>CM061561.1:147797863-148397863 GCA_030864225.1 Capsicum baccatum var. pendulum
GTTCTTAATGAATTACTGTGAACTAATAAGGGAAAGACATCATGTCATGTTAGCTTATGTGCAAGTTGTATCATACAAGTGTTTGACAAAATGCTTCCATGACTGAGTTGTCAACAAGTGCTCATGATTAGGGTTTTCAAGCTTATGCTATTATTTACCTTTCATGCTATTAAGTCCTGATGGTATTCACCACATATAAACATAGTTGTTTAGCTAGAGCTTCAGTCAGTTACTGAGCTCAGGAAAATCTCAGTAGTATTTTGTTAGTTCACAAAACCCAATGAACTCAATTCAGTTCTGCCAAATAGTATACGGTTCAGTCAAGCTTATTACAATCTAGGAATCAATTCAATATTTATTAAGTTGTGTGTTGGACTCAGCACTGAGCGAATCTAAGGATGGGGACTCACCTTCCAGTAGAGAGTATGATCCTTTAAAGTAGTCCTTGAGTTCCAAAACTACATAGCTAGCATAGGTTTAGACATCAACCTTCTAGTTCAGGTTTTATAAGGTGGTTTAACTTGCCAGTTGAGGGTCCAACCATTCTCTTTTAGAGCACCTGCCAGATGAGGGTGACACAACTTGTTCTTACCCTAGCACGGTATTGAAACCCTTCTAACTAGGGTTATAGATTGGACCCAAATCTATTAGAGAAGGGGTATGTTGGTTAGATGATTACTTCCTATGGTCTCAGAGTTAGATTTAGTCTTAGTATAGAACTCAGTTCAGTTCTACAAACTCAGGACTGTCAAATATAGTCACTCAGCTAAATATGAAACTTAGTATGTTTCTATAGAATCTAGATTATCAGATATAAACATTAAGATATGAGTAAATCAGTATCCAGACTCAGTAGTAATTGTTGTCATGATTAGTTACAGTATATGTATTTATGCATGTACTCTCATTCATTTATATTCATGTGATTTAGTTAGTATAGTTCATGCATATGATCCCTTGCATTTCAGCCTACCTCACTTTGCATACTAGTATATTTAAATTATTGAAGCTTACTTTTCTATTGCACTATGATGTCTTATATCATAGGTTCAGATACGCTGGCTCCCGAGCACCCTTAGTAGTTTAGACTTTCAGCAGTCAGTATTAGCGGTGAGTCCTCATAGTTCGAGGACATAATTATTTTCTTTCAGTATTTCATATTATCAGTATATTTTAAGTAGTTAGAGTTAGTTGGGGGCTTGTCCCATCAACTCTACAGTTCAGATAGTTTTGAGGCTTTTTAGACTTGAAGTATTTTAAGATAGATATTTTAGTTTTTGTATTGTTATACCGTATTCAATTTTAACTAAAAATTTCTACCTTATGGCCATTTACCATCTAAATTTCGCATATAATATTATTATTCATTAATTGCATTAGCTACTAGTCATGGGTTAGCTTTTGGTCGTTCATAATTTTTGCACCATGTAGGATATGGGGTACAAACATAGGGCGTTATAGGTGTGGGCATCACTTTTTGTCTATATGACCTTCTATTAACGTTTTGATGATTCCAATGGATTTGAAATATGCTTTACACTCAAAATTCACTATTGGATCATGTTCTTTGGATTTTAAAGGAGTTTTGAGGGTCAAAACTTTATTTTTGAATTTGTTGTCATCTGGTGCAACCGTGATCATGGCCAAAAGTTTAACAATCACAGGTAATATGATGGCGGACTGTATTTCTACAGTAGCAACATATCTTTAGTTGTAGGTGGTATATAAATGCCCCAGAACGTATTTGGCGAATTTCCCCTTCACCATCTAGACCTAGAAAGCCCAAAATGAGTGTAATAACAAAAAAGTACTCATGGGGCGGGGGGTGACTTGGGAGCTTAATTATCATATTGTATCCCGATTATCTTTAAGATCTATGTAAGAATTTCTTGAATTCAAGCTTGAATTTCTTAGTTTGGACCCAAAATCACAATTTATCATAGGGCTTGATTGTACACCAAAGTATGCTTAATTTTCCCCATTCTTTAAGAGTTATGATTCCTTATTCATGTGTGAACATTGGGCTAGTCTCATAAACTCATTCTTTGTATGTGGAACCCACTTGGGGTTTGGTGTCATTTTTGGAGCTGAAGATAATAGTGCAATATGTGTATCATTAGACTCGTATTGATGAGTATAAAATGTTTTTGATAGTGTGATGGGACATAGAGGATTTTAAAGTAAAGATAAGCATGTGGTGCATGAAGTGAGGTTTTGTAGTTTGGCCATAAGGTAGGCTTCTATCTACTTTTCTTCATAGATTATGTGCGTTATATATTACATTTCAGTATGGATGTACAGATTGATTATTAGTAGGATAAATTGGCCTTGATTGTTGATACTTTGAAAATAGATGAGGGTTTTAGACCTGCAAGATGCCATGTATATAACCCTTTTATTTCCTATTGGCTTCCATATTTAGTTTAGATCAGTTATAGCATGGATATGATATAATGTAATATTTGGACTATACTTTAACCATTTGAAGTATGATTTGTATATTTAGCCTTATTGGGCTAGTATGGTAGTCTTAAAACCATAAGTAGTGTAGAATTGACTTGAGTAACCTAGTTTCTAGTCGAAGTTGCTATCTTAGGCTTGAATATGTCTTACTTGACATCTAGAAGATAATGACTAAACTTAGCCTGGTTTGAGGCATAGTATTCCATATTATGGAAATTATTGATTAGAAGTAGGATCGTTCTGCCCACTTAGGCCTAAGCTTATGTTAAGTCATAGTCTTAGTATAGACGTTAGAAATAGATGAGACTAGTAAACCTTAGAATAAGGGTACATCATTACTTGGTAACTTGTATTGATATTGTTGGATTACAGCTTTTGAGTTATGGTTATGGAACTCGTTGTGGAGCTTATATTAGGCATTTAGAGATGATATTCCTCCTAGACACATTACGTGGCCCATAGAGATGCTGTTTTCCCATACACTTGATGATCGACCTATAGAGATGGTATTTTTTCTTAGAATTGATTATTGCCCTATTCATTTGCTCTTTTTTTTAGTGATAATTGCTGGATCTATATACACGATGTACCTCTTGGATATGTAAATTGGCCTAAAAAGTGATATTCCATTAATATGAATATGTACATATTTTTACACACTTCTCTCTAGTATAGGATAAAGAAAGTTATGGTATGATGCTTTTTATTCAACTTATTGAATATTGGTTATGGCATTTATATATTTGGTACATTCATGATAGTTTATTATTATAAATAATATGATTATAGATGAGATTTGATCCTATGACTTCCTTTCTAGTTAGGGGGTAAAGCTATGTGGTAACTAGTTTTCTATTAAGAGACTATAGAACTTTATAGCTAGGAATATAATTTATTAGTTAATAAATCTTGCTTAGATGAAACATAGTAGCTAATGATTGTTAGTTAATAAAAGTTGGTTAGGTGACAAGTAGTATTGTGTTGTCTAGTAATGATTCACGGATATAGGATGATTAGATGATAATAATGAACGGTGGATAAATGGTGGTTTTTGTGTAGTAATGAACCTTGATTGGATGTTAGATATTGGCTATTAAATAAATAGTTGTTAGTTGCTATCTTACGAATAAAGATTATGTGAAGGATAATGTTTAGGCTAAGAACTAGAGGTTATGTTATGACTAATAAACTAGTGATTTTAAAATAATAAGTGTTGGTTAGCTAATAACGAGTAGTTGGGAAGTATTGACTATATAGATATTTTCTAGTGATATGTGTATATTTATAAGTATTTTTGTGTATCTTATTTGGTAAAGGTAATTCTAATGATATTGATACCCGTCAAGGCTGGAGGATACTATTATGAAGATATTGATATGTAGCAAGACTGGAGGATACTATTGTGATGATATTGATACTCGTAAAGGACGGAGGACATTATTATGAAGATATTGATAGCCAACAATGTAAGAGGATACTATTGTGGTGATATTGATGCCCGACAAGGGTAGAGAATTCTATGATGATGATATTAATACCCAACAAGACTGGAGTATAATGTTGGTATGATGTTGATACCTGTCAAGGCCGGAGGATATATTAATGATAAGTTGATACTTGGTAAGGATATGATTGATTACGATGATGATGGTCTCGACGAGGACAATTATGATGATTTGTGATATTGATTGTGTACTTTGCATTCATTCCTGCATGTACATTTCCTATCACCAGTATGCACCTATGTCTATCAGTTGGTATAGGATGGTTTTATAATTATGGAAGAAGATGATGCCTTGTATTTGGTATGTTGATTGGAACTTTCAAGCCATAGGTGGTAGGGTTACGCATAGGGTTAACTTTGTATTAGATGTCTGGAGTATTATTCACGCTGTTATTGACATTATTGTTATCATTGTTATGATCATTATTATGGCTAGTTTATGACAGATTGGTCTTTGATCCAGTATCAGGATTTGAGGTACGTCTTTGCTCTCTCCTATATTATGATTGCATTATCATGCATGATTATTTCATGTCTAGCAATGTGGATTAGAAACCACAAGCATGTTAGTATTTAAATGCTGATTCTATTATAATAAGGTCTCAAAATGCGAGTATAATGATATAGTTTATGCTTTGAGATAACCTCATGTTTATATGTATATATACCTATATATATGTATATATATATCTATCTATATGAAACTATGATACTACTTCATATCTCTTTCTTCGTTGTTCATGTTGCATAGCCATTTCTTCACCTTGTCTATTACTATATATATTTTTCCTTCACTCTTTATTAATATATTATCCTAGGATAGATGGTATCGCATTGACGTTTATTGAATGTAGCTGGGACAGGATAGTTCTCCTTGATACTTCATTAGTTTTACTATCTTAGACTCTTGGACATGAACATGATAGTTGTTCCTTAATATCTCTTTGACTTGTCATAGGATTCATGACTCATAGGTGTAGTTTTCATCCTATTTATATGTTGTATATATTTACTTTTTCTTTTGAGCTTATTAAGCAGTAGCCTACTGAGTACCATTTGTTTGGAAGTCATACCATACTTCTGCAGCCTGCAGATCATATTACAGTTTATTGCCATTGATGTGAACAACATATGGATTAAACCTGATTCAGAGACTTGAAATGATCTCCTAACATTTGGAGCATTACTTATCTCTCTCTCTATCTCTCTTATGTATTAGACTAGTCTGTAATTTGAATTCAGAGATAAGTTGTATTATTTTATTTCTCTATATATTTCACTTTTGTACTCTTTTTATATTAGAAGAACTTGTACTAATATCACTAGATTTTAGGATTCTTCTATATATTGATCTTTATTTCATATATTCTACATCTTTTCTGTTATATTACTGAGTAGTTCTTTACAAGCCATTTGGAGTACATGTTGGCTTTTTTACTAATAGGTTATGTTAGGCACCAACATGACCTGGGAAGTTAGGTCGTGATAGGTCATCTAAATAAGTTGGTGCTCAACAACAAGGCAACAGGAATGGTGGTAAGTAGCTAAAGAAGAAGTTGAGGAGTTCTGGTTCCTTCTCTATAACTAGTGTTGCTTACCCAAAATAGTCGAGTAATAGGTGTCAATAAAGTAGTGATAATTTTTGGGTAAAGGGTGCCCAATATCAAGAAAGTAAAGTTTAGTGAAACTTATCATGCCATTTTTGTTAATTTTGTGGTAGTTTGCCTATGGTTTTCTATGATAAGGGTAGGGACAGGTGTTTCTAATATGATTAGCCAGGACATATTCTTAGAACATTTTTGATTGGTAAAGATACTTTGTGAGAGATTAGGGATCCAGTTTCTTCATCTTCTACTCCTGCACCAAAGGGTGTTACTTCTACATAAATTTTTGCTTCTTGTACTAGCGCATGTCGGAATAGGTTATATGATCTTGCTACTTGGCAGGAATCTGAGGCCTCACCTAATGTCATTTTAGGTACGTTAGAACTCTTTTCTCATAACGTATATTTTTACTTGATCTGAGGGCCACACTCTCTTCTGTGTCCCTATATGTATATTTTTGTTTTGATCCCGAGGTTATTTTGGATCTTTTATCTATTTCTATCCTGGTAGGTGATTCTGTGATTGCTAAAAGTGTCTATAGGGGGCAAACTTTATAAGTTGGTAGTAGGAAAACTTTGGTAAATTTTTTTATACTTTATATGTTGGATTTTGATATAATTTTGCGGATGGATTGGTTACACTCTTGTAGCATACTTAGATTGTCTGACCCGTAAAGTTATCTTTATGTTTTCTGGTGAACCAATTATTGAGTTGAAGGGTGGTTCCCTAGCTCCTAGGGGAAATTTTATTTCTTATATTAGAGCATGGATATTAATGTATAAAGGGTGTCTCTACCATATGCTCTGCATTAACGATTCAAACTTTGAAGGTCCTTCTTTACATTCGATTCTTGTGGTAAATGAGATTCCTGAGATATTCAAATTTTATTTCTTATATTAGAGCATGGATATTAATGTTCCGTGTGTTTCTATGAATAGGGCGATTGAGTTTTGTATATATTCTGTTCTGAACACTCATCTGATATCTATTCCTCCATATAGAATGGCTCCGATTGAGTTGCAGAAACTCAAGGAGCAACTTAAGGATCATTTTGATATGGGTTTCATCAGTCCTATTCTATCCCTATGGGGTGCACCTATGTTATTCATGCAAAAAAAGAATAGTTCCCTTTAGATATTTAATGAATATCAGTAATTGGATAAGGTAATGATTAAGAGCAAACAACCTATTCTAATAACAAATGACTTGTTTGATCAATCGAAAGGTGCCAAATTCCTTACTGAGATAGATCTTTAGTCTGGGTATATTCAAGTGAAGATTAGGGATGTGGATAACCCAAAGATAGATTTTTTATTCAGTATGGGCACTTTTCAGTGTGTTCATTGATACCATTCTAGTTTATTCTAAGAGTGAGATGGATCATTCCAATTACCTCAGTGTGGTATTACATATCTTAAGAGACCAGTAGTTGTAAGCCAACTTCTCTAAATGTGAGTTCTGGTTGAACGCTGGTACTTTATTAGGTTATATAATTATTAGTAAGGAGATCATGGTGGATCCTCCAAAGGTGTAGGTGGTTAAAAAGAGGCCTATATCCAATACTCCAATCAGCATTCAAAACTTCTTGGGTTTGATTTTTTATTACTGGTGGTTCGTAGAAAGTTTCTCAATGATAGCTTTCCCATTGACTATGTTGACTAAGATAAGGGAAAATTCTCTTAGTTAGCTACTTGTGAGGGGAGTTTGGAGAAGCTGAAGGATAAGCTAACTTCAGCTCTGGTTTTTACTTTGCTTGAAGGAAATGAGAGGTTTGTGGATTATTGCGATGCATCTCGGATGAGACTTAGTTGCATTTTGATGCAACATAGGAAGGTGATTCTCTATGCTTCCAGGTAGTTCAATGTACATGAGAGGAATTATCTCACTCATGATTTTAAGATTTTAACGGTAGTTTTTACTTTGAAAATATGGCAACATTATCTGTATGGAGTGCATGTGGACATCTTTTCTGATCTTTAGAGTCTACAGTATGTGTTAACTCAGAAGGAGCTAAACCTCAGGCAAAAGAGATGGTTGGAGCTTCTCAAAGATTATGATAAGAGTCTTCACTACCACCCAAGTAAACCTAATGTAGTGGATAATGGTCTTAACAACTTATAAGTGAAGATTTTATCTCATGTTTATAAAGATAAGCAGGAATTGGTGAATGATATTCACCGCTTGCCTAATATTGGAATTGGTCTGTCTGACTCTAGGAATTGTAGTGTAATGATTCAGGAAGTGGTTCAATTTTCTCTTGGTGCAGAGATCAAGGAAAAGCAAATGCTAGATCCTATCTTGATAATAATTAAGGATGATGTAGGTGGGAAAAAGGTGATGGTATTTGAGATTAGTAGTAATGGTACCTTGTGGTACCAAACGGCCTAACATTAAAGACTTTTGACAAAGGATTTTAGCTGAGGTCATGAATCGCGCTATATTTTTCATCCCGATTTAAAAAATGTATGATGATATCAAGGAGATGTAATTTTTGAATGGTATGAAGAGGCAAGTGGTTTATTTTGTAGTCAAGTGCTTAGTGTGTTAACAAGTGAAAGTTGAGCACATGAGGCCTAGAGGGTTGTATCAGGAAATTGAGTTTGCTGAATATAAATAGGAGGTAATCAATATGGATTTCATTACCGATCTTCATTAGTCTTAAAAAAATTTGATTTGATTTAGGTCATCGTGGATAGGATAACAAATTCAGCTGACTTCCTAACAGTGAGGACTAACGTTTTGGCTAAGGACTATAGAAGGTTGTATCTTGATGAGATTGTGATGTTGTATAGGGTTCTACTTTTGACTATCTCTGGTCATGGAACACGGTTATCATCTCACTTTTGGTAGTCATTTCAGAAGGGTGAGGTACTAATATTAGTCTGAGAACTACTTTTCACCAGTAATCGGATGGGCAAGCAGAAATGAATATATAGACTTTGGAAGATATGCTTCGTGCATGTGTTATTGATTATAGTTTTAACTAGGCCGAGCATCTACCTTTGGTAGAATTTTCTTACATTAGTCGCTATCATTCATCCATTAGAATATCCACTTTTGAGGTATTGTTTAGTAGGAAGTGTAGATCTCTTATTGGGTGTTTTGAGCTTGGTGAGGAAAAAAGTATGGCTCGGACTTGGTTTATAAACATATGTAGAAGTTAAAGGTAATTTGAGGTAGGATTAAAGCTACCTAACATCACCAAAAGTCCTATAAGATATAAAGCATAAAGACTTAGAGTTTGAGGTTAGGCATAAGATGTTCCTAAGGGTATCACCTATGAAGAGAGTGATGCGGTTTGGAAAGAGGAAACTTAGTACTCTGTATATTGGTCCTTATACGGTTTCGTATAGGGTTGGTAATGTGTCATATGAATTGGAGTTTCCATAGAGTTTGAGCTCCATTCAACTGTATTTCAAGTCTTTATGTTGAGAAAGTGTCTTAGTGATCCTTCTTTGGTGGTTCATTTGGAAGGATAGGGTTCATTTTGTGGTGATTCTCTATCTTAACAAAAGGTCACGATTAAGATATTAGATTGGAAGGTTCATCAGTTACGAATAAAGAATGTCTCCTCGATTATGGTTCTATTGCGGAACCACAAGGTGGAAGAGGCTACGTGGAAAGTGGAAGTGAACATGATGTCCAAATATCCGCATCTATTTTCTACTCCAGATATTCATGCGGATGGTATGTGTTCATGAAAAAATCTATGTTTGCTAATATGGTTAAAGGTAGGATCAATGTTTGATGATGCAAACGAATCGTGCTTGTGTTTCACCTACCTTATTTGTTAGTCTGGGATTAATTATCCTATTTGGTTAGACTAAAACAACCTGCATTTTGGACCGTTAGAAAACTTTCTAGAATTTTAGATTCTGGACATCATACAACTTGTGGGTACCAGTTATATGAAGGTGTAGCATTAGTATGCTATTGGTTATGTGCTAACAAATATTGGTTCGTAGGTTGGATTAGTTTCTGGAATAGGTTTGACTTGGTGGATACTTGTCGTATGGTTGGTGGTGGGTCATATGGTTTGGTGTGTTTTATTTTCTTTAAGTCTCTTGGGTAAAGAAAGGCTAAGGTTTCATCTAGAGGATAAATAAGGGGCTTGTATGCGTGATTACTCTCTATCATCTTTGTAATCTAAGGCATGTACTCATCCCTCATTATTAGTTCCAACTAAAGTCATGGTTTATACAATATTTTCATGATATGATTATTGTGTGGTTCTGGGGTTGTTAAATATATATTGGGGATATGGTAATAAATACTTTGTTATGGTTTTTCTTATGTTTTATTTATGTTTTTACATGCTATCATAGTGGTTCGGACAATTGATAACATTGGAATGGTAAATTGATTTTGGAAACACTATGCCCCAGCATGTTTGATAAAATGCCTATGATAGTGATTTTACTTTATTATTGGACTTTTGATTGAACTATTGCATGGTATGGTTTGGTGATGGAACCCTAAATTGTATAAATGGTTTGGAATGGTTAAATGGTGAGGTTTGGTGGTCATGGTTATGTTAATTAAACTTTTTTGTTGAGTATGAGGGAATCCCCAAATTAAACATGTTAATGACCAACTTGTGGGGTACATTGATTCCCCTTAGATAACATAATAATGGAACACTTTTGGGGAACATGGTATTCCCAAAATTTAACATGATGATGTAATCTATGGCTACATGGGAATTCCACATTCATAAAATAATTGCTAAGGACATTGCTTGCAGCTATGATCGGCATGACGATACCGCTACTTATAGCCTTAGTTAATAATAATTGAATAATGATTTTGTTTGCTAGTAATTGTTTTAATTAGGCAATAACGTAGGGTATGGTAGGTAACTATGAACGTATGAATCCAATGGATGGGAACTGGAAACTCATTTTTGCTGACATAAGGGTAGGTCATAGTTACCATATATAATCCTATGAGGTACATGGGAATCCTTTAAATAAAGTGTAGATATGTATCATGGAGAGCGAAGGGTACTTGGGAATCCCCTACTCTTATGGCATCTCCAATTTGTGCGGATGCATACATCGAGGCCCATTCAGGGATTATATTGGACCCATATAGCCTATGGATTTTTCTAGAATGATTGAACTACACATTCCTAGATTAATAGTTTTAAAGGAATGTTAAACCTGTCTTCCATTCCCGGCATGGTTATATATATATATGGTTTGTATTCATAAGGTTTGTTTACTTAGTTTTACTGGATGACATTATTTGTAATTTATCCTAAGTTCATGGTAGTGTTCACTCGCGAACCAATATTTAGGAAAATGTATCCCCATGAGAGTAGGAATTGGTCATTCTATTTCTTTTATTTAATAATCAGATTCGGTATTAGCTATTGAATTGAAGTGATGTTCTTTCATATTCTGAAAGGCTCCATTTTAGATCATGGATATATTTACATAGTTTGGTCATTTGATGTATAATTGTTTTTGCAATGGTCAGGGATATGTCCAAACTGGATATTGTTTTCTATTGGTTAGAGGCTTTGTATGACTACTATAGGTTGGAATGTACGTTGTTGGTATTGGTGTCATCCCTATTATTTTCACTGGTATTAGGTCTGATACTATTAGGCTGAACTTATGATTGTTCAATCCTGTTATATTATATTATGTCTAGGAACTTAGTTATTATATAGATATTGTTTTTGTTGTTTGTTGGTAAGGGATGGTGGGACTTGTTTGGGTTGGTCACGATTATAGACCTATCTAGAGTCTGGAATCATAATAAATATTGTCTTGTTATATATTCAGAATTCATCAAACTCAGGTTATCTGAATTTTGAGGTTGGGTTGGGTAACGGGGGTGGTCCCAAGCCGTGGATGGACTTGGGATACTTATACGACAAGTCTCTGGTTTGGGTTGTGTAATTAATCTATCGTTCTATACTATTAACAACCCATACACAGTTAGTGCTTACTCCATAATCAACTCTATCATCTGGTAGTAGTCACTGTTCTTCTATCCTAGAAACACCTTGGGTTCGCCCTTGCCAATTTCTCGAGTCTTGAGTTTTCTGATCATCATTCGACTCACCATACTAGCTGTATAGTATGCGTAAGGGTCTAGGGAACCGGGTCATATATTGGTTAGTATGACGTTTTCCATGTTTTATCCTTGGTACGAAAAGAGTCCATATGAGTCATATGTTCTTGTAACGAGAGGTAGGGTCTAAACTATATGTTTCCCATTGTCTAGCCTTTGATGTTCTTTCTAGGATACAACTAGAATGGTACTAGTTGTATGGTGAAGATATGAGTTGTGAAAGGGAGTCATATGTCGGATAAAATTTGGTGTCCAACCATCTTTATTAGTGATAATTGGATGTTACTAGTCGTATGTTTTGGAAACACCCTATAGGATTGACTCATAAGATGGAATGGGATTTTTACTATTTATGTTGGTGGTATTATGGACATTTCACCTCTTAAATTCTTTTGAAACCTAGGCATAAAACACTTTTGGAGGCCTTATTAACCTATTATTCTCAATCAAACACTTTCTAAACTCTCTTAAATCTCTCTCAACCGTTGGTTTAAGAAAAGGCTATGGTTTCTTTAAGTCAACCAATTTAGGGATTTCAAGAAGGATTCTCTCCATCTTCCCTGATTTTTAAGGCATATTACTCCCCCCTTGTTGTTAGTTCAACTAAAAGCATTTTTTAATGAATGGTTTTATGGTATTATTGTAGGTTTGTTTGGGCTTTTAAAATAGATGTTTGGGGTTTTTTGTTGTTCATGGTTGGATAATGTTTTCCCATGTTTTTCTTATAGTTTTTCATGTTAAAATTATGGTTTGAACTAGTGGTTGAATGGGAATGATTAATTGATACTTGATTTTGGTTTTTTAAACTACATGCCCTTTATATGTTTGTTAAAATGCCAATGAGAATTATTTTGTCACATAGTTTGACTATTCATGAAACCTTTGCATTGCATACTATGGTAATGGAACCTAAGGTGGTTTAGTTGATTTTAAATAGTTTGGGAAAGGCCTCTATGGCCATGGTTTGGTTTAATTAAAAATCTTAGGGGGGTACAAGGGAATTCCCTAGGACTTGGCTAAATGACATTACTTGGAAGCTATAGTTGGTATGACGATACCACTTTATAATGCCTTGGTAAATATCTATTGGGATTTATAGTTTGGTTATATGATAAATGTTTTAATTGTGCAATTATGGTGGGTTGTAATTGCTAACCTTGAAGGTGAGAGTCCAATGGACGAACACTAAAAACTCATGTTTGTCGATATGAGAATTGGTCATGGTGAACATATGCTTGTGGGGTACACAAGAATCCCCCAACTTATACTTGTTTACATATATCATGGAGGGCAAAGGGTGCACGAGAATTCTCAGCCCCTATGTATCTCCGGTTCATGCGGCTGAACATACTGGTGCCAATTCAGGGGGTATTACACCCATATAGCTCGTGGGTAGATTATGATATTAAAGCTACAGCACGTAGGTTAAGGTTTTCAATACCTTCTAAACCCGATTCCCATTCACAGTATAGTATAGATGAATATATATATATTTCTATGTAATTGCATCTGGTTATTTACTATGCTTTTGAATCATGAAATTATTTTCTCCTTATTCCTGGGTATATGCTAGCATTCATTACATAAATCATCTTTAGGCGTTGTATCCCCACGCGATGCAGGAATCACCCATACTCCTCCCCCTACTCAGTGACATGGATTCGGGGACAACATTGTGTCAGATTAAAGTAGTGTGCTTCCATACGCTAGAAGACTCCATTTAATGCTATGGATTTCTTTACATTATTTTTTTTCTTAGACTTTGGTTTTGGATATGGTCGGGCGCATGTACCGACTAGATGTTCTTTGATTTTGGTTAGGGATTTTATGGGACTACTATTGCATGGACGATGTCAGTATTTATTTCAACCTTGGTATTAGTACTTTCATTAGTGTTGACACCTATTGGATATTAGATTAATTTTATTGGGTTGTGATTATAGATTTTATTTAATGCCTTTGATTTATTATTGTTCTATCTTGTTATATCTTAATAATTCATCCGACATAGGGTGTAGGCCAATTAGGGTTGTGTATTAGGGGTGGTCTTCGGTTTCTTTTGGAC
The DNA here is from genome assembly GCA_030864225.1 of Capsicum baccatum var. pendulum. Classification (NCBI taxonomy): domain Eukaryota; kingdom Viridiplantae; phylum Streptophyta; class Magnoliopsida; order Solanales; family Solanaceae; genus Capsicum; species Capsicum baccatum. The sequence continues at coordinate 147,811,584 of CM061561.1, forward strand.
TTAATGGACCCGAATCGACTAGGCCATGGTTCAGGTCATCTTAGATTGGTATTAGATCATTAGGTTTTGGGTTAATTGGGAGTCCACAAAGCCGTGTCGAGTACAGTCTCTTTTAAGGGTGTGTAACACGCCACACTTATAAGGAAGATGCTATAAAACATTTAGAATTGTTTCTCTTTCTTGTGTTGAGTTTTCAAGCTGTAGAGTCTATGTCCGAATATCTTCTCTAAATCCTATTTGTTTGCTTTTCAGATCATGCCTACATAATGAAATAAAGCTTATAGAAACTCATTTGTCCCACTCAAAGACAATGCTGATGGGGGACCCATTCTATTTATGGGATCCATATCCAGTCTAGAGATCTAGTTCCTGATTGTCCAAGAATTCTATTGGTTCACTCTAGTCCTTACTGAGCTCCTTAGGCTGAACTGATGAATGCTAAGTTTCGTGTGTCCATTCAGATGTTGTTACAGTCGGTAGCTTCTTAGTCTGAGCGTGGTGTTACTATTACTCCATCTTCAAAGGCAATAAAGGTTGACTAGTTCACGAAGTTAAATGCTCTAACATTTACTAACATTAAGGTTGAGAAGGATCCTCAAGTTTTTCTAAATATGATAGAGAAATTTATCATGTTATGCATGACACTAATATGGAGGGCATGGAGTTTACCACCTAACAGATGAGTGATGTGGCATACCAGTGGTATAAAGTGTGGGTTCAGTCAAGGATTAAAGATGTTAGGTCATTTTTATGGGAGATTTTTCTAATTATTTTCCGGGCCGCTTTATTTTTTCAAGAGTTGAGGGAGCAAAAGTGGAGGATTAATAGCATAGTAACATGTCGGTCAACTAATATGCCTTGAAGTTTCACAAGTTATCGCGGTATGCTGTGGAGTTGGTTTCTCTCATAAGAGCTAGAATGAGTAAGTTTGCTTTCGGGTTATCCAGTGACTAGATTTTTGAGAGAAAGGCTTCCTTGTTAACCAAGGACATGGATATCTCTAGGCATGTTGGGTACATACAACATGTTAAGAAAGAGAAGAAGTAACCTAAGATAGTAGAGAGGTAGGGAAAGAAGTCGACATTTTCTGAGTAGGGTGGTGTCCAACAACATAGTGACATGTATGGTGGAAATTGGCCCCAGAAGAAGTGGGGCAATTTTGGGTCCTTACACAAACTCGTCTGGTGATAGGCGTTTCCATGGTGAAACAACAATAGGGCACAGAAAGGCCAATATCAGTCTAGCAAGGCCTAGTCTTCTCCATCATATCCTCTTTGCTGATTTTGTGGTCTATTGTATAAGGTTTGCTATAATGATTGGAGGGACATGTTCTTAAATTATTGTCAGCCAACACACATACTTAGATATTGTTATATTAGTAAAGTTACCTCTGGGGCAACGAAGTTTATACGTTCTTCTTCTTAAGCTCTAGCAGAAAAGGTTTCCTGAGGTCTTCCCTTATGACCTACCTGGGATACATCCTGATAGGGATATTGGGTTTGTGATTGATCTTTTTATGGAAACTCATCTAATTTTTATTTCTCCATATAGAATGACTCCAGCCAAGTTTAAGAAGATTAAGGAACAACTAAAGTATTTTCTAGATAAGGGTTTCATCTATCCTACTATGTCTCAGTGGGGTGCATCGGTGTAAGAAGGATTGTTTTCTTTGAATGTATATTTATTACTAGTAGTTTATAAGGTGATTGATAATGTTCAAATTACACCTCTCTTACGAGAGAGTAAGCGGTCGTTGTCAAATATCTAACCCAACTAGGTTGGGGTCGAATCCCACAAGGAATATGGTGCTAATTAAGTTGTATGCAGATTAGTTGACTTTTAATCGTTTGTTTCCATAAATAAATAGAGGGGATTTCATTCAATTCACAAATTAATTGTTTCATTTTATCAAGATTAAATATGTGTAGTAGTATTCAAATTCAGAGAAATAGCAAACTAGGTTTATGTCCACCTTGTAGTTTTCAATACTTTTTAATTATGGGCTTTACGAGTTGATACATGCATCATTCTTAAAGAGAAACATATTGTCTTTAATAACATAATCCTAGTGTTTCTCAACCATCAAGGACTAATTCACTTTAGTTCTCTCGAATCAAAAGTGTTCACCAAAAACAATCCGAAATCTCTAAGTAGTTAATCCTGCTAAGGCATTAACAAAGGAACATGAGTTATGCTATGTTTTTCATCTTAGTTTGATGACAAAGTATCATGACCCTTTTAAAGATATGTATTGGTGGAATAATATGAAGTAGTATATGGTAAATTTTGTGGCCAAGTGCATGGTTTGCAAGTAGGTGAAGGTTCATCATATGAGGCTCGGAGGATTGTATCAAGAGATTGAGTTACATATATGGAAGAAGAAGTAATCAGTATGGATTTCTTTACCGGTCTTCCTTACTCTCATATTAAGTTTGATTCGGTTTGGATCACCATGGATAGGATAAAAAAGTCTGTTCATTTCATGCTAGTGAGGACTAACTTCTCTGCTGAGGATTATGTGAGGTTGTATCTCCATGAGAATGTGGAGTTTCATGAGGTACTTGTTTCTATCATCTCGGATTGTGGTACAAGGTTTTCATCCTACTTTTGGCAGTCATTTTAAAAATATTTAAGGAGCAAGTTGAGTCTTGGTACTTATTTTCACGCATAGTTACATTGGCAAGCAAAGTGGACTATTTAGACATTGAAGGATATTTTTTGAGCTTGCGTGATTAATTATTTTCCTCTTGTACAGTTTATGTATAATAATACCGACCACTCTAGAATTAGGATTGCTCCATTTGACATATTATATGCTATGAGGTGTAGATCTCATATTGGGTGGTTTAAGGTAGGTGAGGTGGATATATTTGGCCCAGACTTTGTTCAACAACCCATGGAGTAGGTGAAGGGGATTCGGGATAGACTTAAGGTTGCCTAAAGTACAAAAAAACCTATGCGGATATGAGGCATTAGAAGTTTGAGATTCATGTTGGGGATATGGTCTTCTAGAAGGTGTCTCCCATGAAGGGAGTGATGTAGCTTCGGAAGAAGGGGAATCTTAGTCCATGGTATGTTAATCTGTACTTAGTTTTCATAATGGTGGGAAATTTTGTGTATTTGTTGGAGTTTCCTGCTATTTTGAGCTCCATTCTCCCAGTGTTCCATGTTACTTTGTTGCAGAAGTGTATGGGTGATCCATAATAAATTATGTCAATCAAGGACATTGGTATTTCGTATGATATATCTTATTAGGAGATCCCTATTGAGACCTGTGATCGGCAGGTTCATCGGTCACGAACCAAGGACGAGGCCTCGGTAAATGTTCTATGGAGGAACCACAAAGTTGAAGAGGCTAATTTTGAATCTAAATAGGACATGAAATCCAAGTATCTGTTCCTATTTTCTTCTCCAGAAATTCACACGGAAGGTATGCGTTCTGTATAACATCTTATTTTCTAGCTTATTTAAAGGAAAGATTGATTTCCTTGCATCTTTGTTTTCTAACTTAGTTAAAGGTCAAAGTAGAGGTATTGGGGTGTAAATTGTGCTTATACTTCCTTGTTTCATCATTCGAGGATGAATGATCCAAGTAAGGGAGAATTTAAACACCATAGGTTCTGGCTGTTCGAAATTTCTCATGTCTTGAGTTTTCTGATCATCATACGAATCATTATTCTAGTGTATGTTGTGGGTTCGAGTCTAGGGAACATAGTCATATTTTGTCAGTGGAATGTTTGCCAAGTTTTTTCCTTAGTATAAGAAGACTCCATATGCATCTTATGTGCATGTAATGAGAGGTAGGGTTCTAACTGTATGTTGACTAGTGTCTATCCTTTGATGTTATGCCTAGGGTAAGACTGGAATAGTACTAGTCATATGGTGATGATAAAAGTTGGGCAAGGGAGTCATTTGTTTAACAAAATATGGTGTCCAACATTTTATCTTAGTAACGACTAGATCTTACTAGTCGTAAATTGTGGTGATGAGTTAGAGGCTTAACTTGTAAGTTAGAATGGGTTTTATAGTTTAAGTTTGGGGTATTCTTGACATTTCCCCTCTTAATTCTTGTTGATCCCATTAACATATGATTCTCAATCAAACGCTTTCTAAGCTTTCTAAAATCTATATAATGCTCTTTGTTCAAGAAAAGGCTAGGATTCATCAAGTCAATTAATTTAGGGATTTCAAGAGGGATTCTATCCATCTTCCTTGGTGTCTAAGGCATGTTACTCCTCTCTCATTGTTAGCTAAACTAAAAAAATATTTTAATGAATGGTTTTCATGGTGTTATTGTGGGTTTGTTTGTCTTTAAAATAGATATTGGGGGTTTTGGTTGTTCATGGTTGGATAATGGTTTCCCATGATTTTAATATGGTTTTTCAAGTTACAATTATGGTTTGAACATGTGGTTGCATGGGAATGGTCAATTAATACTTGATTTTTGTTTTGGAAACTATATCCCCTCAGCATGTTCATGAAAATGCCAATGCGAATAATCTTTTCACATAGTTTGACTATTCTTGAAACCTTTGCATTACATAAAAAATTATTGGAAAATAAAGTGGTTTGGGTGATTGTCAATGGTTTTGAAAGGCCTTGGTGGCCATGGTTTGGTCTAATTATAAATATTGTGGGGCAGATGGGGATCCATTAAGGTTTAGTTAAATGACATTCCTTGCAAGCTATAGTCGGTGTGACAAAATTATTTTATATTGCTTTGGTAATTGAATCTTGGGATTTGTTGTTTGGTTAAGTGATAAATGTTGTAATTGGTAAATAATTGCAGGTTGTAATAAGCAAATAATGAAGGTTTGAGTTCGATGGGCAGAGACTAAAAACTCATGTTTGCTGACATGAGGGTTGGTCATGGTGACCATATGCTTATGTGGTACACAGGAATACCCTAAGTTAAACTTGTGAATATATATCATAGAAGGCAAAGGGTACAATAATCCCTGACCCCTATGGTATCTCGGTGTCAAGGAAGGCTAGGTTTTTCCCTTGTTATATTGAGATATGCCATTGTATATTTAGGATATCTCATTAAATAGGGGTTTGTTTTAGGCGTTAGGTGATGGTATGCAAGACGTGGATTTAGTTGGACCGTTTAGTGTAAATTGATATCCTAGATTTTACTTACTTAGCCTGTCCTTTATACCATAGGATAATTGGACTTCATTACTCATGTTTAGCATGATAATGCCTTTGTTTTCTGTAAACTAAGTAAAATGACTAGTTAATCATGCTTAGGGTGAGATTGGAATTAGTTGTTGTCAGGACCCAAACCAGGGTCAGGCCTTGATGGGTATCTCAAGTCCCATGTGGACCAAAGATCACCACCTGCACCTAAGCAACCAAACACAACACACCCTAAAGTCAAATGATTTTTGAACATATAACAAGATAGCATACAATAACCCAAGAAAGTTTTGTATGAATATCCATAACCAGCCACCAATGACCGGCCTAACAACCTACTGAAACACCCCAATAGCCATAGTAGTCCACACTATGCCTTCGAAAAAATGAACCAAAAATAGACTACCAATAATGTGTCAGGACATGCCCCCGACAATAGCCAAAAATAAAATACAAAAGAATTGTTAAAATGTAAGGAAACCATAATCATGAAATGGAGTCATCTGATGTATGGAAGCTCACTACTTTAATTTGAATAGATAGTTGTTCCTAAATCCAAGTCACTGAGTAGGAGATGTGGATGTATGTCGAGTTCCTACATCGCATGAGGAAGCAACATCCGAGGATTGTTAGCGGTTAGACCCCTAGTATTTAACTCAGGGATAAAGGAACAAGATAATGCCATGATACCAATTCAAATCAGTACAACCTCCAATACTTAATATTATATGAAGTATATCAACATAACCATATACATATGTTGTGGTAAGGAGCAGGGATTAGAATGAACTTCAACATAACCTTAACCTTAAATGTGAAGCATTACCATCATAGTCAACCCATGGGATATATGGGTCTAGTATTACCCCATAATAGAGCCCCAATGTGTATTAGCTGCACAAACCGGAAATATAATAGATGGCCAGGTATTCCCTTACACCCTTCTCCCTCAATGATACATTTATACATATGTGCACTTGTGGAAGTCCCTTGTACTCCATATGAACTGGTCATCAAGACCAACCCTCAAGTCGGCAAACATGAGCTTTGAATATTAGTCCTTCGGACTTACAACTTCATGACTAGCTAACAAAACTCCTATAATTTCCCAATTAAAACATTTAACACATAATCTAACCACAATTTCCAGGAGTCTATAATTAAGGTATTAATAATTGGGATCTCCATACCGACTATAACTTTCAAGCAAAGTCAATAAGCCCACACTTACGGATTCCTGTGTAACCCACAGACTCTGTTATAAAAATCACTTGGGGGATCCCATGAACCCCAAAGGTTTTAAAGACCTTTATCATATAATTGAACAAATAAGTCATGTATTAATGTCAAGGAGAAAATAAAATTATACAAGTGGGTTGAGGTTTTTACAAATTTCCATACCAAATAAATTAATTTGGGGATTTTTTTATACCCCTATTTCCATTATTTACCAATTTAGGGATTCCATTGTATCCATGTCCATCCACTGCTCCCATGCTCCCCAAAAAATTTGCCAACCATGAACTTAAGCAAAAAAAGTTCCTAATCATCATATAAGAAGCATTAAAAAATTTATATTAAAAACCCTCAACCCATAGATCAAAACCAAATATTAAAAATGTATAAAACTTATCCAAAATCATGCCATTAAGAAAATACGAGTTTAAGGGAATGCTAACATTCCTCAAATACCAAGAAATTTTGAGATGAAAGAACTCTTGGAATGCTATATGACCGCCTCTCATGGAACCATAGCTTAAACTTGAATAGAGAATTTTAGAGAGCATTTTGGAGTGTTTGAGAGTTTTTCAGATTCATTCTAAGTGATAATGAAACCTTAAAGGGGTTATAAGACATGATTTTCAATTTGGGTAAAAGGGAAAACGTCTAGAATACCCTTATCTTAAAAGATATAAAAGTTTCGCGTTTGACTATGAGTTAACCCTTGACTCGTAACCACTCCTTATGACTCATCACCATGAGTCATAACCAAAGTAGTAACACCAACACAATATACGTTGATGACCTTATGACTTAGCCGCAAGAATCATAATAAGACTCTATGACTCGTAGGTCCAGTTGTAGTCAACACATAATCCAAATTGGTACTTATATGGACACCCTATGATTACACCTAATGACTCGTAGCGTTCCTTATGGATCTTAGTGAGCCACTCGCAGTCAGAGAAAAATAAAGTGTCAAACTTACTAATTTGGTCTCAACTCATCCCAACAATTGGTTAGAACATGATACAACTCATAGGTCCAGTTGTAACTACGAAAGTGAGATCAAAGCTTAAGAAATTTTTCAATGATCAAAAATCTGGGGTGTTTCAATTATCCACCACTTGTATCATTCATCATCAAATAATTGGTTAAGGCAATTTCTAGCATGATATGATTCCATAAACCTCTACTCTTACCTTTAATTAAGAAAAAATATAAGGATACAAAGGAAATTACTCTATCCATTAACAAAGTTAGAAACAAGGATGCTAAGAATAACACATACCTTAAGGATGATTATCCGAAGTGGAAAAAGGATACTTGCAGTTTATGTTCTCTCCGGCCTCCTAAGTTTCCTCTTCAACCTTGTGGTTCCTCCATAAAACCATTACTAAAGCCACGTCCTTTGTCCGCAACTAACGAACTTGCCGATAATAAACTTCAACTTGGACTTCCTTCTAAGATAAGTAATCTGAAATACCAATAATTATACATGATCCACCAAATGAATGAAGCTCAAACTAGAGGGCAATTCCAACTCATATGCAACATTAATAACCCTCTTGAACACAAAGAAAGGACCAATATACCAGGGATTTAGTTTCTCCTTCTCGCCAAACTATATCACTCCCTTCATGGGAGACACTTTTAAGAGCACCCAATAGCCAACCTCAAATGCTAATTCCCTACACCTTAGATCCGCTTAGCACTTTTGGAAACTTTGGTTTGATTTAAGCATATCCCAAAAAATTTCACCTTTTCCTTCCCTTGGTGAACCAAATTTGACCCAAATATCTCAGCCTTACAAATATTAAATAGCATGATGGGAGACCTACACCTCCTACTATACAACGTCTCAAATGGAGGCATCCAAATACTAGAAGTGGTATCTATTATTATACATAAACTCTATAAGAGGAAAATTATGAATCCAACTACCACCATGGTCAAACACGCAAGCTCAAAGCATATCTTTCAATGTTAGAATAGTACTTTCCGCTTGTCCATTCTATTACTGGTGGAAAGCCGTATTAAGGATCACCTTAATTTTGAAAGCTCTATGATACGCGATCTATCATGATAGAATCTGACACTGAATATAACTTCACAATATCTTAGAGGAATGAAATAGCATAATCCTCTACCTAATAGTTAGTCCTCACTGGTAAGAAGTAAGCAAACCTAGTCATCCTATTCATGATGAACCAACTCAAATCAAACTGATTCTGAGATCAACGAATACCAATAATGAAATCCATAATAATGATAACCTAGTTCCAAACAGGCTACTTAATCTCTTGAGTCAACCCACTGAGCCTCATGTTCATAACCTTAACTTGTTGACACACAATGTATTTTGTCATAAAACTGGTCACATATCACTTTATATTATTCCACCAATAATTTCTTTAAGATTATGATAAATCTTTGTTAAATCGAGATAAATTATAACACCCCAAAATCTCATCTCGAGACGTTAGACGCTTCTTAAGGCTACAAGTAGCCCCAAGCTAACCCTTTGAGCCTGCTACTGAGTTTTAGAACTTACTTTAAGGAAAAATAGAGCAAAGCACTTGTATTGTCATACTATGTCTAAACTGAAATAACTAAAAATACTATTCGAACAACCATTACTAAAATCTAAAACATCAACTAATAGTCCGACAACCCTCTACTTGCAAAAAAACTAGAGAGTCCTTGGGAAAACCCCCCAACTAACTCAAACTGAACTGAAAGGAAAGAAATCAACTACTATGAAGACTAAAATCAGGGAAAATAGGTCCTCGAACCATGAAGACTCACCAACTGTAGAAGTGTCGATAGAGGTACTCGAGGATCACTGTCACTGCTGAGACTGAGCACCTGGACCTACATTATGACACAATGCAACACATATAAATATATGTCGATCAGTACTTTGAGGATGTACTGAGTATATGGGGGAGTATGCAATAAGTAAAAAATATCATCAATCTTTATAAAATCATGCATGCCGATATAAATGACTTACATAGCTCTAGTAAAACTAAAATCTGAATCTCATAAATCATGTACAATAAAGCATACAACATAAATTTCCTGAGTCATTACACTTAGTTCTAAAATTTGTATTTGCTATCTTATTCTCAAAACTTATAACCAAAAGGAATCATAAAACAATAGCTTTCAAACTTGTACTTTCATGTTATGGATACTAAGTGACATCTTTGAAACCTAGAGAATATAGGACTTTGGGACTTAGGAGTTTTTTCTAACCGACATAAACTATGTGGGATGACATGGAGTCCAATGTCATGCCCACAATGGGGAGAGATATTCTACCCTTGACATCACAATAGAACCTTAACTTTAGTAATCACTATCTTAACCCACTTAGGATACATTATCATCCTACGATGGTTCGTAATTCAGGGGCATGGGTCCTTGGAATCCATCCCAACTCAGTGCTAAATACTACTCCAATACTTACGCTCAGAAATATTTAGGAATTCCACCTTAAAATATAGAATAATGCTTATATTTTCTTTAAATTATACGAATAATGTAGATTCCTATCTTTGCTTAGACCCAAAAGGTCAAATCTTTACTTAAAATCTGAAAATAATCCATCCATAGGGTGCTTATGGAACAAAAAATCTTAAAACAACAATAATTAAATGGGGTCTTTTGACCCAAAATTCAATCGTATGTCAGACATCTAAAAATGCATGCTTGGTAGTGCAATTATTAGTAAATGATCTTAAAAATCTGGAAATTTGAGCAATAGGCTTGGAAATATAAGCATAATCATGTAATTCAATATTTAATCCTTTGAAAATCTCATATTCTTGAAAATATGGAAAATGGGTATAAACCCTAATTTTAATTTCATGAAAAATCTCATAAGTCGAAGAAATTTGTAATTAAAATAATCCTTTGGGCACAAGGGTGAAAGATTTACCCTTGTTCAAACCGCAAATACCTTATTTGGATTGATTCAATAAACTAAGATGACTTTGGAAACCTTCATAATGTTCTTGGAGGCTTTTCTTGGAAATTCTTGGATGGTGATGCTTGACTCTTGAGTTTACTTGAAGAAGGGTTTGTATCTTGTTCTTGGGAATTGATCTTTGAGGGAAACCCTAATTTGGAATTATAGATGAATATTGAAGTTTTAAGTTATGGTCTGATATAATTTGATGTTAAAAAAGGGTGGAAAAAGATCCAAAACCCTTTGAAAAAGGCTAAATATCACTGAACGAAGGTTGAGACAGCTTGGGCGATGGTCCGTCAGACTGCACGTCGCTTAATGTCCAGAAAAAAGGCCTCACTGTCTCAGTTTCAATAACTTGGGCAATGATTCGTCAGCTTGACCATCACAGTTTGGTTAGAACAGGGATTTTCTGCTTCAGTTGCGACAGTCCGTCACTTGCACAACGGTCGGTCGGCTTGCCCTTCATTCTGTTGTATTTCGAATAGTTCTTTGTAAAACATCCCTAACGTTTTACCTTGTTACCAGATTTTGATGAAATCGGTAACGTTGGAAAGCTAATTTGATTTCCCATATCATAAAAAGTCAAAATTGGGGAAATACGATTTGATTTAAACACTATTCACTTAGGAGTTAATCCCTAAATCTTCTAAAGACTAAATTAAACTTAAGGAAAGTTCGGGTCATTACAATATCTCCCCTTTAAGGACATTCATCCTCGAATATGTCTAATGAAACTAGGATGTTGAAAACTGAGGCTATAACTAATATATACTATTGAAAACTTGACGAAACTAATTCACAAATGCATGAACAATCTTATGAAAGGATATATACAACTTTAAGCACGGAATTAAAAAGATGAACTGAGGTAACTTGTTACCTTAAATAAAATCTGAATCCGCAATAAAAAGATGAGGGTACTTTATATGCATGTTTGCTTTTTCTTACCAAGTGGCTCCCTTGATGGATTAATTTCACCATAGAACTTTGTCTAATATAAATTATTTGTTCCATAGTCTATGAATCTGACAATCAAGGATCTCAACTGTAATTTCTTCAGACGAGAGGATATCATGAATTTCTGAGCTTTCTAAAGGAACTACAATGGTGGATTCTCTAATGCACTTTAAGCATAGAGAAATGAAAGACAGAATGAACAACTGATCGATCTGTGGGCAACTCAACTTCATAACCTACTTTCTCAACACGTCTTAGAATCCTGTAAGGTCCAACATAAATTGGACTAAGTTTCCCTTCTTTCCAAATCCTTTCACCCCTTTAATGGTTGAAATTTTCAGATACACCAAGTCATTAACTTCAAACTCAAGATCTCTTCTCCTCACATCTACATATGATTTTTGGTGACTCTGGGATGTATTCAACCTTTCTCTAATCAACCTGACCTTCTCCATTGCCTTAAATACTGCCTCAGGTCTAATTAAAGTTGCTCTACTCACTTCAAACCAACCTATGGGAAATCTACATCTCTTCCCATACAAAACCTTAAATAGTGCCATCTGAATGGTAGGTTGATAACTATCGTTATACGCAAACTCAATCAATGGAAAATGCTCAACCCAACTACCCTTGAAATCAAGAGCACATGCCCTTAACATATCTTCCAAAGTTTGGATGGTTCTCTCAGCCTGACCATCTGTCTATGGATGAAAGGCTGAACTAAGGTGCACTTGGGTACCAACACCCTTCTGAAAAGCCTTCTAAAACAGAAAAGTAAATTGAGTACCCCTATTTGAGATGATAGACAAGGGAACTCCATGCAATCTAGCTGACTCCTGGATATATAACTTAGTATAATCCTCCACTATATAAGACATATACACTGGCAGGAAATATGTTGACTTAGTCAGTCTATCTGTAATAGCCCAAATCGAATCATAATGACAACGTAAAAGGGGTAAATTTGTCATAAAATCAATATTCACCTCTCCCTACTTTCAAATTGATATATCAAACTCTTGCAATATGCTACCAGGCCTTAGGTGCTCTACCTTAACCTATTGACAAGTTGCACACTTTTCCATGAACTTTTCTATATCCTTTTTCATACCATTCCACCAATAGATTTCCCAAAATTATGGTACATCTTGGTAGTGCCGGGATGAATAGAGTATCACACGCCATGCACTTCAGCAATAATCCTTTTCCTCAAATCATCAACACCAGGAACACAAAGTCTTCCTTGAATTCTTAACACGCCATCTCCCCCTTGGGATAAAACCTCTACCTTTTGTTCTTTAACTGACTCCTTTAATTTGACCAAACTAGGATCCAGGTCTTGCTTATTCTTCACTTCCGAAAATAAAAAGTATTTGAAACTACTCTGAACCCAAATATTACCTTAAGTTGAATCAAGAAATCTCATAGGCAAATGATAAACTTCACAAGCCAACTCTTTCTTATCTTTTTCCACATGAGCAAAAATGACCATAAACAACCTACTAAGGGCATCTGCTACTACATTGGCCTTGCTCGAATGATACAACAAACTCATATCATAATCTTTTAGCAACTCCAACAAGCTTCTCTATTGAAGATTCAACTCCCTCTATGTAAACATATGCTGCAAGCTTTAGTGGTACGTAAAGACATCAACATGAACACCATACAGATGGTGTCTCCATATTTTCAAAACCAAAACCACAGTAGCTAATTCAAGATCATGGGTTGGATAATTTTTTATGCGACTTCTACTGTTAAGAGGAATAGGCTATAACTTTACCCTTTTACATCAACACACAACCTAAACCAACTATAGAGGCATCACAGTACACAATAAAACCATAAATACCATCGGTTAAATCTAACATTGGTATTGATGTGCATCGAGCCTTTAACTCCTAAAAAATCTTCTCACAAGAATTTAACCACAGGAACATAACTTTCTTTTGGGTCATTCTAAACATTTGAGATGCAATGGATGAGAAACCCTAATTAAAATAACGGTAACAACCAACTAGACCCAAGAAACTCAATTATCTTATAGAGAGATAGGTCTAGGCCAATTCTTCAGAGCTTTTATATTTTGGGGACCAACTCTAATGCCTTCGGCGAAAACAGTTGAGCTAGAAAACTAATGATCTTAACCAAAACTCACACTTTCTGAATTTGGCAAGAAACTAATGATCTTTAAGAATTTGCAAGACAATTCTAAGAATATCTGTGTGGTCATCCTTACTATGGGAGTAAACAAGAATATCATTTATGAATACAATGACAAACATATCAAGATATTGTTTGAACACTCGTTTAATAAGGTCAATGAAAGATGTTAGCGCATTGGTTGGCCCAAAAGACAAGACCAGAAACATAAAGTGACCATAACGGGTTTGAAAAGCTATTTTTGGGATATCACACTCCCTCACTTTAAGCTGATAATAGATGAATCTAAGGTCAATCTTTGAGAAATAATTTGCCCCTTGCAATTGACCAACCAGGTCATCAATTCTAGGAAGAGGGTACTTATTCTTAACTCTAACCTTATTCAGATGATGATAGTCAATGAATATACAGAGAGAACCATATTTCTTCTGCACAAACAGGACAGGTGCAACCCATAGAAAAACAATGGGCCTTATGAAACCTTGGTCTAAAAGATCCTTGAGTTTCTCTTCAAACTCCTTAAGTTCTAGAGTTTCCATATGATTTGGAGGAGTGAAAATAGGCTGTATATCAGGAAGAAGGTCAATCCTACATTCAATCTCACTATCGGGAGGTACCCCTGGGTGATTTTCTAGAAAAACATTAGGAAACTTATTAACTATGTTCAATGACTGAATAGTTGCAGTTTCAGACGTAGTGTATTTAACTCTAACTAGGTGATAGATGTATCCTTTGGACATCAACTTTCTATCTTTAAGAAAGGATATAAAATGACTCTTGGGAGATACAAAATTTCCAAGCCACTTAAAAACTAGTTCCCCTGGGAATTGAAACTTAACCACACAGGTATGACACTCTATAGATGCATAACACAAATGAAACCAATCCATACCCAGAATAAGACTAAAATCGACTATATCCAATTCTATTAAGTCTGCTAGCATGACTCCAGGGAGAACTGTGAAAGGACACTTTTTATAAACTTACTTAGCAACAACTGACTCACCTATTGTGGTAGAAACCAGGAAAGGATTAGGGATCTTTTCAGGACCTATTTTGAAATTCAAAACTACTAATGGGGTCACATAAGATAACCTTAACTCAGGGTGTCACAACACATAAACATCAAACTGAAAAGCACTAAACATACCAGTAAAAACATTGGGAGAATCTTCCTACTCCTGTTGGGATGTTAAAGAATAAAATTAGCTCTGGCGCTGTCTGCCAACGGTACTGATGTTAGCCATATTTACACGCCTAAAGTACTTTAATTTACCCATATTTTAGCTAATTTTTGAGGACAAAATATCTAATTCCTGTACTTTTAGTCCTTTTTCCTGTAAGTAAGCTAACCAACGTGATTAGCAAGTTTTCTGGTATAAATGATGAAGATTTCAGCATTTTATGGACTGGTTGCAGCCAAAGGAAGCTTCACGTAAGAAATAAAGCAGCGTTTCAATGCCTATGGACTGAAAGTGATGCATGGAAAACTTGTCCCGGGCAAAAACAACATTTCCAAAGACTTAGGGATAATCAATAACTTAGTAGGATTAGGATAAGGATGCAGTATCCTAGTAGGATTAGGATAAGTACGCAGTAGCCTAGCAGGAATAGGATATGGGTGTTATAAAAACCCTATGATGCTGAACCTTTCAGCAAGCATTATTACAAGTAAAAACAATTCTATTTCAATTAATTGTTCTTCCCTTCTATTCATCTATTCGACTCTTAAATTTCACGACAAGAGAAACGCTATTTGCAAGGAATTCACGCCACAAGCACTACCAAAGCATACTTCACATTAGATTTTTATTTTGGTATGATGATAATGTCTATTGTGATTTCTGTTGCACTCATGAATAGCTAAACTACTCTGTTAGGGTTATGGAAGCCTTATGAGATACTATCTATTGCTATGAGTGTGTGAATTCTTGATATGTATGCTGCTTATATCATTACTCTCTTCATCTTAATATAAATTCTTGTGGTTGCAAACATATAGAATACACCAGTATAGTATTAACTTGTTCGAAAAAAAGTTACAAATCTAGAAAAGAGAGAATGTCAAGGAAATAGTGCACCAACCCTGTTTAAAAGTTAGTGCCGTAACTGGATTAACCTTTTGGAGACTCTGTACCATTAGATACGCTTTAAGCTTGAAAGATTTAAAGTGAAATAATCCTTGATGGTCGAAAGACGCTTGACTTTACGATAGAATACGAATCTCTATAAGCGCATGCATGTCTGAATTCCACATAACTCATAGTCAATAGATACGTATAACTCATAAGATGGACATAACCCTAATTCTCAATTCTCATTGATTAAAACCTACTAAGTACTCCGTTTTACTCTTCTATTTTCCGTTTTTACTCTACTATTTTGTTTACATCATTTGCACACACAAAATCCCCCCTGTATTCGCAGAACTTTCATCAAAAGTCTAATAATCGTTGCTTACTTAGTGACCAAGTATTCCCTGTGGGATTCTACACCCAACCCAGTTGGGTTCTATATTTGACAACGACCACTTACACTCTTACGACAGCTGTAGTTTGAGCGTTATCAAATTTTGGCACCGTTGCTTGGGAATACGATTGTCAACTAAGTTTGTGATATTTACTAGACCCTTTGGTCAAAGATTCTCGTACTTTACTTTTAGTTGTTGTTTTTGTTTTCTGCAGGTTTTTGTTCAGTGCATGCCAAATACTCGAAGTTCGGGACAACCATTATTACCCATAAACACTAAACCGCAACTTATTAGAAGGATGGATGAACAACGTGACATTGAGAGAAGGGCTTCTCAACAGGAGCAGGCTAGACTAGCTGCGTTGGTCGCTGCCCAAGTACATCAATAGAATATTGATAATCTTGGGAAGGCAACAAATCCTGACGATGAGGACCTAGGTGATGACGAGCTATTAAACCCTAGGCGTGATGCTGAGGTGGCGACACCTGTAAATAGAAGAGATCGTCAAGCCAGATTTAGGCCTGAACGCTGCACTATGCAGATGCTTTTCGATAATGATGATGATGACCTGGACGGAGCTGGTGCCACAGGAGCTATTATTCCTCCGCCCTTGGCGCCTGGAGCCAAGTTCAATATCACCAGCACCATGATTCAGTTGTTGCAGCGAAAGGGCTTATTTGGTGGACTAGCAGGTGATGATCCGAATAAGTATCTAATCAACTTTATCTCAACATGCAAGTCATTCGACAATTCAGGCGTAGGATAGAATGCAATTTGGTTGCGCTTATTTCCATTGTCTCTATATGGGGAGGCAACTCTATGGTTGAATGGGCTGACTCCTGATTTTATTACAAATTGGAGGCAATTGAAAGACACTTTCCTAGAAAGATTCTTTCAGCCATTCAAGAGAGCACAGTTGAGAGATGAGATGAGCAATTTTCGACAGCTTCCAACTGAAACTCTCCACGAAACATGGGAGAGGTTCAGGACGAAGCTTATGCGGTGCCCAAACTATCATATGACCAATGTCCACTTGATGGAGATATTATACAGATCTTTGAATTCGGTGACTAAGCCAGTGGTTGATATTGCTGCAGGAGGATCATTCATGGACCTCACTTTTGTTCAGGCAAGTGATATGTTAGACCGAATGACAATGCAAAGTAGATCTTGGCATACCAGGGATTCAGAGGTAGCAAGCTTTACCACATCAATTGGCATGACTTCTGAACAAAGGCGAAGAGAGGAGGAACGCGATCAAGATATGGCGCACATGAGAACACAAATGGATCTTCTTACCAAGCACTTATTATCAGGGAAGACCCAAAAAGTCAAAGCTGTTGTGTCACAAGCAAGAGGTGAATTCGATTCTGAAGAAGAAGCTAACTACTTGAATAATCAGGGGGGTTTTCGAGGCAATGCCCAAGGAAACCAAGGTCGGAACAATTATGATAAATTGCGAAAAAAGGACCGTGATCAAGGTAGTTGGAAGAACAAGACTGACAGGAGTGGTTTGTATGTTCCTCCTGGAAGACGTGACACCACTGCATCTGGTTCTGGAAATATGTCCATGGAAGATATAATGGCTAAGATATTGAAAGGAGCGGAGGCAACCAGCATGGGAGTAACTAAGGTAATAAATGATTTGTCCTCAATGAAGCAATTGGTTGACTCGCATTCCATTGCAATAAAATAGCTGGAGCAACAATTGAGTCAACTATCAGTGACAATCAAACAAAGAAAAGATGGCACTTTACCTAGTGACACTATGCAAAATCCAAGGAATGATGAATTATGCAGGGTTATTACTACTAGGAGTGGTAAGGTGTTAGACAATCCGTCTAAAGACAAGCAGGTGGTTGATGATATCGAGGAGATTGTTATTGACACAGATTATGATGATTCTATAGAAGCTGAAAATCAGATAGAGCGCGTTCATGAGAAAACTATTCCTCTTCCACCCCCATCTTTTCCTCAGAGATTGAAGAAAAGGGATGATGACACACCTGAAAAGGCTGATAATCGGAAGCAAGATAAAAAGGAAGTGGTGGAGAAAACGATTCCCCTTCCACCATCACCTTTTCCGCAGAGACTAAAGAAAAAGGCGAATGATACAAGGTTCAGTAAATTCATGACGATTTGAAGCAGCTAACTATTAATGTTCCTTTGGTGGAGGTGCTGGAATAGATGCCTGGGTACGCTAAATTTATGAAGGACCTTTTAACAAAGAAGTGGGCAGTAAGCTATGAGCCGACAGATAATATTCATCATTGCAGTGCAATTGCCATAAGGTCCTTAGTACAGAAGAAGGCAGACCCTGGTGCTTTCACTATTCCTTACACGGTTAGATCTATGAATTTTGCTAAGGCATTGTGCGATTTGGGAGCAAGCATCAATTTGATGCCACTATCCATCTATAGAAAGTTGGGGTTAGGCGACCCTACACCAACCAATATGCGGCTCGTGATGGCAGATAGGCCGGTAAAAAGACCTATTGATATTTTAAATGATGTGTTGGTGAAGGTTTCCACCTTTATCTTTCCTGCAGACTTTGTTATTTTGGATTGTGAGGTGGATTCTAAAGTACCCATAATCTTGGGATGCTCTTTCCTTGCAACTGGAAGTGTTCTTATTGACATGAGATCTAATGATCTTTCATTTCGGTTGAATGACGAAGTGGTCCGTTTTGATGTATGCAAAGTAATGAAGCAACCCGAAGATATGGATGTGTTCTCTATAGCTAAAGTTAATTATAAGGATGACAAAGAATTATCTATAGAAAAGTAGCTTACTGATGAGTCACTATCTGATGAGCTGCTGAATTTTAAGCGTGAGGAGGCTCAAGAACATGAAGAAACTATGTGTGCTCTAACAAAAATAGGCTCCAATTCTCATACTCCTAAGCAGCCGTACCTTGATCTTAAGAATCAACCGTCACCAATAGCAAAGACTTCCATTGAAGAGCCCCCAGTGCTAGAATCGAAAGAGCTTCCCAATTATCTAAGGTATGCGTTCTTGGGAAGTAGAAATACACTTCCTGTGAGTGTGGCGGATGATTTAAGTGAACAGCACGTAGAGGCTCTCATCTCTGCTCTGAAGAGATACAACAGAGATATGGGTTGGACTATTGATGATATAATAGGTATCTCTCCTGGGATATGTATGCACAAGGGTCATATCGAAGAAGATTGCATGCCTACAAGTAAGCCTCATTGTCGTCTGAATCCATTCAGAAAATGATCCACCATCTATCTCGATGTAGTCTAAGTAATCGAGATAGCTATGTCGTGCCGCGACAATAAATCAACCGCTTGATGGGAGGCAACCCATCGTTTTAATCGTTTTTGTTGTTTTTGAGTAAGTGTAGGTACAAGAGGTGTAAAGTAGGAGATTGGTTTCAAATTTTGATTTGGAAGTGGTTCATGTTGAAGGTGGTAAGTTAGGAATGAAGAAGAAAAGGCTATGGGTTAGGCATTGCCTATGAAAATCTAGGCAACGAACAAGGCAAGGCCTATGTAAATCTAGGCAATGAACAAGGCATGGCCTATGCTATGGCCTAAGCTCTCAGAATCTAGAATGCCATAGCATAGGTGCCGCCTATGCCCAACAATGCTATAGCATAGGCGCCGCCTATGCAAAAGCCTTTGGTCTAGGATTCTACAATGCCATGGCATAGGCACCGCCTATGCCCAACAATGCCATAGCATAGGCGCTGCCTATGCTCAACAAGGCTTTGCAAAAGGCGCCGCCTATACCAAGCATAGGAAAAGCATTAGGTGCCGCCTATGCTCACTTTTGGTCTCAAAATCCGATTCCAAATGGGTCAAATCCCGATCCATGCTTTTTCTATAAATAGAACCTTAGTCTTAAAACAAAAACTCATTGCAAATCCAACCTAAGAGCCTCCTACCAATCCAAATTCTCTCCAAAATTTTCTTTTTTCTCTTTTAACTTTGCAAGAGCATCTTCCAAGGCCATCAACCAAGCTCAATGGCACCAAAAAGTCGACCAGGAAAGGAAAAATTATCCACCTCACAGAAAGGAAAGAAAAGTGGAAGAAAAGAGCAAGCTCAATCCTCATCGCTACAAATACCTCGACGCACTTTTGGCATCAAGTGGGGTACAATTTGAGGAAACTCTAAGGATGACGACTCTGATGATGATTCTGACACAGGGGGTATGACTCCAGACATAGAGGAGAAGTCTGACTAATCAGGATTTTTGTATTTATTTTCCACTGAGGGCAGTGTGTCCCGTCTAAGTGTGGGGTGCTGGTATTTGTATGCTATAGTTCTTTATCTGCATTTGCATTTATTTATGTTTGTTTGTTTTGTTTGTTTGTAGTTAAATTTTAGAAATTCTTTAGTTAAACCTTGCATGAAATTGTTCTGATAGGCAGCATGGTATTATGACAAGAGTCTGTGATAAAATCATTACTGTTGAGACGCTTAGGCTCCATGTGTGACTCACTGTGTGATAGGTGTGTTGTTTAATTCCTTCATGTGTTGGGTCAAGAGTCTATACTGCTGCCAATAAAGTCGACCATGTGCCTTGTGTGTGTGAGGCAATAGTATATTCTGTGTTTGTGGTTAATGCTAGAACTTGCCCGGTGTGTGTATAAAGCGAAATAAAGAGTGTGAGTGTAGGAGATGATTTAGGCATTTCTTTGGCAGCCTGTGATTGTTTACCTTCTTTTTACCTACCCGTGTATATTATCCTAGTTAACCCCCTTTGAGTCTTTAAGCTATTTTCTTTGACAGCCTCATATGTAAGCCTAATCCATTTTTTTCAAGACCATAATTTGATCCAAATTCCTAAGTGCTTTAAATTGTAAAGTCAAGTGACAAAATAAGAGGAAATTGGGTAAGAGTGATGCCTTAGAGTGTATTGGTGCTTGAATTAGTTATGAAAAAGAGTGGCTATTATAGAGGTGTGTTATAAAAAAAGGAAAAGAAAAATGAAAAGAAAACTAAAAAGTTAGTTCTGTTGAAAATAGAATAACAAAAGAGGTAAGAAGGGGTGGTAGATTAAAAGAAAGTAGAAAGGTTGTTTGAAAGAAAGTGTAAATGGCATAATGTGATGTATAAAAGCGCTTAGGGAACTTAGTCACTATTTTTGGCCAAAATAGTCCTACCCATCCCTTAGCCTATATTACAACCTGTAAAGACCTATTTGATCCTAAAATGAGCATTCTGATATTAGTAGAGCATTACACTAAGGGCAAGCCTATGGTCATCAGTTGCAAGATATGAATTCTTTGTGAGAGTGAGAGCAAGGAAAATCTTATACCCATGTTTCGAAAAATGAACTACTTGTGAGTGATTATGGGTGATATATTGTGAGACACACATGGTTGATGAGTTTTGGGTAGTTGTGTATGATTCTTTGTTCTTTAACTTGTGGATACGAATTAACCATCATCACGAGTCTATGTTGGAGGTTGAATTATTTCTAGTAGCGATCTATAAAACTACTCTTTGTTAATAATTGGTATGCCTGTCTTGATGAATATTTTGTGTTGTTACTGTGAAACCCTAAGTAGATGTTTATATGGACATGATATTTTTTCGAGGACGAACAAAGCTTTAAGTGTGGGGTGTTGATGTTAGGCGTATTTACCGCCTAAAGTACTTTAATTTACCCATATTTTAGCTAAGTTTTGAGGATAAAATATATAATTCCTGTACTTTTAGTCCTTTTTCCTGTAAGTGAGCTAACCAACGAGATTAGCAAGTTTTCAGGTATAAATGATGAAGATTTCAGCATTTTATGGACTGGTTGCAGCCAAAGGAAGCTTCACGTAAGAAGGAAAGCAGCGTTTCGATGCCTATGGACTGAAAGTGACGCATGAAAAACTTGTCCCGGGCAAAAACAATATTTCCAAAGACTTAGGGATTAGCAGTAACTTAGTAGGATTAGGATAATGATGCAGTATCCTAGTAGGATTAGGATAAGTACGCAGTAGGCTAGTAGGAATAGGATATGGGTGTTCTAAAAACCCTATGATGCTAAACTTTTCAGCAAGCATTATTACAAGTAAAAACAATTCTCTTTCAATTAATTCTTCTTCCCTTCTATTCATCTATTCGACTCTTAAATTTCACGACAAGAGAAATGCTATTTGAAAGGAATTCACTCCATAATCACTCGAAAGATTTAAAGTGAAATAATCCTTGATGGTCGAAAGATGCCTCGATTTACCATAGAATATGAATATCTATAAGCGCATGCATGTCTGAATTCCGCATAACTCATAGTCAATAGATACGTATAACTCACAAGGTGGACATAACCCTAATTCTCAATTCTCATTGATTAAAACCTACCAAGTACTCCGTTTTACTCTTCTTTTTTCCGTTTTTACTCTACTATTTTGTTTAATTCATTTGCATGCTCAAAATCCCCCCTTTATTCGTTGAACTTTCATCAAAAGTCTAATAATCGTTGCTTACTTAGTGACCAAGTATTCCCTGTGGGATTCGATACCCAACCCAGTTGGGTTCTATATTTGACAACGACCGCTTACACTCTTACGAGAGCTGTAGTTTGAGCGTTATCAGGTACTGAATGAAGTATCCTCAAGAGCTGGACAGGCTAAAGGAGCTGGTGCACTAGTAACCAGAGTCTAAGGTTGAATATCTCGGTTCACTTGCCTAGCATATGGACACTCTCTAATTATGTGGCCTAACTTTCCATAACCAAAACAAACGCTTTAATCATCTAAGTACTCATCGGAATGGGTCCTGCCCCACATACCACATGGGGGATAACTGCTCCTGCCTATTTCTGGGTGTGGGAGCACTAGCTGATGAAGGAGTTGGAATTGAAGAACGACTCTAAAACTGCGGGTTGCTCCCTCTATGAGGTCTAGTCTTACCATGTTTATGCTGCTCTAATCTAGCCTTTTTGTTCTCTCTTACTTTCTCTCTCTCCTATATTTTGTTTATCTATATCTGTCGAGCATATATCATCTGTCTAGAAATATCCATGTCTCTATTGAGCATAAAATTCATACACTCATTAAGAACCAATCCAGATACACCGATCACAAACTTACTCATACTAGTTCTAGTGTCAGCCATCGAATCAGGAGCATACTTAGATAACTGGTTGAACTTGAGGTAATACTCTTTAAATATCCTGTAGCCTTGTCTTAGGTTCATAAACTCTTCTGTCTTTGCTTCCCTCATCTCAAGTAGGAAGACCTTTTCCAAGAATGCATCTTGGAACACCTGCCAAGTCATGGGAGCACCATTCTCCTTTCCACTCTTCCTTCATATCACAACCCAATTATCTGCAATATCCTTCAGCCTATAAGATATAAGCTCTACACTTTCTTTATTACAAATATGCATAATTTGTGTGATCTTTCTAACCTTATCATATTGCAATTATGGATCCTCACCTACCTTTTACCCATAGAACTCTGGCAAATTCATCCTTATGAAATCATGAATTTGGTTGCAACTAAATCACCTTCTTGCTGATATTGAACTACAACCTAGTTATTTGCCTGAACATTAGTTGTGGCTTCCTGGGCCCGAAAAGCTACACAAAACTCAGCATGAGACATATTCTTATTTAGGGGATCTACAGGATAAGTTTTTTGGTTATCAATTCTATGGGCATTAACTTTTCGAGGAGGCATTTTCTTTCATAAAAGAGGATGAATTAATAGCAAAGATCGATATGTATTAGCACGACGGATTATAAAAGAAATATATGGCTTTCCCTAAAACATCTTGTAGCTTAGTGCATATAAATATGGTGTGCTAATCACCAATGATCAAGACTCTATGTAACGTGTCTTGTAAGACTCCTTAGGGCTCTCTAAATCGTAGGCTCTGTTAACAAGTTTGTAACACCCCAAAATCTCATCCTGAGCTTTAGAACTTACTTTAATGAAAAATAGAGCAAACCACTTGTATTTTAATACCATGTCTAAACTTAAATAACTTAAAATACAATTTGAATAACCATTATTAAAATCTGAAACATCAACTAACAGTCCAACAAGCCTTTACTTACAAAAAAAATAAAGAGTCATTGGGACAAACCCCCAACTGACTCGAACTAAATTGGAACGAAATAAACCAACTACTATGAAGATTGAAATCAGGGAAAATAGGTCCTCGAACCATGAGGACTCACCAACAGTAGAAGTGTAGATAGAGGTACTCGAGGATCACTGTCACTACTAAGATTGAGCACCTGGAGATACATTATGAGACAGTGCAACACATAGAAAAATACGTTGATCAGTACTTTGAGGATGTACTGAGTATATGAGGGTGTATGAAATAAGTAAATAATATCATCAATCTTTATAAAAACATACATGCTGATATAAATGATTCAAATAGCTTAAGTAAAACTGAAATCAGAATATCATAAATCATGTATAATAAAGCATACAAAATAAATCATGTGAGTCATTACACTGAGTTCTAAAATTTTTATTGTACATCTTATTCTCAAAACTTGAAAGCAAGAGGAATCTTAAAATAGCTATCAAACTTATACTTTTATCTTATGGAGAATAAGGGATTCTTTGAAAACTAGAGATTATAGGACTTTGGGACTTGGGGAGTTCCTTCAAACCGAGATAAACTATGTGAGCTAATATATAGTCTAACATCTTTCTCACATTTGGGAGAGCTATTCTATCTTTGTTGTCAAAATATAACATTAACTTTAGTGAGCACTATCTTAACCTGCTTAGGGTAAGTTATCATCCGATGGTGGATCATAGTTTTGGGGCATGAGATGTTGGAATCAATCCCAACTTGGTGCTAAATACTACTCCCATACTTAGTCTCATAACTTTTTAGGAAATCTACCTTAAAATATATTATAATCTGTATCTTTGCTTTAAATTATATGAATAATACCGATTCCTATCTTAACTTAGACCCAAAAGACAAAATCTTTACTTAAAATCTAAAAATAATCTAGCCATGGGGTGCTTATGGAACAAATAATCTTAAAACAAAAATTTTTAAACGGGGTCTATTGAACCAACCATCAATCTCATGTCAAACATCTCAAAATTTATGCTTAATCTTAAAAATATGGAAAATTAAGTAATACGCTTGGAAATATAAGCATAATCATGTAATTCAACATTTAGTCCTTGGGAAATCTCATATTCTTTCAAATAAGGAAAATGGGTATAAACTCTAATTTAAATTTCATGGAAAATCGCATAAATCACAATAATTTGTAATTAAAATAAGCCTTTGGGCACAAGGATGAAAGAGTTACCCTTGTTCAAACTTCACACACCTTATTTGGCTTGATTTAATGAGGCAATATGACATTTGAAGTCTTGAGAATGTTCTTGGAGGTTTTCTTGAAAATGCTTGGATGGTGATGATTGACTCTTGAGTTTTCTAGAAGAAGGGTTTGTATCTATTTCTTTGGGATGGATCTTTGAGAGAAATCCTGATTTGGTGTTATATATGAATAATGAAGTTATGAGCTCTGGTCTCATATAATTAGATGTTAAAAAGGGTGGAAAAAGATCCAAAAACCCTTTTAAAAAGGATAAAAATCACAGAACAAAGATTGCGATGGCTTGGGCAATGGTCTGTCACTAGAGTGATAGTTCGTCAGCTTGACCATCACACTTGGGCTCGAACAGGGATTTTCTGCCTCAGTTGCGACGATCGAAGCATCGCTTGCATGATGATCCATCGGCCTGCCCATTGCTCCTGGGCATTTCATACTGTTCTCTGTATAATGTCCCTAACTTTTTACCCCGATACCAGATTTATATTAAATTGGTATTGTTAGAAAGAAATTAAAATTTACAAATGATAAAAAGTAAAAATTGGGGAAATTCTATCTAATTTAAACATTATTCACTTAGGAGGTCATTCCTAAATCTTTTGGAGACTAAATTAAACTTAAGAAAAGTTCCGGGTATAACATAAATGTCATAACAAGCCTACAGGATTGTACCACTTCGCTCTAAACTTCCAGGTTTCAATACTTGGTATTTTTCAAGCTCCGCACCGGGCTAGGGCTAAAAATGGGGCTCCATTTTTCGAATTTGAATCAATGATATTTTGGTCTTTTCTACCCATTCCTACCCTCTATAAATGTCCTAGTACAGGGAAAAATCTCATTTTTTTTCTCTGTTCCATTTTAAGAATAAGGGTTTTCTCCCTATAATTCCAATTTAATTATCTCTAATAACTTAAGATTTAACCATGGGAATTAGAAAAAAAACTGGAGATTTGGAATCCCCAGATCATAAAATTCAAGAAGCTCCTATTAATTTTGCATATAGAGGTATGTGGGGTTATCTAAAAAATCTCATGGGCTTAAAAAAATTTATGTTTTAAAAATAGGGGTTTTAAAATTATGAATATAAATATGTTTTAAGCATCTTTATGATATTGATTTGGTCTTTAGGACTATTTTTGAAGTGATTTGATATATTATATATGCATATGCTTGTGATTCAAAAGATGATAACTTGAGATCATGAATTATATGGAAACCCTCTCCTGATAGTAAAATTGTTTTGAATTTTCATATGATGTGAATTGTTAGAAATCATCCTGACGATAATGACATGAACTATTTTGAAAGTGTATATGATTTTTGACTTGCAAGGTGAGGGTTATTATGTTGAAATATGATGAATATAATGGTTGCATGAAGTAATGATATGATATAGATGACTTGCAAGTCCGGTATGATGATACCCTACAGAATAAGATATGTGGTTGAATTAAATTGAGTTGAATGCATTGATTTTATACGAGATAAGTGGATGCCCAAAGAAGGCGTTTGAGTGTAAGGGCTGATCGCTGCAAATCGTGGTTGCTGACATGGAAATTTTGTACCAGGCTAACTGATCCTTGGTACCTGACTTTATGTGATTGCCAAATTGGGACTATGGTTAGGAGCCCTTCTTTGTAATCTTGTGCACTACCATACTTTATTGGGTCAAGACACTCTGCTGTGTGATCTTCTGTGTCTTCCCCTCACTTATACTATACATTATGCTCAGCTATATTACATTGTTGTTGAAAACTATTACATTATGCTTATATATTTTAAAATAATTTAATACGAAACTGCTTTATACTAGCTCTCACCTATATTGTTTAAAAATATTGTATTTTGTTTTGATTTCTCTGCGTACCAGTACTTTTGTATTGAGCCCCTTCCATCCCAGGTTATAACACTCAACTTACACCTCAAATTAGTATAAGGCGGTAATCGTCAATATATTTTCCGAACTTTGGAGTCGGGGTCAAATACACGGGGAACAATGTGAGTGGCGATTAAACTAGTTTTAAATTATAGCAATATGTTAAATTCAAGAAAATAATACAAAAATATAAAATGGGATTTTAGTATTAATCTTTATAATCAATGTAAATGGAAAACCAGAGTTATGTTCGTTGTGGGTTTTTGGAATTGACGGATATTGGGTACTACTTAAGACTCTTGAAGTAAGTAGGAACAACAAAATATCCCTGACGACTATACTATCTGACTTATCTCTCGACTTCACTACGCAATTTATTATCTAATTCTCTCAAACTTAGATAACTTATCTATTTCCAATAGGATGTTATCTCAAGTAGATTAATCCAGTTACGGCATTAATCAATAAACAAAAGGTTGGTAGCTTCTGAGTCTCTGTTAATAATTCACGTCCTCTAGTCTACATCTCTGTTCAAGAAACTAAACCTAAGGCATAACCTATTGTTTGCAAACAATAGATTTTTAGTTAAAACAACAGAATTTCAAGATGTCCTACTACTCTTTGAAACCTTTAATTACCTAGTAGCATATCAAAACCTAATCCATGGATGCCATAACTTGGGATAATGGAATTAGCCGCTCATGATTTGATGAATGACATAAAAAGTTGAATTCATGATAGTATGGATAGACTTACGAATGGATGAAAACAACAATTTTTTCTTCAATTGAATTATAAGAGAATAATCCACAATAGTTGATAAGTGTTGAAGGGAAAACATGAAAAATACTTGATGAAAACAATGAGCCAATGTACGTTCCTCCCCAATTTTTAAAAACAAGATTGAGAGATTACAGGATTAAAGAATATTTTCCATAAAACCCTAAAAGATGCTATTTATACTTAACCCTAATTATGTAAATAAAATAACAAAAATCATAAAATTATTCAGATTAGGTGATGCCATCACTGACGCCATGTCTAGGTTCTGACGCCTTATCGCGGATGGTGTCAGAATTACTTTAATTGCCTTTAAAATCTATCTTAGGTTAATGATGTAGCTGACGCCGCATCACCGATCTGATGTTGTACCACCAACATCGTTAGATTTCTTCTTCAAGTTCAATTCTCTAGTTTAGGTTGACGCCCATCGTGATGCCTTATCAGCTCTTTTACACCATGTCACCAATGTCGTCAGAACTTCCTCTTAGACTTCAACTCTCTGATTAGGGGTGACGCCAATGCTGATAGCCTATCACAAGGATGATGACTTATCACGATCTTCGTCAGCCATGTTTTTAGCTTTTTTTTCTTAAATTTCAGCTCTTTTGCTCCATTGTAATTTATTTACATGCATCTTGACTTTTCTACAAAATCTTAAGAAATAGCATAAAAAACACCAATAATTACTTAAGAACATACAATTATTTCAAGTTAAAAAGCCTTAAATTTGCTAAAAAAATCTAGCACATCAACACCCTCAACTTAAAACAATTGCTTGTCCTCAAGAAACTACATAACACCATACTACGATGCTTAACCAAGAGGTACATAAGATAGCTATCATAGTTGATTATCAATTTTATCTCAAAACTCATGCCACTCTCCGCGTTCAATTACTTATATATCCAACTGTGCATATCAATGAAGATTAACAATGTGACACAAAGGAATTAAGATATGGCATTAATTCAGCAACAATAACCATGCATATGTATAAGTTACACTACCCAAAGAATTAGACCTCTAGCAATGCAATCGATGTGCCCTTATAACAAAGAACTCCCTACTCACTCGTATATGAACTCAAGCATGTCAATGCTGGGACGGTCAAGAGACACTCCATCTCAGAAAGAAATTCCAATTAATGAATGTCAAATACGATCTGCTTACCCTTATTTTGATTACCAAAGTGTCCATACAAGTAAGTTAGGATCACTATAGGTCTTTTCTTCGGCTTGTAATGTAGGCTAAGGTCTGATAAACTATTCAATGGCATTTAGTGTGACTAAGACTCCTTGGCACTACCTTAACTTTTGGGGTTCACTTATTAACCTTTTTTCTTCTTTTTCTCCTTTTCTTGATCACACATTATTCAAGATGGATGTGTCTTTTCTTTTTCATTCTTTTTCTTTTCTTATTCTTCTTCCACACCTCCTAGCTTTTTTTTCACTTATTCTTTTCCTTTTATTCTACCTTTCTCCATAACCAGTTTACATCACACACACCTATGATGGCCACCCTCAAATTAAGTTGTTTACCTAAGTCAAGGTGCACAGTGTCTATGGAGGACCAGGGTCAAAATAGGTTCATTATGATCTAAACGGGAAGGTGATAGGTGTCATAGAAAGAAATGGTTAATTCAGGCTCAAAATAGGGATCAAGAGATGTTATGCATACAGGGAAGGTCATTTAACACAAAAAGTGACATAAAAATTAAAACGACCTATGATCTTTCCTAACCCCTATCTTTTAACCAAGGTAAAACTAACCGGGAAAATTCTAGATTCAACACACATAGGGAATTGAGTAAGACCTCACACACACATGGCACAATGGGACATCACAAACTACTACCCGTTCTGTTCATGCAATTGTTAGTAGTGATTATCATGTCCCTAGTACTAATGCCACAAAAAGATTCACAGTAGCCACATATAAATGCATATCATGTATTTATAAAATAGACCAACGGAGAGGTGTTTATTAGTCTTAAAAATCAACAAAAATATGTCAACTGGTCTAGATACTTATTTTACTCCATTTAACCACAAAACATCATAAAACAAAGACAATACCCCTAAACATGCCAGCTCCACTATGAACAATATTTCGGAGAAAAGAGGCGCAAAACGACAAAAACCATAGGAGGACATCAACACCTACAAGTAGCCCTACCTTCAACATAATATCATGCATTGTTCCCAATATGTAAAATCAAAATAAGAGAGTTAGAAACAAACTTGTGGCAACATGGGTGCAAAGATCTAATATCAATAATATAATACAAAGACAAACAGCAAATTACCTTGGGTTTCCTCCCTCAGAAGCGCCTAGTTTAACATTGCAGCATGACTCAACTCAGCTTTTTTGTCAACCCTGAGGATATGAATTTCACCCCCAACATAGAGTCTATCTTCTTTCTTCACTCATAGAGAGGTGGTACAAATATTAAGAAGCTGAATAATGGATGATGCATGGTAAACAACTTATCTTTAAAGTGAGGTGTGTTTTTGTGTTGCTTATCAAGTGTAAAATAAAGACTATAGGATTCTTTTTCCTTATCTTCATAGTCTTCCACTATTTTAGATGATTCAATAGACAAGATATCATCTAAATATAATGTGGAAAAATGCTTCGAGTGTGGCCCAAAAAATCATACTTCAAAATTTACACTATCCTCTACACACTCACTTTTATTCATCATCTCAATATTGTTACTTTGAATTAGGCTAGAGTCTTCATAAGAGATTCGCTTGGCTTCTTCTTTTGCCTCTAGCACCATTCTCTCAATCTTGGCATCATTCCTCATGGATGGCTCAGTTGGTTGGGAAATCTCCAAGGGTTGATCAACATCAAGCTCATCATAACTATAGGAATCTTGCTCTTCATCGTCACACTCTTCCATTATTTTAAATGATTCCACAAACAAGATATCATCTAAACATAATGTAGAAAAGTTTTTTGGATGATTGAGCTCGATATCTATCTCTTTTATCCTTTCTCTTACCTCGTTAAATTCCTTAATGTCTTGAGGTATGTCACATATGGTATTATTTGTTATATCTATATGATGCAACATTAGTGTAATCATAGCTTCAATGTTACTCTTTCCAGTACTACATTCTTTCTTTTCTTGACCATAAGACCTGTCATACTCATAAAAAGAACTAAAACTTGGGTTAGCTCAATAGGGGGAGGGGGAATTTGAGAAATAACTCCAATGTCCATTTTGACCACCATGTAATGAACAGTTATACTCCCAGTAGGATAGAGATAGTGCAACATTTCTCTCTGGGGAGCATATCTACAGTTATATCAAAAGTGGGGTCCATCATAATTGGAGATGGATCATCCAAATAAGATTTCCAATTACCAAACTCATATTCATTCCATGATGCCATAGTAAGAAATAAGCAAAATTAAATAAAATCCACCTAACACATGAAACAAAGGAAATCACAAACAAATATTTACAAGTTTAAATTCAAGCAAGTAAGGTAAAATTCCAAACTAACTCAATACGCCAAATTGTTTGATCTCTGGCAACGACACCATTTTTTATAACGCTCAACTTACACCTCAAATTAGTTTAAGGCGGTCATCGTTAATATATTTACCCAACTTTGGAGTCAAATTTGAATCCATAAGGTACAATGTAAGTGGTGATTAAACTAGTTTGAAATTAAAGTTATAAGTTGCATTCAAGCAAATGATACAGAAATATAAAATGGGGTTTTAGTATTAATGTTTGTAATCAGTACAAATGGAAAACTAGAGTTATGTTCACAGTGGGTTTCAGGAATTGACAACTACAAGGTACTTCTTAAGACTCTTGAAGTAAGTAGGAATAACAGAATATCCCTGGAGACTCTACTATCTCACTTATCTATTGACCTCAACAGACAATTTATTATCTAATTCTCTCAAACTTAGATAACTTATCTATTTATAATAGGATGTTATCTCAGGTAGATTAGTCCAGTTACGACATTAATCATTAAACAAAAGGTTGGTAGCTTCTGAGTCCTTTTTGATAATTCATGTCCTCTAGTCTATTTCTCTATTCAAGAAAATAAACCTAAGACATAACCTATTGTTTGCAACCAATAGATTTTAAGTTAAAACATTAGAATTTGAAGACGTCCTACTACTCTTTGAACCTTTTAAGTACCTAGAAGCATATCAAACCCTAATCCATGGATCCCATAACTCGGGCTAATGGAATTACCCACTCATGATTTGATGAACAAAATAAAAAGATGCATTTATGATAGTATGTATAAATTTATGAATGTATGAAAACAACATTTATTTCTTCAATTGAATCACAAGACAATAATCAACAAAATTTTGTAACTGTTGAAGGGAAAACAATAAAGATACTTGATGAAAAAAATGAGGGAATGTACGTTCCTCCACAATTTTTAAAAATAAGATTGAGAGATTAGAGAAGAATATCCATAAAACCCTACAGTATGATATTTATTCTTAACACTAATTATGGAAATAAAATAACAAAAATCATAAAATTCTTTAGATTAGGTGATGACGTCGCTGACACCACATCAAGGTTCTAACGCCTTATCACAGATGGCATCAGAATTGCTCTAGTTGCCTTCTAAATCATTCTTAGGTTGATAATGTAGCTGATGCCACATCACCGATCTAACAAAATATCACCAACGTCGTCAGATTTATTCTTTAAGCTTAATTCTCTGATTCAGGCTGATGCCTATCGTGATGCCTTATTAGCTCTTTGAAGCTATTTCACTAATGTTTTCAGAAATTTCTCTCAAACTTCAACTCTCTGGTTAGGGCTGATGCCAATACTAATAGCCTATCACAAGGAAAATGACTTATCATGGTCGTCGTCAGCCATATTTTTTGTTCTTTTTGCTCAGATTTTAGCTCTTTTGCTCCATTGTAATTTATTTCTATGCATCTTGACTTTCCTAACAAATCTTAAGAAATAACATCAAAAAACCAATAATTACTTCGGAACTTATAATTATTTCAAGTTAGAAGGTCTTAAATGTGCTACAAAAATCTTGCACATTACCAGGTTCGGAGGCATAGTCTAGGGGTCTAGATAACTAGTAGATCTCTTCTGACAGATTTATAAAATCAAGTGGTGAGCGCTCTATATTTTGGAAGGACTGATGTCTTTCAGTTCATTTATCATTTATTATTTTTGGGTCTACTGGGGGCCTTGTCCCAATTTTCAGATAGTTATTTGTTTCAGTTATGTAGTAGAGATTTCGCCGACATTTTGAGATATTGATTAAGAATTGTGGGACATTAATCCCCATTACTATTTTCATATGACTCTTGACCATTTTTCTGTTATATTGAGCCTTTTTCACATATCCTATTATCATATGAATTATGTGCATGATTACTAGATAGATAGGGGTGTTTTAGGCCTTCATGGTTCGGAATGCTCATCACGGATAGGGCCCTGATTTAGGTGATGAAAAACTTGGTGTCAAAGAATGATTTATGGTCCCAGGGTCTCTGC
Source organism: Capsicum baccatum var. pendulum (assembly GCA_030864225.1). Taxonomy (NCBI): domain Eukaryota; kingdom Viridiplantae; phylum Streptophyta; class Magnoliopsida; order Solanales; family Solanaceae; genus Capsicum; species Capsicum baccatum. The sequence goes on from CM061561.1 coordinate 147,844,984, forward strand.
AAAATTGCATTGGGTAGAGTCTTGTTTGTGGGTATGTAATGCTCCACACTTATTAGTAGGAGGCTACAAGGAATTTAGAAAGATCTCTCTTTCTTCATGTTCTAGTTCATGTAATAGAATAAGAATGTTCCTCCTTAATACTCTAATTCATGCTATGTTGAATTCCATACGAAAGTAAAATCATTCTAAATTCTTTACTTACTCTGATGTTCTCATACCCATCACATTACTGGGGTGAATGAAGTGCAAACGTTTAGAGTCTAAATGGTATGGTCCCTTCGAATCGCATCGTATATGATCTTAAAATTATGCAAGGACTTAAGAAGAGTCCATTATTGCTTCAGAGTGTATTGGTTCTAGTGTGAACCTTGATTTTGATGAAATCATGCTTTTTAGCCTTCTGTATTAAGTATATTCAGCCCTTTTCAAAAATTTATGTTGCAGATGTCATGCTTAAGAAAAAGATGTGTAGTAGAAGTGTTGGAATTGTATTTTTCCCCAAGTATTAGTATAAGTTTATTTGTTGGTGTCATGACCTATTGGTTGTTAGTAGCGTGTGTGGATTGTATGATAATCTGAGGGGAAATATTTAACTCAGATATTTTTTTATCTATACAAAGTAAGATGTTTATTCTAAGATTATGAAATATTGTGTGATGTGTCTCCATCTCTTGAAAATATTTTATCATCGTGTTGATGAAACTAAAAAGTCTAGTGAAGCCGTGTGGGGCTCTTTCGATTCACTAACATAGTTGCCTTGTCATTCATTTCATTTTTTTGTTCAAACCACTAAAATAAAAGTCTAGTGAAGTCGTGTGAGGCCTATGTCAATTTACCAGAATTTTTTCATTCAACATGTTGTTCCGGTGTTGGTTGAATGTATGTATAGCTGAACCTTTTTGCATGAGATAACTTTGGTAATGAAGTGATCTGTCCTTGTGTGTTAGTTTATTAGTAGAAGATAGAGAAAGAGTTATTAGGCTAGGTAAATTGTCCTTGCTTGAAGTACGAAAATGGCCAGATTACCCAGTAGGTTATAAGTATAGACTCATGGTTGTTATGGAATTTAAAGGTTGTGTAAATGTACTCTTGGTAAATAATTTTAATGTAAGAAATAAGTATAAGTATATATGATTGTGCGGGGTTATAATAAGGATAAGGTTGACCATATCTATTATGAGGATTTAACCCCTCTTGCCCCTCTTATCATAGGTAGTTGTAAACTAGTACTACTTGTCAGAAGGTATGTAGTAGATTTTTAAGATATTTGGGTAGAATGTTCCAATTTGATGGATTAGTATATTTATATTATGCTGCATTCTTCATTGGTTCTAAATGATTGATACTAAACTATAGGCTTGAATTTAAATTGTGTGGTGGTAAATACTGGCAAGAGTTTGATTATTCATGCTTTGTGGGATTAAATTATTACGGTTGATGTGCTGAAATAGTACATTCTAATGGATTATGATAAGGAAAACCATTAGGCCATGATCGATTAATTCTAGTGCACTAGTGTTTTCGTGATATTTATTTCATAGTTTCCAAGTGAAAAATTTGTGCGTATGGTTGGGTTGTAAATCATGTTTAGCACTACACATTAAGTTTGAAATAATTAATGGCCATGAAGGTGAATGTGATGATTTCTTGATTAATGATACAATTTAGAGGGAAGTGATCTATAGGCTTGAATAGTGTATGCGAGTGCCTAAGTTTATTTGATTTTGTAATGAAGTATGAAGGTGTATGTATGATGTAGAAGTATGCCTAGGGTGGTTTAAAGTTGTGGTATTTATTATAAGGCTATTAAATATTGTGTCGGGCTAGTGGTACCGTTGAATTGCTAGGTGGGAAAAGAACTAGTTAGATGCTATATGATATTTTTAATAGCCAAGTTAAGGAACTTTAATTGATAGTGCTGAGCCTTTTTTATATGTTCCCGATTGTCATGTTAGAGGAATATAATTTTAAGATGGCTATATTGGTAGGCTATTACAGAAGTAGACTAATTCATTAAAGACTTAGTGATATCTATGTTAAGTGTTAGAATCTGAGTTTGAGTCCTTGAGGGTTGCGCTATTAGACATAAGAGTTGAAGTGCTAGAGTATGTGCACTCCAACTATGGGGATACTCATAAGGATTCAAAGTAAGTAAGTGTTCTAGTATTATGTGATGACTATTTGGGCTATAGAATGATAGAGTGTCTCTCAGAAGGTGGTATTAGTACTGGGTTTTCCACTTGTAGATACAGTAATTTGGGTTAATTACTATTAATTATATGTATTGTCATTTTTCATACCTCAGAGTGCAGTAAGGGTAGTTCTTTTTAGAGTCTAGTAAGGGATCTCTCAATCTTAAGATGATGGCTTAATGCTAAGAAGAAGATAATAGTACAAGTGACCGAGTCAGACTCTCAGATTCTAGTAGTAATGTCAGTATGATATAGAGCATCAAAAATTGAGGGTGAGACTCCACCCATTCTTATCTCAGTGTTTTTCAATCACCCCAATGCCTACTCATGCCTTACATTACAGTTCCATGATAATAGTTCATGTACATGCATAAGATAGAGAATCATGTGCTCTTTCAGTTCCTAAATGAGAAATTCCAATTCATTCAATAGTCGGGATCATATTCCATAAATTAAGAACTCCAAATTGAGCTCATGCACCTCATGACTCATGTAATCACGCTTTATGGTGCGCTTAGTTCTCATAACTCATGCTATACGCCAAATAATATGCGAGATTCAGTTTGAGACGGGTGTACTCTCAACTCAGATCACTTTGATGAATCCCTGATCTTGTTTTGATATTCCTCAGGCCTCAGTTAAGTTACAAGTCCTACATAATACCCTCTTTATGTAATGATAGTGGCATTTAGTAAATGCTTCCTGTTGATAAAAGATCATTGTATGCTTGTTTAGATAAGGCCATGACTGTGAAGTAAGAGTTAGGGCTAAGTCTGTGATATATGTGATGGTTAGTGGAAATTTGTGTGCGCATATATTTTTTTGAGGTAGTGCATGGGAGTGATTTTGATAGTGGTTTAGGGAATGTGTGACGCATGTCCTTATAAGTGTTTGCTTTGAAGTTCATATGTTGTTATAAAGATAGGCTTGAATGACATGTTAGGATTTTTGTAAAGGAACGCAATATGATCTAGCGACTTCATAGTAAGAATTCAAAGTAGCCATTAAAGTGGTAAGGAATTTTATGCTTAGGTTGTGATCTTTAAAAGAGATGTAGAAGGTTGAATCATATGGTTTAGAATAATAGCGTGGTATGACATGATGTATTTTTGTGACTTAGAACTAGGTGTGATCGCAATGATAGGATTTACACTACTGTAGACATTAGTAGAAAGATTTATCAATGCCCATATGATAATTATAAGTTGAATAGAATAAATATGGTATTTAAGAAGTTGTATTTCCGAATTCCTGGTAATTCCTTCCGGATTTATGAGTTATATGTGTATATTCCAGGCTGTAGAGTAATGTCAATGTTGGGATCCTATAGTCGGATGTCTTGTGTGACTCATGCCCAAATATTTTGCTATATAATGCTACCAATATTTCTTAAGAAATAGTGTTGATTTAATACTCCAGATTGAGTATGAGTTTCTAGTATAGTTCAGTCTATGTGGCCAGCAAATCAGTTTAGCCGTCAGATTTGCATGACTTACTTTTTTGTCTTTTCATTTAATCATGCTACCCAAAAATCTCAGATATGTTACTATTCCAAGATAGAGTATACTAGTAGTTGTGAGTATAACTCAGTTCATGCTTCATGTACTAGATTCAGATTCCAGATGTTCAGTTATGATTCAATTCGTATGTGCCCAATGCATCGCCTCAATTTTTTGAGTATCTTACTGATTTGAGCATTCATAGAAGGACATAGTCTCCCAAGGGGGAGATACCCCCATTCAGTTGCATGCATAGATTTTTATCAAAAGCTTCACATCAGTTATTATTGTGTATTCAATCGTACGTTCATACGTCAGTTCAGTCAGATATGCATACATTAAAAAGGCATGTTAAATAGGAAAAGTTCAGCCTATCAGTGTATTTAGTCCTACGTTCATGAGAACAACTCACTCACAAATCCATGCATCAGATATGCATGTTCAACTAATGAGTAGCATCAGTCGTGTATTCCATGCATCAGATATGAACATCCGATATAAGAATTCAGAACATTAGTAGTTCCATTCTTATAGTCATGTTTCAGATCAGTGTATTCTTTCTTAGAGAACATATCATGTCTATGTTATTCCATATTTTAAAGCTTAAAAGTCCCTGCCCATCATTCGGGGACGAATGATCCCAAGGGGGAGATAATGTAACACCCCACATTTTTGGGCTAGAACGTAAATCATCATTTCTTCTCATAAAGGTTCCAAAAATGATAAATCCAATGAAAATTTAGTGTGTTGATCAATTATGTAGTGTATAAATCTATTTGAGCATGAATTAAGATCATAAAAGTCCCCTAACTCAAGGACGAGTTGAAAGATTTCCAATCGTTCGAGGTTAAGCATCGAAACTTGGGTCAATTTCAATCAACCATAACTCATTCTATATGATGAAATAGGTGGACTACTAAATACAAAATTTTTGGTAATTGAATAAGCTTTCCAAAGATATAAAATTTGTATAAATCCAATAACCGGGTAAGGAGTTATGGGTATTTTAATTTTCAGCTGTAAGACGAATGTCATTTCAGTGCATGGCGCGTCGTTCCAAAGGACAAAATGGCACACGTCAACTTCTAGAAAGCCTCCGCGATAGTCCCACGTCGCACCAAACTTCCAGGTATCAATAATTGGCATTTTTTCAAGCTCCGCATCGCGCTGGGGCCAAAAATGGGGCTCTAGTTTCAGAATTTCTCTAAAGGGTATTTTGGTCTTTTCTACCCATTCCTACCCTCTATATATGTCCTAGTAAATGGAAAAATCTCATTTTTTTCTCTCTTCCATTTTAAGAATTAAGGTTTCTTCCTAAAATTCCAATCCAATTATCTCTAGTAACTCAAGACTCAACCATGGGAATTCGAAACAAACTGGAGATTTGGAATCCCTAGATCGTAAGTTTCAAGAAGCACCTATTATTTTCGCATATAGAGGTACGTGGGTTTATCTCAAAATTCTCATGGGCTTAAAAAAATTCATGTCTTAAAAATGAGGGTTTTGAAATTATGAATATAAACGTGTTTTAAGCATCTTTATGATATTGATTTTGTCTTGAGGCCTATTTCCGATGTCATTTGATATATTATATATGCATATGCTTGTGATTCAAAAGTTGTTAACTTGAGATCATGAATTATATGAAAACCCTCTCTTGATATGAAATTGTTTTGAATTTTCATATGATGTGAATTGTTAGAAATCATCCTGACGAGCATGACATGAACTATTCTCAAAGTATATATGATTTTTGAATTGTAAGGTGAGGTTTATTATGTTGAAATATGATGAATATAATAGTTGCATAAAGTAATGATGTGATATTGATGGCTTGCAAGACGGGTATGATGATACCTTATAGAATAAGATATGTGGTTGAATTAAATGGAGTTGAATGCATTGATTTTATGCGAGATAAGTGGATGCCCGAAGAAGGCATTTCAGTGTAAGGGCTCATCGCTGGAAACCGTGTTTACCGACATGGGAATTTGGTACCAGGCATAGTGATCTTATTTACCTGACTTTATGTCTTTCCCAAATTGGGACTACAGTTAGGAGCCTTGCTTTGTAATCTTGTGCACTACCATAGTTTATTGGGTCGAGACACCCTGCTGTGTGATCTTGTGTGTTTTCCCATCACTTATACTATAATCTCGGTGGAAGCCGAGGTGTGACAGTTGGTGTAAATGTTATATGTAGGGTATTCCACCTAGCTTAGCTGCATTAGATTGTTGTTGAAAACTATTAAATTATGCCCATATGTTTTAAAATGATTTGATACGAAACTGCTTTATACTAGCTCTCACCTATATTCTGTAAAAATATAATTTTTTTTATTTCTCTGCGTACCAGTACTCTTGTATTGAAACCCTTCCCTCCCAGGTTTGGAGGCATAGTCTAGGGGTCCAGATAACCAGTAGATCTCTTCCGATAGATTTGTAGAATCAAGTAGTGAGCCTTCTATATTTCGGAAGGCCTGATGTCTGTTAGTTCATTTATCATTTAGAAGTTTTGGGTCTACTAGGGTACTTGTCCCTGTTTTTAGATAGTTATTTGTTTCAGTCATGTAGTAGAGATTTCACAGACGTTTTCGAGATGTTGATTGAGAATTGTGGGATATTATTCCCCATTACTGTTTGCATATGAATCTTTACCATGTTTTTGTTATATTGTGTATATTCCACATATCCTATTATCATGTGAATTATGTACATGATTACTAGATAGATAGGGGTGTTTCGGGCATTCATGGTTCGGAATGCTCGTCACAGCCAGGGGCCCAATTTGGGTCGTGACAATGAGCCTTATCCTATATCCTCTCCAGCAACCTATCTACATCAGGAAAGGTTAATTTGCCTTGGTACCCTCAAGATACCATGGCCACCAATCTCAAAAGTTACAACCTTTTTCTGTCCCACTTCCTCCTTAATCTTCATTAATACGGGGTCAAGTACCTATTTCTCCTTTATTTCAACAAGGGATGACTTTTCCACCTCTTTCACAAATAAACCACCATCCTCAGAGTGTAATAGAGGAAACTCAAGTTTATCCAAATAGTGAATATCTTGAACCACTCCTTCTTATCCTTATTTACATGTGATAGACTACCTATGGATAAACTGCTAAGACAAATAAAAACCACATTTCCTTTACCTAAGTGATGGTGGAGACTCATGTCATAGTCTTTTAGCAACTCAAACCACCTCCTTTACCTAAGATTCAACTACTTCTAGGTAAATATATATTGCATGCTTTTATGATAAAAAAAAGATATCTACATGTACTCCATATGAATAGTGATGCCAATTTTTTAATGCAAACACCACAAGTAATAACTAAAAGTCATGAGTTGGATAATTCTTCTCATGAACTTTCCACTGCCTAGAAGCAAAGGATACCACTTACCATGATACATCAAAACACAACCAAGTCCCACACAGGACACAGCACAATAAAACCACAAATCCATTATTACCCTCGGGCAGGGTCAAAATAGGAGTTGAAGTGACCTTATTCTTTAGCTTCTCGTAACTTCCCACATAAGTGTTAGACCATAAGAAATTCACTTTCTTCTTGGTCGACTTTGTTAGGGGCAGCTATAGATGAGAATCTCTCTACAAATCTCCTATAAATACTGACTAAACCTAAAAAACTCTGAATATTAGTTGGAGTCGTGGGTCTAGGCCAGTTCTTAATTGTTGTAACTTTCTGTGTATCCACCAGGATACTTTCACTTGAAGAGTATGGCCTAGAAAAGTAATAAACTTCAACCTAAACTCGCACCTTCAAAACATAGCAATCAGGTGCTGACCTTTTAAGGTTTGCAACATGATACGGAGATGATCGGATTGATTTGCCTCATTCCTTGTATACATCAAAATATCATCTATAAACACGGTGATGAATAAATACAAAAACTAACGGAAGACCCTAATCATCAAGTTCATGAATGATGCCATGAATTACTTAACTCCATTGACATCACTAAGAACTCAAAATTCCTATACCAGGTATGGAAGCAAGTCTTAGAGATATCCATTTCCATAATATTTAACTGATGATTCCTGAGCCGAATATCGATCTTGGAGAAAAACTTTTCACCCTTAAGTTGGTCAAAGAAATCATTAATTCGAGGAAGAGGATACTTGTTCTTTAGCGTAGCCTTATTTAATCACCGCTAGTGAATATGCATCCTAAGGGAACCATTCTTTTTACACACAAATAAAACAAGTGCACACCATGGAGACACTATGATAGATGTAACCATTATCTACAATTCTTCAATTTCTCCTTAAGCTCCTTCAAGTTTACCATAGCCATTCTATAAGGAGGGATAGAGGTAGGATGAATATCCAGAACGAGATCTATCCCAAAATCAATTTCCTTATTATAGGGACACCAGGAAGATCATCAAGGAAGACCTTAGGAAATTCATTAACCACGAGAGTGGAATGTAATAAAGGATTTTTGATATAGAATCTTAACTCATATCGGGTGTTACAACACCTCTTGGAAATTAATTTTTGGACTCTAAAATACGATATGAATCTAACCTTAGGCACCAGAGAACCCCCTTCCCACTTAATGAACAACTCATTAGGGAATTTAAACATGACCTTATGGGTTCAATAATCTAAGGAGGCATAGCACGAGTGCAACTAGTCCATCCCCAATATGATTTCAAAATTAACCATGTAAAATTCAAATAGATCCAGCAGAGTTTCTCTACTACCAATTAATTCGACAAAACACCCATAGACTCTCCTAGCCATCACAAATTCACCCACTATGGTAGAGATAAAAATGGGTCTGAAATACAATTGGGATTGAAACTAAAATACATAGCCATAAAAATGGTAACATCAGAAATAGGGAACCCCGGATTAAGTAAATAGTACATATCACGAGAAAAGAGTTTAAACATATAAGTAACAACATCAGGAGATGCCTCAAACTCATGGCAGGTAGTGAGAGAGGAGTGACAGTTTCAACTAGTGATGAAGCCAGTTAGGGAACTCTTTGGTAAAAGAAATGAATAAGAGGCAATAGGAACTTTGTTTACCGCAGAAACAACCTAACCTATGGGATAGTGTCTAAGAATATTCACTGGATGATCACACTTGAATAACTTGTTCCTCATATTATCAAAGAAACCACAATGCAATCAACCACAAAATTTGAAAGGAGGATATGATGGAGCTGATTAGCCCACACTAGCCTGAGATTGTGCACTTGTTTCCTTAGAACCATCACCACTGTAAAAACATTGTAACTGGAATACTTTGGGTAGCACCCCCGTTTGAGTAGGACCTAAAATTTACCTAATTCATAGCCAAATTTCCACCAACCCTGCAACTGTTTTATTGACCTCCTCCTTGTTTTGAATGCTTAAATCTCTTGCACCGCCTTTCCCTAATCTTAACTTGCTTCCTCTTCTCTTTCTCAAATTATGGCATAAATACCACAAGTTGGGAGATACCATTTACTTATTCAACAAGGAAGCATTACTCTCCTAAATCAAATCTTCAAACTTCATTAGTATAGCTCTCATATGAGACACCAACTTGTGAGTATACTAGGATAACTAATTGAATTTCACAGCATAATCCTTTACTATCATCCTATCTGCCTCTTTTGCCTCACTCAACTCTTGAGTAAAGAAGAGGTCTAAAAAAGTACTAGATAAATCATCCCACAGTGCATATTCGGAATCATCTCCTATACACTATCCTATTTCTCATACTATTGGTATGCAATATCCTTCAATTCATAGGCATCAAATTCTACACCCTTTACAATAGAAGCATGGATAACCTGAAATAGCTTCTTTATCTTATCTATAAATCCTTGAAAACTTGGGGGACTCAACCTCATAAAATGGTCAACCCTTTTAGCCTCATAAGATGTACTGACAAATGCTACATTCTCAAAATGAGAAGCCATCAACTGAGCCAACATAGGAACTAGTTGTCAAAATTATGTATTTCATATATCAGCCTTATAAGCTCAAGAATAATAAGGGATCGGTGGAACTCAAAAAGGGTAATCAGGAACTGGACCCCTAGATTGGGTTGTCACCGTATAAGCAAGACCTGTTTCAGCAGCATTGTCCTCCAGTGGGACAAAGGTGTTTACTTGATCTTCAAATCGTTTGAGAGGCCTGATCAAAAATCAAACAAATGTGAATTAGAGTAGATTCAAGATCTTACAATCAATAGCTTGAAACATAATAACAAGAATGGGAAAAATTCCTAAATGTATCATAGTCTTTACCTTATACATGTGGCATGCTACACACCCATTAACGAGCCTCTACATGACACGAATTAGTTTGAAAACTAATGACAACATACCTAGGATCTAATACCACCTTTGTCACGATCCAAAGCAGAGCTTGGGCAAGATGAGTATCTCAATTCACAGATGAACCAAAGATCACTCCCTGCACCTAACCAACTAAATACACCACACAATAAGCTCGGATAAATTCTAAACATATGACAAGATAGCATACAATAACCTAAGAATGCCTTAAATACTTATACATAACCAACCACTGATAATCGATAAAATAACCAACCAACGCCACCTAATAGCCACAATATTCCAAAAAAAATCCTTCTAAACAATGATCCAAAAAATAATATCAATAAAGTATCGGGACATGCCCCCGATAATAGCCAAAAACCAAATCCATTAGAATAGTCAAAATCTAAGGGAAACCATAATCATGGAATGGGATCTTCCGAAGTATGGATGCTCACCACTTCAATTTGACACACTTGATGATCCCAAATCCAAGTCACTAAACAAGAGATATGGAGGTATGGATAGTTCCTTCATTGCATGAGGGTATAGCATCCGTAGACGGTTAGAGGATGGAGAGCTAGAATGTAGCTTAGGGATAGAGAAAAAAAATAATGCCATGATAATAGTTAAAACCAGTACAAGCTCCAATACATAATATCATAATAATTACATAAACTTAACCATATACACATTCTAGGGTAGAGAGCAGGTCTTTACCATTAACTTTATCAAAAACTTAACTTGGGTTGTAAAGCGTTAGCATCATAATCAACCCATGGGTAATATAGGTCTAGTGTTTCACTATGGACGACCCCCATTGCATGTTAGATGCAAGAATTAGAGATATCACTGATGGACGGGGATTTCCATTACCCTTCACCATCCATGATATATATATATGTATGTTCTTTTGCGGGATTTCCTTGTACCCCACAAAAACTTGGTCATCAAGACCAACCCTCATGTCGACAAACATGATTTTCAAATATTAGTCCCTTAGAATCACACCTTCACAGCTAGCTAACACTACCTCCATTATTGTCTAATTAAAATATTTACTACATAACCCAACCACCAATTCTAGGAGCCAATTATTATGGAATGATTAAGTTGTGTCATCATACTAATTATAGCTTACAAGAATTGTCATTAATCCAATACTTAGGGATTTCTATGTACCCTGTAGACTCCAATACAAGTGGGTTGAAGTTGTTTCCTATTTCCATACCAAACCAATTTATTTGGGGATTCTTTTGTACCCCTATTCCCACATTTACCAATATAGGGGTTCCATTGAACACAAATCCATCCACCATTCCCATACACCCCAAAGTATTTACCAACCATAAACTTAAGCAACACAAGTTCATAATCATTACAGAAGAAGAAATTAAATAATTTATTTTCAAACCTTAACCCATAGATCAAAACCATACATTAGAACCATATAAACCTTATCAAAAATCATGCCAATAAAAAATGAGAGTATAAGGAAGAGTATCATGCCTTAAATTCAAAGAAATTTTGAGAAGGAACAACACTTGGAACACTGGATAACCATCTCTTTTGGAACCCTAACTTTTACTTGGATGGAAAATTTTAGAGAGTATTTAGGAGTTTTTGAGAGTTAGTTAGATTGTTTTGGAGTGATAATAACAACCTAAATAGGTTATGTGATCTGGGCTTCAAGTTGGGTATAAGGGGAAATTTCTAGAATGCCTTTAACTTAAAAGATAATAAAGTGTTGCCTTTTACTATGAGTCAATTCATGACCCGTAAACACTCTTTATGACTCGTCAACATGAGTTATAAAAAATGTAGTACCACCAAGGCAACATACACTGCTGGCCTGAAGACTCATCCATAATAGTTGTAATAAGACCCTATAACTCGTATGATCAAGTCATAGTCAATGTAGAACCCAAATTGGTACTTACACTACACACTTTATGATTACACCTAATTACTCAAAACATATCCTAATGGCTCTTAGTGGCTTGATGACTCAACCATAAGAGTTGTAATAAGACCCTATAGCTCGTATGATCAAGTCATAGTGAATTTAGAACCATAATTGATACTTACACTACAGACTCTATGATTACACCTAATGAAACTCACTACATATCCTAATGGGTCTTAGTGAGCAATTTATACTCAGATTAGAATCAATCTACAATATTTATGATTTGGTTATGACTTGTCCCAATGACTTGTCAAGACAACCTATGACTTATAGTATCCAGTCGTAACCAGGGCAGTAAGCTCAATGCTCAAGAAATTTTTAAAGGACCAAAAATCTGAGGGTTTTCAATTGCTTATATTAAAGTAAGTTGCATTTGTTCTGATTTGAATTACTTTAAGTTCATGGGAAAAACCTTTAGCTTAGGATTAATAGAGGTTTGTGATAAATCTAAGTGTGGATTTGGATAGGGCAAAGGTAAAGAAGCAACAAGACTAACTCTGACGCTCCATTTAGAAGACTTGAATCTTTTATCAACTTCACATCATCCTTCTTAGTAGGCTTAATGGGTATTGGTAAGGTAATCAATAAGCCACATGTTAAATTTGTATTTAGCACTTCTTGACCTTTATGTAAGAGACATCATTTTCCTTTCTTGGGATGAAAAATTTTAAAATATAAGGACTTTGTTCCTCAACTCCAAAATTCTCCATTTTCTCAGTTATTTCTATATTCATATCTTCCAAGAACAATGTCAAAAAATGGTTTTAATAAGATCTCTATATTTTTAAATTAGCGTCTTCTTGACATTATGTACTCAAAATAAAATAACTCTTCAAAATGGATTTGCTTGACATTTTCTTGCAACTTTAATACCACCACTTCTATTTTTGCATCATTCATTATTTTTGTCTCAATAGTTTGGAAAATCGTCATGAATTGTTAAAAATAAATATCACCCCTATCTTTATTAGGAATCATCTCATCTCAACTATTATTTAGAATTTTCCAAGCAACATCATATGCCTCAATTTTCATATTCAATTCGGTTTCCATTTTTCGATAGTCATTTTCAACTTGAAACTACACTTGAAATCACTCAACAAGCAATTTGAAGATTCATTCACCATTAGTAACATTTTATCATGTTCTTCCTCATTAATTTCAAGTAGTTGAGCTTGATTCTATTGCCACTTTTGTCTTACAATTTCTTATTTTTTAAATTTGCCTTTACTTTGGGGTCAATTATATCTTACAAAAGTTCATCCACAGAAAAAACAACGTTTTCAAAAAGTTTCATCATCACCATGTTAGATGAGTTCCCACCATTTAGCAAAAACTTTCTAACATTACTCATTCTTCTCTATTATGTTGTTAAACATCTCCTCCACTTGTTTTCTTAGAGAATCAGAGTTTATTCATCACAACTATGTCCATTTTCTTCAACTTGAGCCACACACAGCCTTGGCAATTTTCATATGAGTCATCACTCATTTTGACTCAACAACCTGACTTAAAACCTCCTTTTAGCCACTTTATTTGGAAAACTAATCACCCCTATGTCACTTGAGAGATCATAATCTCCTCATGAATCTTATTATTTTCCACATTCCTTTCTAAATGTTGTTGTGGATTGATGCATGAGTTGTATATCCTCACCCATTGTAGTCACCTGACCTAAGATAGTTTGTAGCATTGCTTCCACACCCTTATGTCTAGCATGAGACCTATAAAACTCATATGACGAACTACTATTTTAAAGAGATAAGGTAAGCAAGAGGGCACAATAATTGAGACAATCCCTCTAATACCCATCTTGACCATAACATAAGTAAAAATCATAATTTATAGAAAATTGAGATGGTGCACACACCACTCTCGCGGGGGCATCCCTACAATTTTTACTGAAGTGGAGTCCACCACAATAAGGACAAGGTTTACCAAAAAAGGAATTGTAACAACGAAGTTCATTTTCGTTCTATGGTGCCATAGTAACAAGTATTAGAAAAAAATAAAACCAAGTCTAGTGACAAAAAAAATATTATCAGATATTAATAAGACCAAATCAAGTAAAGTAAGATAATATTCAAAGCTAACACAATATGCAAAATTATTTTCTGACAACAGATCAATTTTACATAACACTTTTACACTCTTGAATAGTTCTACCATATATTGTCAATATACTTTACCCAACATGGAGTCGAGGTCATAAACATAGAAGAATATGTGATTGGTGATTAAGTAAGTACGAAATAAAAGAAACATGCAACAATCCAAACCTAAGATACAAGTATCTTGGGGTGTTTTGTAAATAAAAGTTGGACACGAATAAAATCAAAATAAAATTTGAACATGTGATCAATTGATTTCACCACTATGGGAAACAAGGAATATGACTCGGAGAATAATTATATAAACGATCCATCCAATTCAATTAATTATTCACAATTTTATCATGGATTTGGTAAATTAGCCTTGGATAGAAAATCACCCACAAGTGTCTTAAGACCATTGGGGATTTAGTCCTTGCTTGTTCTTTAGAACCAAGCATAGAAGCATGAATCACAGAATTAATTTTAGATTATACTAGCCTTTGACTCTTTCTTGCTAAAAATTCTATAAGATAGGTCATACATCCCAAATCGTACTAAACTAATCTTTTCAAACCTCGATTAACTCTTTAAAGCATTAATCGAGGTAGATGGGCAGTACCCACTCCAATGTCCTCTTTTGAGCTCAACTACAATAGAAATGGTAGAACATGAGATTAATTTAGAAAACAAAACTCATTTCCAAATTAAAAGTAATCAATCAATAAGAAATCATAAGATGGAATCAAAACCTAAATTTAGCATTACATTATCTCTTTCCAAAATAGAATCAAAATGCAAATTCAATAGAAAAAGATTACATTATATCTAATTAAACTTAATCAAGAATCAAATAGAAATATACTCAAATATTCTATACAATGCAATAAAAAGAGGAAGTATTTGAGAAATAAATAAGAAAAATGTGATATCTTCAATTCCAAGGGTATCGTGTCAAGAAACCTGGCCTCCAAGGTTGTAAATTATGTCAAAGATATGTTGGGATTGCTAGGGATCTAGTATTTTATGATTTCGGATCCAAACATTTGAAATTCTAGACTTACCCATGAAATTTTCTCGATAATCACTTGAACGGTCCAAGCGACCGCTTAAACAACGCTGTTGACTTTGACCAGATTGATCAAGCAGTCATGTTGATCACTTAAGCAAATGTCCTTTACTTTTAGTTGATTGTCAAGGTGGTAACATTAGTAGCTTTAAGAACATTTTAATGGAATTACCAGATCCCCTCAGGATCTTTAGGTCATTTAAGCATTACATGAGTGATTTTTTGGAGATAATCTTTAGGCTCCTTTTTTAAGCTCTTTTTCTTGTTTTTGGCTCCATTTTGCATCCATTATGCCTCTATTTCACAATTTTTCAATAGAACTGCTTGAAAACCTGATATTCCTAAATAAACACAACTCAAAGGATAATTAGTGTCATATTATAGATTAATGACACAAAATCATAAGAAAAGAGACACAAATTAGTGTCAAAATCTCCACTCATTAACATCCCCAACTTAAGGATCTTGATTTTTCTCAAGAAAAGCAAATGAAAAGCTCTCTGACTTTTCAATTAAAGCTCAACACTGACATTATCACAGAACCTTCAAATGGTCATAATAATTTAGACTATTGTTGGCACTAATAATTAACCAACAAGAATGTGAGTCTTAC
The DNA here is from genome assembly GCA_030864225.1 of Capsicum baccatum var. pendulum. NCBI lineage: Eukaryota > Viridiplantae > Streptophyta > Magnoliopsida > Solanales > Solanaceae > Capsicum > Capsicum baccatum. The sequence continues at coordinate 147,860,725 of CM061561.1, forward strand.
CCAATAAACTCCTTAAAAACAAACACACTTTAAAGAACATATTGAAATTTCAAGAATGATCAAGTAACAACAACCAATTATCAAGAAGTGAATCACAATTAATAGTAAATAAAACATGCTCCTTTGACTCATTTTTTGAATTTGCCAACTTCACCAATCTATTTTAGTTAACATGCCCTCACAAGAAACAAATTTCAAGAATAATCAAGTAACAACAACAAATTTTAAGAAGTGATTCACAATTAATAGTAAATCAAATATGCTCCTTTGACTTATTTGTGGACTTTGTCAACTTCACTGATCTATCCTAGTTTACATTACCTCACAAGAAAGAAAGTCCCAAAACACATAAAATATTTTCAACACTTTTACAAGGGACAAATGCACAAACACCTTATTATTAATTGACACTAACTCAAAAATATCGGTTGGAGATCCCAAAGGATGTTTTCTTGCTTGTAATGTAGGTTTAAGGAAAAGTAGGATTGTATTTAGGATAAAACTAACTACACACTTTTTGATCTCCAAGAAAAACCTTAAAACTAAGCTTTTATCATTTGCCTCGTCATTTTCTAAGCACACAAGTGCCTACATTTTTACTTCACCACTTTATTATAAACTTTCTCTTTTTTCCTTATTTTCTCATTTTTTTGTTCTCTTTTTCTTTAGCTTTGTTCAATCATTGCTTTATTTATAAGGCACTCACTTACAAAACCATGAGACATAATCTACTTTTTCAAGTTCCACAACACCCCAACTTAGGCTTTTAGCCTCAAGTTGGCAATTTTATGTTCAAAGAGGGTAGGGTTATAGAGAGGGAAAGCTTTCAAAAGGTGTAAGGCTTGTAATATGTTTTCCAAAGATAGGTTATTAGGTTCAAATAGGGTAACTAGTGATAACATTCATGCACAGGTAGGATTTTTAAGGATAAAGAAGTTTCCAAAAATCACATAGGAGACTTTAGATGATTTACCAACTAACACAATCATGACTAGCATTTAAGGACCAATGGGGAAAGTTCTGGATGACACAAGTAAGCACAAAAATTATTCACCAAAAACTCACTACATACGACATACAAACATTTCTAGAAAGGTCTGTTTCAATTCCTAAACAAGACAAAAGATCCATTTTTCACACTGTCGCCACCTAAAGAACTAAGAATAACAGAAATATTTTAAGTGTTGTCACAACATCACTCACTTACATACACTTGTTTATTCACAAAAAAATTAAAATAGAGGGGTATGTTCATTAGCATTATGAAAGACAGACTATTATCGAACCAATTTAGCCACAATCCCACATTTTGACTTTGACAAGGGAAATAATGCTATGGCTACTCATACTTCACAAAAATAACTGCTACTCGGACTTTACCATCATTATAATTGCAAACCTAATTCACAATACTAAAGGTCCATTAAAAAGTCCAACAATATAGTAAAAACATTCTCACATGCATTTTATCAACCTTATTGGGGGCATAGTGTTTGCAAAACCAAATACCAATTAACTATTCATATTCAACCAAGTATTCAAACCACCATAAAAACATGCAAATACATAAATAGAACATGGGAAAACCTTAACCAAGCCATTATAACTAAAACCCTAAATAATTTACAAAATATGACTTTAGTTGAAACTAACAATGAAAGAAAGAGTACATGCCTTAAATTGAGTAGATGATGGAGAGAAATCACAAACACAAGCCCCAAATTTATCACCTTAGTGAAACCATAGCCTTACTTTACCCAAAAGCCTTAGAGAGGATTAGCAAGTGTTTTCAAAGTGTTAATGAATAGAATAATTAGGAAAATTACCTCCCAAGTGTGTTAAAAGTAGTGGGTCCTTAATAGATTAAGTGGGAAAATATCCAAATTGACCTCTCTTAAACTGCATAAAATTCCCGTCACAGGGTACGACCACCCATACCACTCGTACCCTCCAACACGAGTGGTACCCAACACTAGTACCCTAGGCCTACCTTAGACCCAACACTATCAAAGGTATGACTTACCAAAACAAGTCATTCCCAAAACACATGACCCATACCTTTAGTAGAATAGAATCAAGGAGGATTGATTGTTGCCAACTATTTGAGTCCTTTGTATGACTCGTACCCTAGCTTACGAATCAGGGTGAGCCACTTGTACTTAAATCAAAATTAAGCTGCTAAGTTTAATATTAAATGAAGGAAAAACCTACAAACCAGATGACCTATATCAACAAATAGGACTATTATCTACCAAGTCGTATCCATTCCAGAAACCTATCAAACCTACCAACCAATACAAGTCAACATATGACCAACCAATACAAATGGTACCCCAATATAAGATTGGTACTCCTTAATCATATCTTGTCAAGAAAAAAAGAATAAAGGAAATTTACTAGGGGTCAAAAAACTATGGTGTTATAGTTTTCCCCACTATGAACATTCATCCTCGAATGATGGACGAGGTAGGGCAAACACAATAATGATTAATTTTCATTAACTAATATCAGTCCAAGCTTTAACTAAGTTAGAAAATATAGATGCGAAAATATTAATCTTTCTTTTAACAAAGTTTGAAAACAAAAGTACCTTGAACAACACATACCTTGCACACGAATTTCACGAGCAGAAAATAAATGTATATACTTGGACTTCAAACTAGGAAGTAAGCTTCCATTTCATACTAAACGACTCTACTCCGTTCATAGGAGATACCTTTAGGAATACCTTATCCCCAATGTCAAACTCCAAGTCTCTATACCTTACATCTGTACAAAATATTTGGCAACTTTGGGAAGCCTTAATCCTATTTAAAATTATCTTTACCTTTTTCTAAAGCCAAATAAAGAAAAACTGGGCAGAACATATATGCCTTACCAAGCTTGAACCACCTTATAGGAAAACTACACCTCCTACCATACACTGTCTCAAATGGGGCCATACCAATAATTGAATGATAGCTATTATTGTAATTGAACTCTACCAAAGGTAGATGCTTAACCCAACTGCCACTATAATCTATGACACATATCCAAAGCAAGTCCTATAATATAAGAATAGTCCTCTCTTTTTGTCCATTCATTTGGGGATGAAAAGCAATATTCAGACCAACCTTAGTCCCAAATCCCTTATTAAAAGACAACTAAAAGTGAGATAAAAATTGCATAATCAAATAAAAAATAATCAAAATAAGTACCATATTCAGCTTTACAATCTCCTGATGATACAACCTTAAATAGTCCTCAACGAAGAAACCCACACCAGCAAGAAGTGAGTAGACTTATCCATCCTATCCATGATAACCCTAATTGAATCAATGAGATTTTGAGACAGAGGAATAAAAGAAATGAAATCCATATTGATCACCTTTTATTTCTATTAGGGTAAATCAATTTCTTGATACAACGCACCAGGCCTCATGTACTCAACTTTAACTCGTTATAACACCAAGCATTTGGACTCAAAATTAGCCACATCCCTTTTCATACCATTCTACCAATATATCTCATTTAGATCATGATAAATTATTATCAAACTAGGATAAATGACATAGCATAATGCATGTGCTTTATCGAATACCCTCTGTCTCAAACTATCGACATCAGGAACACATAAGCTCCCTTGGTATAATAAGGTACCATCACCACTTATATCAAAGACCATCACTAATTTCACACCAATATCCCTCAATATTTTTATCAAGATGGATCTAGAATTTGCTTTTCCTTAATCACTTCAATAAGACACGACCGAACAACTTCCTGCACTATTACGCTACCATTATTAGAGTCCAAGAGATGAACTCCAAGGTTATCCAAGCATTTAATATCCTTCACTAATTCCTTCTTCTCCTTATCCATATGATCTAAATTCCCCATAGAGAACTTGCTTAAAGAATCAGCAACCACGTTTGCTTTACCTGGGTAGTAGTGAAGACTCATATCATAGTTCTTAAGAAGCTCCAACCATCTTCTTTGCCTATGATTTATCATTTTTTGAGTGAACACATATTGTAGACTCTTATGATCAGAAAATATGTCCATTTGCAATCTATAGAAATAATGCCGCCAGATTTTTAATGCAAAACCACCTCTAAAAGCTCCAAATCATGAGTATGATAATTCTTCTCATGCACCTTCAACTGCCTACAAGCATAAGCTATAAAATTCCTATGTTGCATCAAAACACAAAATAGTACCACCCAAGACATCTCACAATAAACCACAACACCCTCATTACCTTCAGGAAATGTCAAAACTAGAGCAGAAGTTAGATTATCGTAATGCTTCTCTAAACTACCTTCACACATATTTGACTAAAAGTTCTTTACCTTTTCTTTAGTCAGCATAGTTAATGGGGCTGGTATCATTGAGAAACTTTCCACGAACCTCCTATAATACCCTTAAAAACCAAAAAAGCTCAGATGTCGAATACAGTCGTGGGTTTAGGCCACTTTTTAACCACATCCACCTTTTGCAGATCCACTATGATCCCCTTGATAGAATAATATGGCCCAAGAAAGTTACGACGTCCAAGCAAAACACACACTTGGGGAACTCTACATAGAACTACTTCTCCTCAAGGCGTGTAATACCACACAGAGGTGATTAGCATGATCCACCTCACTCTTAGAATACACAAAGATTTCATATACAAATACAATGACAAAAAGATCTAAAAAATACCTAAAAACCCTTTCCATTAAATCCACAAATGTCACCGCGGCATTAGTCATCTCAAATGACATAACCATGAACTCAAAGTGCGCATATTGAGGACAAAAAGGCATCGTAGGGATATCCTCCTCCCAAATCTTAAGCTAATGATATGAAGACTGAAAATCTATTTTTAAAAATAACTTGGCTTATTGCATCTAATCAAACAAGTCATCTATCCTTGGAAGAGTGTATATGTTCTTAACCGTTACCTTATTCCATTGTCGATAGTCAATATACTTCCAAAGGGAACCATACTTCTTGTGCACAAATAATACCGATGAAAGCCACGGGGATACATAAGGATCAATAAACCCCTTATCAAGAATATCCTTAAGATGCTCCTTGCATTCCCTTAACTCTGTCGGAGCCATTCTATATGGATGAATAGATAATAGACGACTGTCTAGATCAAAATCATAGCCAAACTGAATCTCCCTTTGTAGAGGAACGGCGGGAATATCATCTTGAATGACATTAGGGTAATCATTCACCATGAAGACTTAATGTTAAGAAGGACCCTCTAAGTTAGAATCTTTATCCTGGACCAAATGATACAGACACCCTTGGGAGATTTATCTACGATCTTTAAGATATGAAATAAACCTCCCTCTAGGATCTAGGAAACCACCATCCCACTCAGTAACCAGTTCAATAGGGAACCTAAGGACGAACTTATGGGTCCGACAATCTAATAAAGATTACGATAGTGCAACCAATCCATCCCCATTATAACGTAAAAATCCAATATTTCAATTTAAAATAAATACACCAAAGTCTGTCTACAACTAACTGATACCACCCACCCTTTATATACTTTTTTAGTAATAATTGATTTCACTTACTAGGTAGAAACAGAAAAAGGATCAAAAATAACCTCAGAATCAAAAATAAAATACACAGCCGCATTTGGGGTCCTTAAGATACAGTGGACCCCTAATCAAGCTAGCAATAAATGTCATGAGAAAAGAGTTGTAATGCACTAGTCATGACATTGGTTGAAACCTCAAAATCCTATTGAGAAACAAGAGCATATAACCTATTTTTACCAGCATAGGAAACAAAAAAAGGAGCAGATGCCAAAGTTGAACCACTAGGTGTAGGAGTAGAAGATAAAGCAACTGATGTTTGACCGCTCCTAAAACACGCTTACCAATTGCATAGTTTATAAGTATATGGTCTGGCTGAAAAATTTAAAACACTTGTCCTCCATTCATCATAAAATCCTATATGAAGATAACTACAGAACCGACATTGAGTGCATGAAGAACTCATTTGTACGCCGCTCGCCATAGATTGGGCTCCCTATGCCCAGAAATTATAACCACTCTACTGACATCTATCACCTGAAGGCTTTAGGTAAGGATCACTAGCTGTAAAGAAGGAACCAAAACTCCTCCACTTCTTCATTAGACACTTACTGCCATCCTAACCACTCTGTTATTGCCTACCTCTTTGTTCAGAAGGCCTAAACTTCTTACTCTGCCTATTCTAAAATTTATCCCACTTTCTCTTCTGTTTCTCCACCAGTTGCATATAAACCACAAACCTAGACATATCCATATCCTTGATCAGTAACACAATCTTGCTTTCATGGATCAAATATCGAGATAGTCTAGAAGCAAACTTTCTCATTCTTTCCCTCATATCATACACCAATTCATGAGGATACGTTGATTACTGATGAAATTTCAAAGCATATTGCTTGACTGACATATTCCCTTATCTCAGATTGACCAATTACTTTATCTTTGCTTCCCTCAGCTACTAAGTAAAGAAGTGGTCCAAAAAATTATTTGAGAAAGTGTCCTATGAGGGAAACTCCTTAACATAACCTCTATCTCTATACCACTCCACGTACCACTAATATGCAACATCCTTGAGCTAACAAGCTATAAAATTAACCCCTTTCATATTCATGGCCTGCATCATCCTATATACTTTCTCTATTTTATCCAATAAACCTTGTGGATCTCCTCTACAATCACAAAATTAAAAGTAGGAGGATTCATCATTATAAACTGGACAACCCTTGTGTCCTCAATAGATGAAAGACCAGATGCATCCCACTCAGCCTAAACAACAACCAATTGAGTAATGTATGAATCAATTGATGAAATTCCACATATGTAACCTCAACTAAGGAGGACTAGTAGCGAATGGTGGAACTCCGGAAATATCAGGGACTAGCCCTTAGACTGAGTATGGATCCATTGTGTTCCTTCATGTTATCCCTAATAAGACAGAAGAGTTTCCTTATGTTTCAGATCATTGAGGCATATTTTGAAAAATGAACAAATAAGTATTTGAGAATATTCAGGGACTTGGACTCCGAGCTTTAGAATAGAATATAAAGATAGTGAACCATTCCAAAAAGCCTTGTAGAAACTCTATTATGAGTGCAGAATGCTATACATGCTTAAAAGAGAATCCACTTGACACGACTTTGTGGACTTTCTTATGACCATGAACCTAAAGATCTGACACCAACTTAAGAAAACCTAACCAGGGGCCTTGTTGTATTGAGCATCTTAAGTACAACCTGGACGGGTGTCTACCCCTAATACCCGACCCAACCATCTAGCATATACCTTGAGTCAGATGAATTCTTATGATATAAAAAGATTGTGTGTAATAGAACTAATCCAGACTATGGACTAGGTCTATGACGGAGTTGACCCAAATGAGCCTAACTGTCCCAAATCCAACCAATGACTACAATAAACCCTAATCGTAAGTAAAAAAAAATAATAACTAAACTAAGTTCCATAAAATAATAAAAAAGGATTGAACAGTGAAAAATTTAGTCCAATGTTACTAGCCCCAATACCAATGCCAATACTAAGGATGACACCAATACCGATCCTGCCCATACCAACCCATAGTAGTTCCATAAGATAATAACCAACAGATAGTTAATATCTGATTGGGACGTGCCCTCAACTCTAGCCTAAACCCATATCCAAAAAAAATCAATGTATATGAAAATGTCCATAACATGAAATAGAGTCTTCCATAAAGATGGAAGATCACTACTAAAATCCCAAAGCTGATCCTAAAATACATTTACTATGCAGGAGTAGTAGAATGGACAATTCCTATATCGTGTAGGGATACAGTTGCCTGAAGATGGTTTAGTGAGTGAACGCGAGGATGAACTCAGGATAAGGACAAAATAATTCCATCTGGTAAAACAAAGTAAACCAACCATATGCCTACAAATCATATATATATAACCATACTGGGAAAGGGAACCGAGTTTAGCATGCATTTTAAAACCATTATCCTTTGTAAGTGTAGCTTAACATCCTAAAACCATCCACAAGATATATGAGTCCAGTGTAACCCCTTGAAGGAGCCCTAATGCATGAAGCTGTATGAACCAGAGATACCATAAGAGTAAAGAATGTTCAAGTACTCTTCGCTCTCTTTGATACATATTTATAGTGTACTGAAAGGATTACCGTGTACCTAAAAGTATCATATATGGTCCCCATAACCAACACATTCAATAAACTCCCACAAACACAGTTAGCTATCGCACCCCGCCATTATTTCCCACTTAAAACTAATTCCAACCATCCAATCCATTATTTCATTTACTATTAACCAAGGCTATTAATAGTGGTATCATCACACAAACTATAACTTGAAAGTATTGTCCTTAGCCAATCCTTTAGAGGTAAAGAGATTCCCGTGTACCCATTTACCAAGTTAAATCGGAAGAATCCCATCTAACCCACAAGAGTTTCATTAGTAAGTTTTCTTGGGGGATTACCATATACCCCACAAGTTTTTCATTAACATATTTAAATGAGGGATTCCATTGTACCCCACAAAGAAATCAATTAAGCAAAATCATGGACACCAAACCATTCCGTTTAGCCATTTATACCATTAAAGGTTCCATTACCAAACCATATCATGCCATAATTCCATTAAAAAGTCCGATAAGTAATAGCATTCTTACATGCATTTTATCAAACATATTGGGGGCTTAGTGTTTCCAAAACAAAAACCAAATACCAATAACCTATTCCCACGCAACCAAGTACCTAAAAACCAGTAAAACATGTTAATACATAATTAGAACATGTGAAAACCATAACCAATACATTATAACCAAAACTCCTAATATATATATTTGAAAACCCAAAACCATATATCAAATATTCCCTGAAAAATATTTACAAAATATGCCTTTAGTTTGAACTAACAATGAGGGAAAGAGTACATGCCTTAAATTGAGTAGATGAGAGAGAAATCATGAACAAAAGTCCCAAATTGATCACCTTAGTGAAACCCTACCCTTTCTCTACCAGAAAGACTTAGTGTGGATTAAAGGGTGTTTCTAAGTGTTAATGAATTGAATAATAGCGAAAATAACCTCCCTAGTGTGTTAAAAATTATGGGTCCTTAGTAGGTTTAAGTGTGGAAATATCCATATTTACCTCACTTAAACTGCATAAAATTCCTGTCGGGGATAAGACTACCCTTACCAATGTTACCCTTCAGTACGAGTGGTACCCACAACTCATCCCTAGTCCCTCCTATATTTGACCCAATAATGTCTAAGGTACGACATACACAAATCAAGTCGTACAAAAAACATATGACCATAACTTTTACCCATACCCATGGCAACATCAAATCAAAGAGGATTGAAAACTTCTTACTATATGAGTCCATGGTATGACTTGTACCCTTGTTTATGACTTAGGGTGAGACACTCGTACTCATATTGAAGTACAACTACAAAGTCTAAGATTAAGTGTAGGAAAAAACCCAAACCAGATGACTTGTATCCATGAAGTTGTATCCATTACAGAAACCAATCCAACACTCCAAACAACAAACCCATACAAATCATAGCTCAACATACGACAAGTACTCCTTAGATATATCAAGTCTAAAAACTAAAAATCTAAGAAATTTCCTCTGGGTCAAAACCGAGGGTGTTATAGGAGCCATCCGGATATGAAAGCCACCAATTTAATCTAATAGTTGATCCCAAATCCAATCACTAAAAAAGAGGAGTAAAACATCAAGTTCTTGTATCACATGGGATACAACCGGTCGAAGATGGGTTAGCGGGTGAATGGTAGAATGAACTCAGGATAAGGCTAAAATAATGCCAAGCAATAAATCTATGTAAACCAACCATATATACGACCATACACACACAAAAATATATAGATAGGATCTGGGTTTAGCAATTCGTTAGAATCAATAACTTGGGTATGTGTAGCTTAACCATCCTAGAACCTCCCACAGGCTAAATGGGTCCAGTGTAACTCCTTGAAAAGGCCCTAATATATGTAACTGAATGAGCTGGAGATACCATAAGAATAGGGGATTCCTGAGTACCCTTTCCTCCCCATGATACATATGTACAGTGTAGTTAGATAAATCCCATGTACCTCATATTATCATATATGGTCAATATGACCAACCTTTATGATAAAAAAATATTAGTGGCCAGTGTTAGATATAACACCCCACAATTATTTCACAATTAAAACCAGTACTACCTAACACAACTATTATTCTATTATTATTAACCAAGGCTATGAGTAGTAGCATCATCATCCCAACTATAGTTTGCAATAAATGTCCTTAGACAACCATTTTATGTAAAGGGATTCCCATAGACACATAGATTACATTATAAAGTAAACTTGGGGGAATCCTGTGTACCCCACAAGTGTTTCATTATTAGGTTTGCATAGGAAAATACCATATTCCCCAAAAGATATTCGTTACCATGTTTACTTAGGGGATTCCCTTGTACCCTACAAGGAAGTCTAATTATCCATAACCATAACAACCAAACCTTATTATTTAACCATTCGAAATCATTTATACCATTTAGGGTTCCATTACCAAACCATATCATGAAATAGTTCAATTAATGTACAATAGTATATAGTAAAATATTATCATAGGCATTTTATTAAACATGTTTGGCATAGTGTTTCCCAAAACATATTCAAATAACCAATTAACCATTCCCATTCAGCAAATTGTCTAAACCACCATTAAAGCATTATATTACATAATTAAAACATGGGAAAAAACATAACCAGGCATTTAATACTAAAAATCCGACATATATTTGAAAACCCAAAACTATATATTAATCAAGCCATGAAAATATTGTATAAAAGATAACATTAGTTGAAACTAACAATGAGGGACGGTTAAATGCCTCATTACGAAGATGATAGAGAGAAATCACTTGCACAAGTCCCAGATTGATCTACTAGATAAAACCCTAGATTTCTTTTACCTAAGAGCCTTAGAGAGAATTAGATAGTGTTTCTAAGTGTTTTAGATTATAATAATAGGTTAAATGATGTCCCAATAGAGATATAAGTCTTGGGGCCTTATGTTGTTAACTGGGAAAATATCCATATTACCCCCAACTTAACTGCTTAAAATTCCAGTCAGGTGGTATGACTACCATATCAGTTGTACCCTCTAATAAAAATAGTACCCACCACTCGTAACATATGCCTCCCTATTGGATCCATCACTGTTCACTATATGAAATATCCAACACAAGATGTACCCAACCATATGATCAATACCCCTAAACTTTATCTATGGCAGAATAGAATAAAATGAGGTTTGATAACTATGTTCCATACGAGTTAGTGGCACGACTCCTATCCTATATTACTACTCATGGTTAGTCACTCGTACTTAGATCCAATATAAGGTACTATGTATCAAATTAAGTGAAGGAAAAACCCAAACCATACGACCCATCACCAACCATAAGACCTGTATCAACTATGTCATATCCATTCCAAAAATAAATATAACCCATCAACACTGGTTAGCATACTACCAAGAGCATACCAATCATACCCATATCAAACGACAGGGACCCACAAGTCATATGATGTCAAAAATCTAGAAATTCAAGAATATTTCTTGGAGTCTCAAACCTATGGTGTTTCAGTCTCCCCCAATAGGATTATTCATCCCCAAATGACGAACACGGTAGGTCAAATAGAAGCACAATTCATTTGAATTATAAAATATCAAACCAACCTTTACCAAAACTAAAAAAATTGTATGTGATCAAGAAAACATACCTTTCTCACGAATATTCAGAGTAGAAAACAAATGCGGAAATTTGAACTTCATGTTCACTTATACTTCCCATGTATCCTCTTCAGCCTTGTGGTACTACCATAGAACCTTAGTTGAGGCCATATCCTTGGTCCATAACCGACGAACCTAGAAGGATCACTAATGATGTTCCTTATCATAGAGATATGAAACACCAGATGAATAAAGCTCATGTTAGAAGGCATTTGTAATTCATATGCCATGTTACCAACCCTACGCAAAACCGTATAGGGACAAACATACTGGGGAGTAAGCTTCCCCTATTTACCAAACTACATCACTCCCTTAATAGGGGATACCTTTACGAACAAATTATGCCCAATATTAAACTCCAAGTTTCTATACCTTATATCTTCATAGGACTTTTTGCGCCTTTGGGCAGCCTTAAGACTATCTCGAATCACCTTCACCTTTTCCATAATCTAATAAACCAAATCTTGAACAAACATATATGCCTCACAAAACTCAAACCGCCTAATAGGAAATCTAAGCATCCTACCATACACTGACTTAAAAAGGGGCCATCCCATTAATAGAATTATAGCTATTATTGTAAGTAAACACTACCAAAGATGTATGCTCAACCTAATTGACATCTGTCATACCCCGAATCGGGGTCCTGGCCATGACGTGTCTTTCGAACCATGAAAGCCCGAAACATCCTTATTTGTCTTGTAATCAGGCACATAATTTATATGATAATAAAAATGCAGAAGATACACAATATTACGGAAATATGGTCATGAATCACTTGGAAAAAATATAGGAAGTAACGTCTCACAACCTTTATCAACACTGAAAAACTATCTGCGAAATCTCTACTAAATGACTAAAACAAACAACTATCTAAAAATTGGGACAAGGACCCCAGTAGACCTAAAACTATTAAATGATAAATAAAATGGTAGACATTAGGCCTTCTGAAGGTCCCTAGTAGACTTACCACTTATCTCTACAAAACTGTCAAAAAAATCTACTAATTTTCTTGATACCTAGACAGAACCTCAAAATCTGAAGATAGGAGAGGGGAGGTCAATACCTATGCACTGGTACGCAGAGTAATCCAAAACAAAAATAAAATAATTTTACAAAATATAAGTGAGAGCCATTACAAAGTAGTTTCGTATCAAATTAATTAAAAATACATGGGCATAATGTAATAATTTTACAACAACAATGCAATGCAACTGATCTAGGTGGCATACCCTGCAATATCACATTTTCACCAACTATCAAATCTCGGTAGCTTCAAAGATTAGAGTATACGTGAGGGAAAGACACACAAGATATCACAGCAGGGCCTCTCAACCCAATCAATTATGGTAGTGCACAAGATCACAAAGCAGGGCTCGTAACCATAGACCCAATTTGGGATGACATAATGTCAGGTACACAAGATCACAAAGCAGGGTACCAAATTTCCATGTTAACAAACAGGATTTCGAGAGATGATCCCTTTCACTTTAATGCCTTCTTTGGGCATCCACCTTTCTCATAAAAAATCATTGTATTCAAACTTTATTTAATTCAATAACATCTCATATTCTGTAGGGTATCATCATACTCGACTTGCAAGTCATCGGTGTCACATCATTATTTTATTCAACTATTATATTCAACATATTTAAATATAAACAACCCTCTCCTTGCAAGTCAAAATCATATCCAATCATAATAATTTTCAAAACATTTCATGTCATGCTTTTCAAATAATTTACTTCATATGAAAATTTAAAACAAAATCATATCAAGAGAGGGATTCCATAATATTCATGCTCTCAAATTATCATCTTTTTGAAACACATGCATGTACAAATATAATATATCAAATCACTTCGGGGAGAGACCTAAAGACTAAATCAATATCATTGAAACTTGTAAAACATGATTATATTCGTAATTTCAAAAAGCCCATTCGTAAAACATGAATTTTAAGCCCATGAGATTTTTAGGATAACCCCACGTACCTCTATTTACGAAAGTGATGGGTGCTTCTTGAAGTCTACGTTGCGGGGATCCGATTCTTCAATTTGTTTTGAAAACCCATGGTTGAATCTTAAACTACTTTGTTTTTTGGTTTGAAATCCTAAAGAGTGTTCTTGGAGTAATTTGATGAAAATATCAATAATGAGGTCATTAGGGATAAAATTCCCATGTCTAAGCTGAAGAAGGGTGGCTGAAAATACCAATTTTACCCTTAAAAACGCGAAAACAGAAGCTGAAAATTTGGTGTGTGCTACACGGCGTGCGTCGAACGCTAATCGCATGCTGCTACTATCTCAGTCACTAAAATGGCCATAACGTTTTGCTCGGATATCAGATTTAGGAGAAATTTCTATCGTTGGAAAGTTTATTCGTAGACCTTTCATTTCATATATAATAGGCCCTCTAATTCATTACATACTAGGAGTTATGATCGATAGAATTTGACCCATGTTTAAACATCCACTAAAACTTATTCGATTGAAATGTTTTTACCTCGTCTTAGATTTAGTGAATTTTTGTGAACTCAATTAATATTCAAAGGTATTATTACACCTTAGGATTGATCACCACACATATACTAACAAGGAATCGCCTAGTTAGGGTTTGTACGTATAAGGACGGCCGTCTTGATTATATCCTGAAAGTACGAGGTGTTACATTATCTCCCCCTTGGGATCATTCTTCCCCAAATGATGGGTAGGGATCTTTTGAAGATCTAAGAGAGTAGAATAAAGAACACAGTCTCTCATTGAACATTTTACCTCGAAAAAATATGTGAAGGTAGCAAATAAGCTTCATCATAACCACTAGTGAAACTTGAATGCACGAAACATAGCATCGACATGATCTTGGCATGTGTTTTATGGCACATGATCAAAGCATTGCAGGACATGAATTCCTCCAAAGAATCCTCGGTCTGATTAAGATTGGTATAATTCATGAGATAAGATTCTCGCGGGACATAACAATATTTAAGATTCTCGAGGGGCATAAGAATATTAGCATTGTCCATCATACAAGATACAAGGAAAAGACTTAATCTTGAGGACATTAAATTTCTATGCCCCAATCAATAAAATACATGCCTCATCATTCCTGACTTACAATTTTCCCCATACACATCTATCCACATAAATTTTATCCCTGCTGTAATATACCTCTATATTGAAGCCTCAGTCAAAGAAAAAAGTGCTAAATTAAACTACGGGACCCTGTTTCTACATCATATTCAGGAATCATCTCACCGTATCACTATAATCCAACAACTCAAGTCTTAATTCATGGAATACTAAACTCATAGGGCCTTCGTTCATTTCTTCACCCAGAAAAAAATTTAAGCCTATCATTACTACACCCACTACATGGATCTCTCCCCACTAAGATCAATAATTTCAATCACTCTCACAAATAGTTTCACCATATTTTTTTCTTAGATATTTCACACAACAAAAGTTCATCTCTTTCCTTTCCCTCTCACCTATAACCCTTGCTCGAGAATCACATCAAATTTCTTACCTTCAAGAACATGTACTCCCAAACCTATAACACTACTATGCTTTTAAAAACACCATTATACGAACACATGGAGCGTCATTAAAGGACCAGAGCATACACATCATGAATGAAAGTAACATTATTAGACAATCACTCATACTTATAGCACTACTTGAGGAGGGACATAAAGAAAAGATATGATTGAATAGACACGGAGTGCTCCTGATATCAAGTGCTTTGATCATAAGTGAAGGGTCGTTCGGCACGAACACAACTCATTATGGATTTCTCATGACAGACCAAAAGGAGAAATATGGATACACATATGTTGAGCTATATGGAATAAACCTGAAATTTTATGTCACTAACAACTAAGGTAATGATTTCACTTAAACCGATTTCTCCTCTTTCAAGAGATGAAAATTTTCCATGAGTTAGCACAAACTTTATCACTTTATCTAATTCCGGCATAAAATGATTCCGCAACATACAAAAACACATATTTTTTTCTTATGACCAAACATGCTGTGAGACATAGGTTTGGACCATGAGCAACATAACATATGGCCTAGATTCTTATTGTGTTAGGTCACTGAGGTACATTATTGCTTCTTGTTTGGACATAAGAATATGACATGACTTACATAGAGAACTCAATTCTTAGACATCGGCAGGACTTGAATACATAATACATTGGTAGCATAAACCCTTAAACTGAAGTAGGAGGAACACACTTAAATAGGAGTAAGTCCATCATGGCTCTTCCCTAACTTTCCACAATATGAAAGATTCAGAAACAACCTTAACTCATCATCTCCCCTTAGATCAAAGTCACAATCCTAGACTTCAGAACATAACTGCTTATTAATCTATAACCACAATTCTCTATGCAATAGGGAATATCAGTATACACATGAACACAAACTTCCCTCACTAATTTAACACAAAGACACTAAGTTTCTTCTGGGACATCCCCCTTCAGGGATACTAGGCATGGACATCCATACCTCTAAACACTAAAGAGTTAAGATTTATGTTCTTGGCAGGGAAGGATGTTTTCAATTTGGGAAGAATATTAATTTGGAGCTAAAGTGTTGCTTTGCTACTCAAATTTGGTGTTTAGGACAAATTAATGTGGGTGGAATTTGACCCGAATACCATTTATGATATGGAGTGTAAATTCCAAAATTCCTAGGTACGTGTAGCAGACCATGCATTGTATACTATTTCCCACTGCAGTGGAGCATGCGACGCATGCTATATCGCATATTTCCACTATGCGATGGAGCATACGATGCATGTATATCGCATGGTGCTACTGTTTTGGAAATCAAACGCGCCCTAAATGATGTCCAAAATTTTCAAAACTCACCCAAGTTGTTCTATAGGCTTGCCTCATCTCAACGCAATAAAAAAATCTAAAAATGGAGGTGGGGAGGACTGAGAATGAGATTCCCAAAGGTTCAGAGCTACAAATGAGACTAAGCTTCTTTTACACTTTGAGTATTTTTCACAATTTAAGCTTCTATCCCATACACATGCTATTACAGGATAATGTATTGCACGGTTTTCTATAGGGTGTTATGACTACTTTACGCACACTCTAAAAGCATTGCTTTCCCTAAATGATACTCTTTAATTTTTCTATTCTTAATCATCATCAACCTAAAAATCGTACTCTTATGAGCATACATACACACCCTCCCTTCTTATCACATAAAAATACACTCCACACTACTTAACCTTCTAACATTAGATCGTCAATCGTATAACTTATATCATAGAAGGAACCGTACCTAGCAACTCTATGGTACTACTATGTCTACTAGCCACATGTAATATGTAATAGTCTTAGAAAATACCACAACTCCATATCACCTTGAGCATACTTCTACCTCATACATACAACGTCATACCTTGTTATGAATCAAATAAACTTAATCTATTCCATACATCATTCCAGCCTATTAGATCACTTCCATATAACTAGTATCATTAACCAAGGAATCATCATATTAACCTTTATGGACATCAACTGTTCAAACATAATGTCTAGTGCTAAGCATGATTTACAACCCAACCTGACACACAGCTCTCATAAAATATTCAGCATTAATATTAAGCCACTATTCTTACATCCACATCCTACATTAAATTCAAGACAATAGTCTAGCATCAATCATCTACCACCAATAAAGAAGGCAACATAATATACTAGTCCATCAAATTGGGACATTATATCCAAATATCTCAAAAATCTAGTACATACCTTCTTACAAGTAGTACTAGTTTACAACTACCAATGGAAAGAAGGTCAAGGAGGATAAAGTCACGGAATAGACATGGTCAACCTTAATCTTTTATTATAACCCCATAAAATCTTATCTACTTAGATGTCTTTGTCACATCACACTTACTTGACCAAGCATACAGTTAGACTACCTTCAAATTCCATAAATAGCCAGAAGCCTATAATTATATCTTACTGGCTCATCTAGCCATTTTCATACTTCAAGCAAACAATAATTCACCTTAACTAATAAATCCTTCTACCTTATATTAAATAACACACAAGGGCGTAATACTTTATTACCAACTCAAGAACAACAAGATGAACAATGAGTTGCTAGAGAATCGAAATAGACCTCACATGGATTCACTAGACTTTGATTTTTGAGTTTTGAACAAGAAAATGAAATAGATAACAAAGCAACTATGCTAGTGAATCGAAAGAGCCCCACACGGCTTCACTAGACTATAATTTTCTTTTTCCAAAAACACTATGATAACAAGATTACATATTACCAGAGATAGAAAATTGATACACAATATTCAATGATCTAAGGATACACATCTTACTCTGTATAAATAAAAATTTGAGTCAAACACTTCCTCCACGGACTACCATATAATCCGCAAATGGTACTACCACATTAGTGTACCACAAAAAAATGGTAAATCATTCTCAATCAATGGTTATTCGTCTATAAATATTTAGTTACACAAAGGTCACCCTCACTCTGACCTATAACCTTGTGACTTAATATCACCAACTTCTTGGTCTAATTTCACTACCAAAAGGACATAACACCAATACTATACCTTATACTACTATTCGGGCAGAAATACAGTTCCAACAATTAGAATTTTTAAACTTGAGGGACTTATGACACATCAGGGAGCTCCTCTCAAGACTTTTCTTTGACTTCTGCAATTTCTATTAGTAAATTTGAGAGCATTATCTGAAAACACCATAGTAATGAAAAGAATTAGGATAAATTTTCTTTCATATTGGCGAAATCATAGCACGAATTGGAGTATGAATGAGGAACATTCTGATTCTATGACACGAACTAGAACATGAAGAAAAAGAGACATTCCTAAATGCCTAGTAGCCTCCTTCTTATAAGTGCGGGGCTCTAAACACCCATAAATAAGACTCCACTCGATGCAATTTTGCAGACACCCTGGGACCGTGAACCGTGCTTTGATACCAAGTTTGTCACGACTCGAATAGGGGCCCTGGCTGTGATGGGTATTCCGAACCATGAAGGCCCGAAACACCCTCATTTGTCTAGTAATCATGCACATAATTCATATGATAACAGAAATGCAGAAGAGACACAATATTACAGAAACATGGTCATGAATCACATGATATCATTCTTTCATTCAACTATTATATTCAACATATTTCAAGATAAGCAACCCTCTCCTTGCAAGTCAAAATCATATCCAATCATAATAATTTTCAAAACATTTCATGTCATTCTTTTCAAGATGGTTTTTAAACAATTCACATCATATGAAAATTTAAAACAAAATCATATCAAGAGAGGCATTCCATATTATTCATGCTCTCAAGTTATCATCTTTTCGAAACACATACATGTACATATATAATATATCAAATCACTTTGGGGAGAGGCCTAAAGACCAAATCAATATCATTGAATCTTGTAAAACATGATTATATTCATAATTTCAAAACCCCCATTCTTAAAATATGAATTTTAAGCCCATAGGATTTTTAGGATAACCCCGCGACCTCTATTTCAGAAAGTGATGGGTGCTTCTTAAAGCCTACGTTGCGGGGATTCCGATTCTTCAATTTGTTTTGAAAACCCATGGTTGAATCTTGAACTACTTGGGTTTTTACTTTTAAACCCTAAAAAGTGTTCTTGGAGTAATTTGATGAAAATATAAATAATAAGGTCATTTGGGATAAAAATCCTAGGTTTAAGCTCATGAAGGGGGGCTGAAAATACCTATTTTTCCCTTAAAAACACGAAAAAAGAAGCTGAAAATTTGGAGAGTGCGATAGGGCATGCGTCGCATGCTTATCGCATGCTGCTACAATCTCAGTCACTAAAATGGCCATAACTTTTTGCTCGGATATCGCATTTACGTGAAATTGGTTTAGTTGGAAAAGCTATTCGAAGAAATTTCATTTGATATGTAATAGGCCTTCTAATTCATTATATACTAGGAGTTATGGTCTATGGAAGTTGACCCAAGATTAAACATCCACTAAAACTTATTCGATTGAAATGCTTTCAACTCGTCTTAGAGTTAGGGGACTTTTGTGAACTCAATTCACATTCAAGGGTATTATCACATTGCAGGATTGATCACTACAATTATATTAACATGGAATCATATATTTTGGTTCTGTACGCATAAGGACGATAGTCTTGATTCTATCCCGAAAGTATGAGGTGTTACAACATCGTAATCAATCATACACTTATGAAGTATGCCCTTAAATGTCTGAATAATCCTCTCTTCTTACCCATCTATTTGCGGATAAAAAATAATGCCCAAACTACTCTTTGTACCCTACACCTTCTAAAAAGTCTACCTGATATGAGATGAAAATTGTGTACCATCTTGAGAGATAATCGAAATATTTACCCTATGTAGCTTAACAATCTCATAAAGATACAACCTCTCATAGTCCTTAGCCTAAAAGTTAGTCTATTATGGCAAGAAGTGATTGGCCTTTTAATCCAATCTGTGATGACCCAAATCAAATAAAATTGACTCTAAAATTTAGGAATATCGATAACAAAATCCATATTGATTACTTCCCTTATCCATTCAGGCAACTAAATTTCTTGATAGAGTCTCTAGGCCTGATGCACTCAACTTTTACCATTTGGCACACCATGTATTTTTCCACAAAATTAGCCATATCCCTCTTCATACCATTCATCCAATACCTCCCCTTGAGATTATGATATTTTTTTTTGAACTGGGATAAAAAATAATGTATGATTCTTTTTTCTCACCCAAAACCCTTTGTAGGAAACCATCAACGTCAGGAACACATAACGTCCCTTGGTACCTAAAGGTACCATCACCATTGATCTCGAATAATATCACCTTTTTCCCACCAACTCCATCCTTGATATTTAATAAGATAAGATCTAGCATTTTATTTTCCTTTATCTCTACACCTAGAGATGAGTGAATCACTTCTTTTACCATCACGCCACCATCATTGGAGTCCAAGAGATGATCTCTAAGATTATCAAAATGGTGAATATCCTTCACCAATTACTTATTCTCCTTATCCACAAAAGCTAAACTCCTTATAGACAAACTAGTAAGAGCTTAAGGGACCACATTATCTTTACTTGAGTGGTAGTAAAGACTCATATAGTTATCATTGAGAAGCTCTAACTATCTTCTCTGTTTGAGATTTAGCTCCTTTTGAGTGAACCCATATTGTAGACACTAATGATTAGAAGAGATATCCATGTTGAATTTATACAAATAATGCTACCAGATTTTTAAAGAAAAAGCCACTGAAAAAAGCTCTGAATCATGAGTAGATAATTCTTCTCACGCATCTTCAACTGTCTTGAAGCATAATAATCACCTTACCATGTTTCATATGAATTCAACCAAGTCCCATCTGGGTTGCATCATAATAAACCATAAACCTCCATTACCTGTAGGAAATGTCAAAATAAGAGATGGAGTGAGCATATTCTTAAGCATCTTGAAACACCCCTTACAAGCATTCGACCAAGAAAACTTTACTTTCTTCTGAGTCCACTTATCAATGAGGCAGCTATCATTGAGAAACTTTCCACGAAACCCCTATAATACCTAGCCAAACCCAAGAAGATTTTAATGTCAATTTGAGTCATGGGTATAAGCAACCTTTCAACCACAACCACCTTTTGTGGATCCACCATGATCTACTTATTGGAAATAATATGACCAAGAAAAATCAAAACGTTAATTAAAAACTCAAACTTAGAGAATTTGGCATACAAATACTACTCCTTCAAGGTCTACAATACCATACAAAGGTGATTAGGATGACCCACCTCACCTTTAGAATACACAAAGATGTCATCAATGAACAACATTACAAAAAGATTTACAAAATGCCTGAACACCCTATTCATTAAATCCCTAAATACTTTTGAGTTTTTGTCAAATCAAATGACATCCCCAGGAAGTCAAAGTCCCCATACAAAGTACAAAAATCTATCTTTGGGATACCCTTATCCCTAATCTTATGTGGACGATACCCAGACCAAAGATCTATTTGAGAAAAGAATTTTGCACCTGTCAACTAATCAAAAAGTTATCTGTCCTTGAGAGAGGACAGTTGCTCCTAATCCTTACCTTATTCAGTTGCCTATAGTCAATGCTCATCAAAAGGAAACCATTTTTAGCATAAATAACAACGATGCACCGCACGGGGATACACTAGGATCGATGAAACCCTTATTAAGAAGATCCTTAACATTCTCCTTGAGTTCTTTCAACTCATCTGAACCAATTCTATAAGATGGAATAAATATTAGACGAGTGACCAGAAATAAATCAATGCCAAACTTAATCTCCTTATATGAAGGAACACTAGGAGGATCATCCAAAAATACCTCAGGAAACTCATTCACGATTGAAACTAAATGTAAAGAAGGACATATTTTGGAGATTAATCTCTGAGATGTAAGATAAGAAATAAACCTTTCCCAAAGAGCTAGGGAACCACCCTCCAAATCAATATCTAGTTCACTGAGGAACCTAAATAAATCCTTATGGGTTTGACAATCTAATGATACGTAAAAAGAGTGTAACCAATACTTCCCAAGAATAACATTAAAATCCACCATATCAAGTTCAAACAGACCCACAAAAGTTTGCCAAATACAAATAGATACCATACACACCCTATAGACTCATTTAACAACCAAACATTCACATACTAGGGTATAAATAATAAAAGATCCAAAATAACTTCAAGATCGAAACTAAAACACACAGTCATAAATAGGGTCATATAAGAGAGAGTGGATTGTGGATCAAGCAAATAATATGCTTCTTGAGATTTTTTTTAACATACTAGTAACGACATTAATGCAGCCTCAAATTCCTATCGAGAAGTAAGAGAATATAATATAATGCAACCTGTGTCTTATCCAAAGTGGCAACGCAATACCACTGCTTCAGGCCACCGATTATATCCTAAGTTGGTAATTTACAAAGACACTGGACAATAGCGCAGCATCGCGCTAGTGCCTATTTCAAAAAATTTCAATGAAAATTAAAAGCTTCATATAAGGTTAAATTGTTTTTTTCCAAGATTTTATTCTATCCGGTGTGAGATTAAAGCCTTGAAAATATTTCAAGTCATTCATTATTAACTTTTCCCCAAATCAAAAGGCATTTTCTCTCAAGAAAACTAAACCTAGCTTTAATAAATTAGGAACAATCCTAAGAATTTCCTTCATGAACATCAAGAGTTAGAATTCCAAGGTATATTAGATGTTCGTCTACGGGTTTCTTTCACCTATAGAGTCCACAAATCTATTTTCGAACAATAAGATTGTTGAATTATGAACTTTAATTCTTTAATTGAATTGAATCATGTTCATGTTCTTGTTAGGTTTTAGTTTATGACTAAATTACAAGATTTTATGAAATTAATAATATTTTGTGTTAAATTACATTATCTTCATGATAAACTCTTGAATTAACAAGTTTATTAATATAGCCATGATAACTATGTGTGTTGATTGTTCTATTATCAAAGCATGCTCCCCATGTGTTTGATAACACACCTATGTGACTGATATAGTGACATTATAACATGATAGCATGTATTCATCATTTATGTATAAGAAAATGAATTACCAGTGTTTGCTAAAATGTCTCAATGAATGGATTATGATCAAGTAGCCATTATTATATTTTTAAAATTATGTTATGTTTTACTTTTTATGCTATTGAGTCCTGGGGGTATTTTATACCTAATAATTTAACTGTTTACCTAGAGCCTGCATCAATTATAGAATAGTATCAGTCATGTCATTATCATTACTACTCTATGATAGTTATAAAACTCAGTAGAACTTAGACAGTAATAGAACTCAGGAAAACTTAGTAAACTCAGTCGAAGTCCAGTCCAGTTCAGTATGCTCAGTTTAGTGTCTTTAAGATAGGAGTAAGATTCAACACTGAGTGAACCCAAGGATGGGGGCTTACCTGACAGTAGAGGGTGTGACCCTTAGAAGCAATCCTTGCGTTATAGAACTACATAGCCATTGTAGGTTGAGACATCAACCTACCAGTTGAGGGTTGATGAGGTGCTTTAAGATATTAGTTTAGGGTTCCACAATTCTCATTAGAGTAACAACCAGGTGAGGGTATCTCTTTAGTTGTCTATACCCATGGCACAGTACTGGCACCATTCCAATTGGGGTTACAGATTGGACTCAAACTCAATTATCTTATCTTATTTGGGGCATGTCGGTTAGATAATTGCCTCCCACAGTTTTAGTTTTAGTCTCAAAATATAACTTATTTCAATTCTACAGAATAAGGTCTATCAGATATAGTCAATCAGTATCAGAAACTCAGTTATTAAAAATCCCAGATTTATTAGTTACTCTGTATAGGAACTCAAAACTTAGCTTCAGTAAAGATAAGTCATAGCATATATATATTCACAATATTGCATGCTTAGTATTTATAAAAGTTCATATTTTCCACGTACTCTCATGTTGAATTTCACTATATCATTCAGTTAGTTATTGTTCATGCATATCAACCCTTGCATTCAACCTTACCTAATCTAGCATACCAGTATATTCTATGTACTAATACATACTTTTTCTTTAAGCTATGATGTCTCATATCATAGGTTCAAACGCTCATGTTCTGACCGCACAGAGACAGATTCAGATTCAGCCAGTATATCATATTTAGTAGTGAGTCCTCATCTATCAAAAATATTCTTTTATTTAATTATTTTAGTAAACTCAGTATTTTAGTAGTTGGTGTTAGTTTGGGGCCTATCCCATCAGTTCCACTTTAAAATAGTTTTGATTAGAGGCTTTTCTAACTAAAATTCAGATAGTATTTAGTTTTACTGATTGTTATTTCAGTTGATACACTTTATTAGTATTTACATATTTTGAACCTTATGACATTTTAGCTTATTTTACCTCATTATTATAGTATCATATTTTTAGTGGTCACAACAGATATTAGTTACAGGTAAGTTTATGGTCCTTTGGGGTCGTATGCACCGTGCAGCATCCGATGTACAGACTCAGTGAATTACATACTTGGTATTAGAGCCTAAGGTTCAACATTGTCCTAGGAAGTTTGAAAGTCGCATCACATAGAGTCTTGTCCATAGGTATGTAGCGCACCACACTTATAGGCAGTAGGCTATGAGAAGTTTTAGGAAAGATTTCACTTCTTTCAGTATGCAAGTAGTGTAAGTGATCGTGATCTCATGTTAAACTCTTAGTCTAATTTGTTTCTTTCTTTCATTTATAGAATATGCCTCCTAAAAGGGCTAATGAAAGAAGGACCAAAAATTAGTCAGCACCTCAGCCCATTCAGGTAGATCCCTTGGACGAACATATTTGTCATACAACATTTAAAGTTGTTTTCACTACTCTAGACAATTCTACAGCAGCTCAGAATAAGTGGCCAACTGTTGTTCTGGCCGAACCAATGGTCGATATTGTTGTAGCCCAAATTTAGGACTTCTCCTAAATGAATCCTCCTCTATTCTCAGGATCTAAGTTAGAAGAGGATCCACCAATCAGGTTCAGAAAGTTATAGACATCATGGGAGTGACTTCAAGTGAGTGTGCTAAGATATAGCTCATGCATTGTTTAATAAGTGAAAGGTAGACAGGGGCACAAATGCAGAGCCCTTAGAGTGGGAAGAATTTTCTACTGCCTTCCTAGATAGATTCTTTCCCTTAGAGCTGAGAGAAGCTAAGGTGTTAGAGTTTATAAATCTCAGGCAAGGTAGTATGAGTCTAAAAGAGTATTCTCTGAAGTTTACTCAGTTAAGTAGATATACTCCCCATGTAGTGGAAGACAGTAAGTCCAATATGCATAATTTCATATCTAGGGCGTCAGATAGTGTTCTTAAAGAGTGCAAAACTACAATGTTGATTATGGATATAAACATATCCAAACTCATATTCCATGCTCAACTGATAGAAGAGGATATGATTAGATAGAGAGAGGCAAAATAAGAGATCAAGAATAGGTATGTTCAATTTTAATCTACCTAAGTCAGAGGGTGCTTGGCATCCTTAGTTTAGCCTAAAGCTTTAAGTTCTAGCCCTGTCCTCAGCAAGTTTTTCAGCAACTAAGTTTAAAAATGATAATAAAGCAAGGGAACCAGTCTCTAAATCTCAGGGTAGTGTCAGCAGTGCTCGAACAAATCCTCTTTGTCAGACTTGTAGGGAGTCTGCAGAGCTGATAGTCATGTTTGTATCAGTTGAGGCAAGATAGGCCATACAATCATGGATTGTCCTCAGTCATGTTTTTAGGGCCAGTATAATCGTCTTTTAGCTCAGTTAGATCCCTTGAATAAGAAGGGTGTTGTATCCAGTATAACCCGCGGGTAACAGCCAAATAGGTTTTATACACTTCAGCCCAGACAAGATCACAAAAGTTCTCCTGATGTGGTCAATGGTGTGTTACAGGTCTTCTATTTACATGTTTATGCCTTATTATAGCTAGAAGTTTCTTTGTGTTTTTTAACTCCTTACATAGCAGTCAACTTTAAAGTAAAACTAAAAATGTTAACAGAACCATTCTCATTCTCTACCTATTGTGTCAGTCTATTTTAGCCTGGCAGGTATACAAGAACAGTCCGATTATGATATCTTAGAAAGTTACTTCAGATTAATTAATAGAATTAGAGATGATGGATTTCAATGTCACTCTTGACATGGATTAGATCTATTTATGCTATACCTCAATTGATTGTAGAGATAGAATAGTTCATTTTTAGTTTCCAAATGAACCAGTCCTTGAATGGAGAGGTAGTACTACATCGCTTAAGGGCCAGTTGATTTCATAACTTAGAGCATGAAAAAATAATGTCCAAGGGGTCTGTCTATCATATTATGCCAGTTAAAGACTCTAGTTCAGAAACTCCCAGTCTTGAGACCGTTCCAGTACCAAATGAATTCTTAGATGTGTTTCTCGAAGATCTTTATAGAGTTCTTCCCATTAGGGAAATAGACTTTGGAATTGACCTTCTTCTAGACACATAGCCCATATTTATTCTGCCATATAGAATGACTCTAGCAGAACTCAGTGTTAAAAAAATAGTTAAGGATTTCCTAGATAAGGGATTCATCAGACCTAGAATTTCCCCATGGGGCACACTAGTTTTATTCGTCCGTAAGAAAGATGGTTCCAATAGAATATGTATTAACTACCATTAGCTAACAAAAGCCACAATCAAGAAGAAGTACCCACTTTCTAGAATCGATGACCTATTTGTTAACTTCAGGGTGCTAGTTACTTTTATAAAATAGACCTCAGATTAGGCAATTATTATCTTAGAGTAAGAGAATGTGACATTCAAAAAATAGCTTTCAAAACCTGGTATGGTCCCTTTGAGTCTCTATTCATGTTATTTGGTAATACTAAATCCTAGTAGCCTTTATGGACTTGATCAATCATATGTTTGAACAATACTTAGACATGATCATTATAGTCTTTACTGATGACATAATCAAAAAATTATGTCATGGATTTTGTAAGAAGTCATGCTTATTGATTATATGGGAACAGTACTGGGACATGATCATTATAGTTTTTATCATTCATTTAGCAAGAATAATCATGCAGATTACCTTAGAATTGTGCTTCAGACACTCAAAACTCATCAGTTATTCGCCAAATTCAGTAAGTGTTAATTTTAACTAAGGTCAGTAGCATTCCCTAGTCATATAGTTTTGGGTGACCGAATTAGAGTTGATCCTTAAAAGAATGAGGTGGTGAGAAACTGGCCTAGACCAACCCATCAGATATCAGGATTTTCTTGGGTTTAGTTGTCTATTACTGTTGGTTATTTAAAGGGTTTTCATCGATTGCATCCCTCATGTCTAGATTAACTCAGAAAAAAGTCAAGTTTTAATAGATTATCTATGATTAGTGTTGCCCATGTTGAGAATAATAAGAAGATGTTAGTTCAAAAAGTTCATCAACTTACCCAATTAGGTGCCTGCTTTGTTGACTCAGCAGAGGGTAGTGTGTACATGTAGAGTAACACCAAATTATCTCTAGTTTTTGAGGGTAAGGAAAAATAAAATAGAGATCCCAGTCTAGTTAAGATGAGAGAGCCAGTCAACGATAAGAAAGTAGAGGTTTTCTCCCAAGGGGGAGATTGTGTTTTGCGTTACTAGGGTCTGCTATATGTGTTAGGTATACACGACTTGAGGCAATGAATTCTTGCAGAAGTGCATGGTGAACATTACTTTATATATCCAGAGGCCTCTAAGATATATCGTGATTTATGGGATACTATTTGGTGGAGTAGCATGAAGAGGGATATTACAAAATTTGTAGCTAAACGCTCTACATATCAAGAAGTTAAGATTGAGCACTAGAAGCCTAGTGGGTCCATGTAGGAATTCAGTATTCCTACAAGGAAATGGGAAGAAGTGAACATGGAATTTGTGTCAGGTTTGCCTCGTACTCATTTCTTTCCAGCTCATACCTCTTATTCAGCAAAGGACTATGCCAAACTCTATATCAGAGAGTTGGTTAGGTTAAACAGAGTGCCAATTTTTATTATCTCAGATATAGGTACTCAGTTTACCTCTCACTTTTGGAAAGTATTCCATAAGGGTATTAGTACCTAAGTTCATCTTAGTACAAACTTCCACCCTCAAATAAATAGTCAAGCAAAATGGACCATTCGACTCTAGAAGATGTGCTAAGCGCATGCATTTTTAATTTTAAAGGTAGTTGGGATGACCACTTGTCTTTGATTGAATTTGCATACAATAACAACTATCATTCCAGTATTCAGATGGTTCTATTTAAGGATCTCTATGGTATGAGATATAGATCTCTGATCGGTTGGTTTGAAGTAGGTGAGTCCTTAGTTGTATGACCTGACTTAGTATTCAATGCCTTAGTAAAGGTTAAGTTAATCAGAGAAAGGCTTAGGACTACCAAGATCAGACAAATATCATATGAATAGGTGGGCAAAAAGAATCTCGAGTTTTAGATCGGTGATTTTATGATCTTGAAAATATCTCCCATGAAGGAGGTAAAGAGGTTCGTCATGAAAGGAAAGCTCAGTACCTGATATGTTGGTCCTTACAGAATTCTCAGTTGTTTCGGAAAGGTAGATTATGAGCTCGAGTTTCCTTCTTATCAAGCTTTAGTACACCCAGTATTCCACTCCTCCTTGCTATAGAAATACATTGGTAACCCAGCAGTCATTGTTTCCTTAGAGGACGTAAATATTCAGAATGATCTCTCTTATGAAAAGGTTCTAGTTTATATCCTCGGTCATCAGATTCATAGACTGAGGAACAAAGAAGTTCTCTTAGTCTATGTTCTTTGGCATAATCAGTCTGTTGAGGGAGCTACTTTGGAAGAAGAAGTAGATATGCAGACCAAGTATCCTCACCTATTCTCCACAAACTCAGACTTAGTTTAAGGTAACGTCATCCATGGATTTACTTAGTTCCATGTTCATATTTAATTATAAACTTGGTATTTCTTACCATTGCATGTTCATTCATGCATTCATGAATCTGTTAGACATATATTCATGCATCAGAGGCGCATGTTCAGAATGAAAATTTAGCTTATCAGTACCTTCAGTTATGTATTCCATGCATTAGATATGCATGTTAAGTATGAGAACTCATCTTGTTAGTAGTCCAGTTATGTAATCATTTTTTAGTATGCATGTTCACTGTGTCATCTCAGTTTGTCATTTTTTGTCAGCTTAATCAGTCTCATTCGAGGAGTACTGTTGCCAAGGGGGAGATATTGTTATACCACACATTTCCTTAGCTTGATTTCACTCTCAATCCGTGAGTTATCCAATATAATTTTTTTAAAAACTTGGTATTTTTTTAGGTTAGATCCTTCCATTGCATAGGAAATTGAATTAGCTTTACAACGATATAAAATTCGTCCAAATCCAATACTGGGGTGAAGATTTATAGCTATTTTTGAAAAATAGTGTGCCAACCGGCACTGCAGCACATCATGGAGCCAGTCCAAATGGCATTTGGCAATATCCAGTGAAGCTCCGCGATACCACCCATTGCGACACCAGGCACATTCATAATTGTAAATTTCCAATGTACCAATGCGATCTCACTGCGTCGCGGTGAATTTTCAAGTCTCATCCAAAGTGGCAACATGATACCACCACATCGTGTCACCGATTATATTCCTTGTTGGCAATTTCTAGAGACACGACATGATAGCACCGTATTGCGCCAGGTGCCTATTTTGAAAAATTTTGATGGAAAGTAAAGCTTTGTCTACGGTTAAATTGTTCTTTTCGCATGATTTTATTCCATCCAGGTGTGAGATTAAATCCCTAAAAAATGTTTTTCATTATTAACTTTTCCCATAATCAAAAGGAATTTTCTATAAAGAAAACAAACCCTACCTCAAATAAATCAAGAACAAGAGTCAGAATTTCCTTTAAAAACTTCAAGAATTAGCATTCCAAGGTATGTTAGATGTTCATCTATGGGTTCCTTTCACCCATAGAGTCCACGAATCCATTTTCTAACTACAGGATTGTTGAACTATGAACTTCCATGCTTGAATTGAATTAAATCACGCTTATGTTAGTGTTACTCTTTAGTTCATGATTAAATTACAATCTTTTATGTAATTAATCATTTTATGTGTGTATTACATAATATTTATGATAAATCCTTCAATTTAAAAGTTGATTGATGTATCCATGATAACTATATATGTTGATTGTTTTATTATCAAAGCTTGCTCCCCATTTGTTTGATAAAATGCCTATGTGAATTAAATAGTATCATTATAACATGATAGCATGTATTATCTATTCCTCTATAAGTAAATTCATTACAAGTGTTTGCTAAAATGTCTCAATGAGTGAATTGTGATCAATTAGCCATTATCATGTTTTCAAGATTATGCTATGCGTTACTTTTCATGCTATCGAATCCTGGGGTATTTAATACCCGAAAATTTAGTTGTTTACTTAGAGCCAGTTTCAGTTACAAAATAGTATTAGTAATGTTACAATTAGTTGTACTCTCAGCCAGATAAAGAACACAGTAGAACTCAGTCAATTACAGAACTCAGGAAAACTCACTAAACTCGGTCTTAGTATAGTCCAGTTTAGTATACTCTGTTCAATGTCTTTCAAATGGGAGTAGGATTTTGTACTGAGTGAACCCAAGGATGGGGGTACACCTTCCAGCAGAGGGTGTGACCCTTAGAAGCAATCCTTTCATTGTAGAACTACGTAGCCATCGTAGGTTAAGACATCAATCTGCCAGTTGAGGGTTGATGAGGTGTTTTAACCTGTCAGTTAAGGGTTCCACTATTCTCATTAGAGCACTTACCAGAGTAGAGTATCTGTTCAGTATTCTTTCCCCATGGCATGGCACATACACCCTTCCAATCAGGGTCATAGATTGGACCCTAACTCAGTTATCTTATCTTATTTGGGGTATGTCAGTTAGATTATTACCTCCCACAATTTTATTTTTAGTGTCCGAATAGAACTTAGTTGAGTTCTACAAAATTAGGACTATCAGATACAATCAATTTGTATCAGCAACTCAGTTATCAGAAATCATAGATTTAGTAGCATATCAGAACTCAGTACTTAGCTTCAACATAGCTCAATTATAGTAATTATACATATATACGCTCAGTATTGAATGCTC
This sequence comes from Capsicum baccatum var. pendulum, assembly GCA_030864225.1. Lineage (NCBI taxonomy): Eukaryota > Viridiplantae > Streptophyta > Magnoliopsida > Solanales > Solanaceae > Capsicum > Capsicum baccatum. The sequence continues at coordinate 147,892,271 of CM061561.1, forward strand.
ATTATTTATAGTATTTTAGATTATCCACATACTCTAATGTTCAGTTACTCTATTTCAATCAGTTAGTTATTATTCATGTATATGAACCCTTGCATTCAGCCTTACCTCATCTAGCATACCAGTACATTCTACATACTGACACATTTTTTTTTTGCGCTATGATGTCTAATATCATAGGATCAGATACTCCATTTCCCAACCGCGTACAAATTTAGATTCAGCTAGCATATTAGATTTAGTAGTAAGTCCTCATCTATCAATAATATTCTTTTATTTCATTATTTAGTAGACTTAGTATTTCAATAGTTGGAGTTAGTTTGGGGCCAGTCCCATCAACTCTACTTTTAGACAATTTTAGATTAGAGGATTTTCAAACTAGAGTCTAGACAGTATTCAGTATTACAGATTGTTATTTTAGTTGATACACTTTATCAATATTTATAGTTTTTTAACCTTATGGCATTCTAAACTATTTTTCCATATTATTACATTATCATCTTTTAAGTGCTCACAGAAGATATCAGTCATGGGTTAGCTTGTGGTCCTTCAGTATCGTAATCATCGTGTAACATCTGGGGTAAAGACTCTGGGCATTACAAACTTAGGATAGAGGAGTTTTCTTGCATATTAGATCATTGAGGCATGATCTTAAAAGTGAACAAACAATGATTAGAGAAGATTCCATGATTTAGACTCTATGCTTGAAAATAGAATACCAAGAAAGTGAAACATTCCTAAATCTCTCGTAGCCTCTCCTTTATTAGTGTGGTGCCATACATACCCTTTAAAGAGACTCTACTCGACATGGCTTTGTTGAATCCCAATTGACAATGAATCTAAAGCATTAATATAAGCTTGACATGACCCGACTTGGGCCCTAGTCATAACGGAAATCCCAAGTCCAACCAGGATCAGGGACCACCCCCGATTCCCAACCCAACCATCTAAATGCAGACCCTAAGGTTGATGGATTTTTAACCTGTAAGAAGATAGAATTTACTAAGATACCAAACACTAGGATAGGTCTATAACCTTGACCAAATCAAACAAGTCCAACCATCCATTACCAACTAATAACCATAACCAAACCAATATAAAGACTAAATTCTTATCCATAACATAACATATATGGTTTGAACAATCATAAATTCAATCCAACAATATCAGCCCCAATACCATTACTAATACTATGGTTTACACAATTACCTATCCCTCCTATTCCAACCTATAGTAGTCAAACTAGTTTTTAACAAAAAGAAAAATAATATCTGGTTGGGACATGTCCCCAACCATAGCCAAAAAAAAATCCAAAAATTGAACAAAGTATGGAAAGGAATCCATGAAATTAAATATAGCCTTCGGGAATATGGAAGCTAACTATTTTAATCCAATAGCTAATCCTATGTTCTATCACTAAGAAGGAAAGTATAATGGTCGGTTCCTGCATCGCTGGCGATATAGTTGCCCAAAGATGAGGTACTGGGTGGATGCTATCATGAAAATAGGATAAGAATAAAATAATGCATCTAGTAAAAGCAATTAAACCAACCATATGCATACAAACAATATATATATATATAAGCATGCTGGGAAAAACATTCAGGTTTAGCATGCTTTTAAAACCATTAACATAGGTATATGTAGCTTAACCATCCTAGAACCACCCATAGGCTAATGGATCTAGTGTCTCCCCTGAACAGGACCCTATGCGTGTAGACATATGGACTAAAGATACGATAAGAGTAGGGTATACACGGGAACCCTTTACTCTCTATGATACATATTTTTAGTGTACTTAAGGGATTCCCATGTACCTTATAGTCTCATATATGGTCGGTATGGCTAACCCTTATGTTTGCAAATATAAGTTTCTAGTGTCCTTCTAGTGGATTCACACCTTCATCGTTATCTATCACACTACACCATTATTGTCCAATTAAAACCATTACTATATAACCAAAATAATATTCCATTATTATTAATGAAGGATATTAGTTGTGGTATTGTCATACCGAATATAGCTTTTAAGCAATGTCCTTAGCTAACCTTTTTATATAAAGGAATTCCCATTTTCCCATAGATTATATTATCAAGTTAACTTTGGGGAATCCCGTGTACCCCACAGATGTTCCATTATTAGGTTTTCTTAGGGGAATCCAATGTACCCCACCCGATGTTGATTAACATGTTTACCTAGGGGATTTCCTTGTACCCATAGGGAAGTTTAATTAGCCAATGACAACCAAACCATACCATTTAACCATTCTAAATTATTTATACAATTTAGGGTTACATTACAAAACCACACCATGTAATTGTTCCATTTAATTCCAATAGTATATAGTAAAAGTATTATCATAGGCATTTTATTAAACTTGTAGGGGGCATATTGTTTCCCAAAAAAATTTCCAAATGCCAATTTACCATTCCCATGAACACTCTATATAAAACATGCATTTAGTTCGAACAAATAATGAGGGTGGATTACATGTCTTATATTACAAAGTTAAATAAGATAAATCACTCGTACGAATCCCAAATTGACCATATACATAAAACCCTAGCTTTCCTTAACCTAAGAACCTTAGAGAGAATCAGAAAGTGTTTTTAAGTGTGTTATATTGGAATACTAGGGTAAATGATGTCCCAATAGAGATATAAGCCATGGGGCCTTATGTCATTAAGTGGGGAAATGTCTAGATTACCCCACCTTAACTACTTCAAATTCCCATCAGTTGGTATGACTACCCATACCAGTCATACCCTCTAATATGAGTGGTACCCACAACTCGTACCCTAGCCCTCCCTCGTATACCTAACACTATCCACCTTATGACTTACCCAAAATAACTCATGCCTAATAATATGTAAGTACCCTTAAACCATATCGCTAGCAGAATAAAATCACATAAGGTTTTATCACTATATTTTATATGAGTCAGTGGCACGACTCATACCTTATATTACGAATCATGGTAAGCCACTCGTACTCAGGTCCTTCATATGTTACTAAGTCTCCGATAAAGTAAAGGAATAACCAAAACAATATGAACCGTCACCACTTATACGAGCCATACCAACAAAGTCATACCTATTCATAAAAGCAATCCAACCCATAAACCAACACTGGTTAGAATACAACCTGGAGCATACCAATCCTAACCCATCATACAAGTGGTACCCACAAGTAGTATCATGCCCAGAATCCAAAAATTTTGGAAATTTTCTAAGGGTCCCAATCCCAGGGTATTTCCCCACTTAAGTTGACATATACTTAGTTTTGTGATACTTAATGCCCTCTAAAACTAGAAAAAACTTTTCAACACTAATTTTAACGGTGGTACAATTCTGAGATATATTTTAGTCAATTTTTTATGTAAAAAATTCCTCAAATCTATTCTAAAAACACTAAATTATTTTGTGGATTAGTCAAAAATAAAATCCTATGCTATTCTAAAAAAATCAAAAATAAACATGACTTTTTAGAATGATGGGGTGCCTCAAAATCAGTGCTTTATTTAGCATTATAGAACGATGGAAGCAACTTTACCACTTATGTCTTCACTTTGAGGATTTAAATCATCGGCCCTATTTTAAATCAAAATCAATTTGGGGCACATGGGGCAATGGTAATGAACCAACAAGACTAACTTTATCTCACCTTTGGAAGACTTGAATCATTTATTTAACTTCATATCAACCTTTCCTGCAGGCTCATGGACATTGACGACTACATTACTCGGCAACTTGTGGAACTTGATATTTTGGACTTCTAGACCTTCATGTAAGGAACATCATTCTACCCAATTGGGATGATAAATCCCAAAATAATGACTTTGTCGCTCAACTCAAAATTTCTCTATTTGTAAGGTTATTGTAATTTGAACGTCATCTAAGCACAATATTAAAAAATGGTCCAAATAAGTCCACCTATCTAATTTAAAATTCGCATCTTCTTGACATTACACCGAAAAATGAACTAAAGTCTTCACAAAGGATTTCCTTGACTTTTTCATGGAACTCTGTACCATTTTTTTATATTTTGTTAAACTTTATTATCATTTGCTCAATTGGTTGAAAAATACCCATGAATTGTTCAACATCAATGCCAACCCTAGCTTTATTAAAAATTATCTTATTATATCTATTCATCACCATTTGGCATGGAACATCATACGCCTCAATTTTCACATTCAATATGATTTTCTATTTTTAGATTGTCATTTAAACTTGAACCCAAACTTGACATCTCTCAAAATAAAATTTAAGAGATTCATTCACCATTATTAACATTCTATCAAGTTGATCCTCGTTGACTACTAGTGGTTGAGCTTGATACAATTGTCACTTTTCGCTAATAATTTCTTCTTTATTAAGTTTGTCTTCACTTTGTGATTCAATTACCTCTTGAAAAAGTACATCCATAGAAAAATCAATGTATTCAAAAACTTTATCCTTACCATGTTGGAGTGGTCCTACTATTTAACCAAGACTTTTCCATATTTTTTATTCTTCTACATTGCACTTTTCAACATCTCATCAACTTGATTTCTTGAGAATCCAAAGTTTTTTTATCACACCTAAGTTTATTTTCTTCTACTTAAGCCACATCTTCACCTTGTAAATTTTCATGCGAGGCATCACTTGTCTCTGGATTAACCACATGCCTTGAGATCTACTCTTCAACCACTTCATTTTGATAACTAATCACACCCATGACACTTGAGTGATTATTATCTCAGCATGGATATTCTTTTTTTTTTCACAATCCATTACAAATTCTTCTATGGATCAATCCAAGAGATACATAGCCTCAAACATTATTGTCAACCAATCAAGGATAGTTTGAACATTGCTTCCACATTTTTTGTCAGGTGTGTTGCTATTCTATTTCCATATTATAAGATGCTAGATACTTAAAAAGAACTAGCCTTTTTATTTTCATAAGTAGAAAAAGGGGCAATAATTGGGTCAATCACTCCAGTGTCTATTTCAACCACCATGCAAGTCACAATCATTGTCCTTATAAGATTGAGATGGCATATGCCTCTCTCTCGAGATAACCTCTATAATTTTGCCAAAAGTAGGGTCCACCATAATAAAGACATAATTTATCAAAATAAGATTTGCTACCACTAAGTTTATTTTATGCCCATGATGCCATAATAGCTAATGTAAGAAACTAAAAATCAACCTAATACAAGAAACAAAGGATTATTGTGAATACATACTCATAAGTTAGAATCGACGCAAGTAAGGAAAATTTTCAAAATAACTCAAAAACCATATTGTGTTTCAAAAATAATTTTATTTTTATTATGATCAGGTTGTACTCTTGAATTGTTGTAGTGGACATTATTAATATATTTTACCCAAAAAGTATACATTGTTGTATCCACTTGGAACAATGTTACTGGCACTTGAGGATGTAAAAAATAAAATAAACTCGAAACATTCCAAACCTAAGATACAATTATTTTTGAAACACCCTAGTTTCTGGACCTTAGAAAACTTCCTGAAATTCTGATCTATAGAACCAATACACTTATCAATACAATCCATATGTTAGTATACAGATGGTATGGTCCAATCTAATACTGACCAGTGTTGGTTGGTGGGATGGATTTTGGTTACTAGAATGGACACGACTTAGGGGTATAAGTTGTATTGTTGGATATAGATCATTTGGTTCCTTAATATAATCTTAGACTTGGTTACTTAGGGTAGATCTTAGTATGAGTAGTGCACCATGATTCGTAAGCTATGGTACAAGTCGCACCCAAGGCCCATATAATGGAAAATGTTTAAATCGTTCAAGGGTTTAAATATTCTACGTGTATAGATGAAGGGTACGTATCAAATGCTTTGTGTATGACTTGTTTGGATGAGTCATATTCTGGATAGTCTTGGATCAAAAGTTTGAGGCTAGTATGTGAGTGGAGCTTACAACTCGTATTGAAGGGTACGACTTATTAGGGTCAGTTGTATCCCTGTGATGAGATTTTGGTGCAACTTAAGTGGTGGTATTTTGGATATTTTCTTACTTATCCTAATAAGGTCCCATGAATTCTAACCTACTTTTAAGGTTATATACCCTATTTTCCCATACTTTAAAACTTAGAAATTCTTCTAAAAGACTATAATTCTCCTATACACTTTTGGGAAAGGAATGCTAGGGTTTTAACTAGAGAATTCATTTACGGTTTGTCTTGGTAATTTCTTAACATCATAATCTTTGTTTAAATTATATTCTTTTTCCTTATTTTTATTCTAACTATAAGAATTATATATATGAATGTTTTCATGACTTCATTAATTGTATGATTTTGGAATTATGGTTTTCCATGTTTTTAATTATGTTTTATGTGAATTAATATTGGTTTTGGATAATTAGATTGCATGGGAATGGTTTAATATTAATTGGAATTGGGTTTGGTTATATTATCCCCCCAATGTGTTTAAAAAATGACTATAATATGTTTTTATTGCATTAGGTATTTTAATCAGACTCACGCTTGTTTTATAAATTGGTGAAGGAATTATGTTTTGTTTAAATACCTCTTAAAGGGAAATGTCTAAGTGGTTATGCTTGTGGACTACATAAAATCCCCAAGTGGTTTTATATGGTAAATGGAAGGGTACTTGATAGTCCCGTTAAACTAATACATGGTTTTCTACTGAAGGGGTGCATCCTACTTCTGAGATTCATCTTCAATCCCATGGTCAAATTTTTTATAAGTATGGAGTTCCACTGGTTTCTACTGGTCCTACTTAAGGCATGGTGACTAATATGGAATTCCGTTAGCCTATTCATGTTATTGCTTAGATTTTTATTGCTTAGGTTGAGCAGGGTACGACTGGTTTTTTGTTTTCTAAGGACACAAGGGTTAGAATATTTATAAAGATAGGTCCTCCCACTATTTTAGAATGAAGGTGGAGGATTATCCATAGAGCTTCTTTGATTGAATAGAAAATATAGTTTGTACGATCCAGGCTAAGAATATTGAGGGGTAAACTTTGTAGCGTATTGGCTCAAAGATGGTGCATATCAGTGGTATGAAGAGTGGGACATGGATAGGGGTAATGTGGGAGAATCATTCTTATAGGATACTATTTCTAAGGCCTCAGTAGATCATGTCTTTCCCCAAGAGTTAAGGGAGCAAATATTGAAGAGTTAGTGAACCTCAAGTAACGGAGGACGTTTGTCAAGGAATATGCCTTGAATTTTCACCAATTGTCAAGGTTTGCTCCTAATTTAGATTCTGACATAGGGTAAAAATAAGGAATTTCACTTCTAGGTTGAATCGGTTGTTGATTTTTAAGAGAAAGACTGCCCTACGGATTAAATATATTAACATCTCTAGGTTGACTATTCATATGCAGCAAGTGGAGAATGAGAAAAGGAAGCAGGGTAATTTTGAAAACAGACAGGGTAAGAGGAGCAAGTTTTCTGACAAGTGAGGTACTCAGTATCAAATGGTTAGGATGGTGGTAAGTGGAGGAAAAAAAGTAGGGGAGTTCTAGTTTATACTCATTTACTAGTGCTTCTTACTAGGCGAGAAAAAAACATCATTAAGGTAGTGACAATTTTCTGGCAAAAGGTGCCCAATCTCAGGCAAGCGAACGTTAGTTTCTTCATGCCTTCCTTGATAGTTCTGTGGTCATCCTCATTTGGTTTATTGTAATGAAGTATGGGAAAAATGCTATAAATATGGCCTGGCAGGCCATTGACTCAGGGATTGTCCGATTAAAAAGGTTGCTATTGGGGGAAATAAGATTTCTCTGCCTTTTTCTTTTGTTACTACACCTGGCGATGTTTCATGTACTTCTGTTACTATTCCAGGATCTATTGTTTGTTGGAATAGGTTGTATTATTTGGCATCTAGACAAGAATTTAAGTCATCACATGATGTCATTGGTAAATTACATCTTTTCTCTCACGACGTATATTGTTTGCTTGATTTGGTGTCAACTCTCTCTTATGTGACTCCATGTGAAGCTATATCTTTTGGTTTTTATTCTGAGGTTGTTTCAAAAAAAATTTTTGTTTCTACACCAGTATGTGAGTTAGTTATTGTTAAGAGAGTCTATAGGGGGTGTGGTTTCTGTTGGTGGAAAACAGACCTTGGTTGGTCAGTTAAAGTTGGGTATAGTATATTTCGATGTCATTCTATGTATGGATTGGTTGAACTCTTATTACATATCCTTGGATTATCTAACCCATAGGGTTATCATTAGGTTCCCTTGTGAACCAGTTATATAATGGTAGGTTGGTTCTTTAGCTCAGAGGAGAGTGTTTTCTTTCTTATCTTAGAGCTCATAGGTAGATTTCTAAAGGTTGTCTTTATCACTTAGTTAGAGTTAAAGATTCTAACTCGAAAGGTTTTTATGTCAAGTCAGTTCCAAGTGTTAATAAGTTTCCAGAGGTCTTTCCAGATTATCTTCCTGATGTTCCTACGGATAGGGAAATGGAGTTTGGTATTGATTAGTTTCGAACACTCTTCTAATTTTTATTCCTCCATATAGAATGACTTCGATTGAGTTAAGAAAAATCAAAGAGAAACTTAAGGATCATCTGGATAAAGGGTTTATTATTCCTAGTGTATCTCCTTGGGGTGTACCGGTGTTGTTTATGCACAAGAAGGAGGGTTCTCTTCGGATATGCATTGACTATATGTAGTTGAACAAGGTTAAAATCAATAACAAATATCATCTTCCAAGGACAGATGATTAGTTTTATAAGTTGAAAGGTGCCAAATTCTTTTCTAAGATATATCTTCATTCTGGGTTCCATCAACTAAATATTAGGGAGGTGAGTATCACTAAAAGCATTTTTAGCACTCAGTATGGGAACTTTATGTTTTTGGTGATTTTATTTGGATTGATCGATTCTCTAGCGATATTTATGGACCTGATGAATAGGGTTTTTTATTCAGCATTTGTATCTTTTTATTATTGGTTTTATTGATGACATTCTGTTTTATTTTAAGAGTAAGGTAAATCATGCTAATCACCTTCGTGTGGTGTTATAGACCGTAAAGGAAGATCAATTGAATGCCAAGTTTGCCAAGTGTAAGTTTTGGTTGAACGCTGTAACTTTTTTAGGTTAAATTATTTCTAGTAAGGAGATCATAGTGGATCCACAAAAGTTTGGTCTGGTGAAGAGGTTACCAAAACCCAAGACTCTATCTGACTTTCAGAGTTTCCTAGGTTTAGCCGGGTATTATAGGTTGTTTGTGGAGAGTTTGACATCAATAGCTGCTCTATTGACTATGTGAACTCAGAAGAAGGTCAAGTTTTCTTGGTCAAATACTTGTGAAGTGAGTTTCGGGAGGTTAAAGGATAAGTTAACTTAGGCTTCAATTCTGACATTGCCAAAAGGAAATAATGGGTTCATGGTGTTTTGTGATGCATCTCGCGCGGGGCTTGGTTTTGTGCTGCTCTAATATAGGAAGGTGATTGCCTCTTCTTCTAGGAAGTTGATGATACATGAGAGGAATTAACTTCCCATGATTTGGAGATATTTGAAATTGTTTTTTGCTTTGAAAATATGGAGAAATTATTTTTATGGTGTGCACGTAGAGTTCTTTTCTAATTATAAAGGTCTATAGTTTGTGTTCACTTAGAGGGAGCTTAATCTCATGTAGAGAAGATGGCTTAAAATTCTAAAGGACTATTATATAAGCCTTTATTATCACCCTAGTAAGGCTGATGTGGTTGCTAATGCCTTTAGCAAGTTATCCATGGGTATTTTGGCAAGTTCAGCTCAGGTAAAACAAGAAAAATAGGAATTGGTTAAGGACATTCACCGCTTGGCTAATATAAGATTTTACCTCTTAGACCCCCCATGATTGTTGTGTGATGGTGCAAGAAGTGATTTGATCATATCTTAGTATAGAGATTAAGGTGAAGTAAGTGCTATATCTTATCGTGATGAAAATCAAGAGAGTCGTTGGTAGGCAAAATTTAATGGTGTTTGAGATTGATGGTAATGATACTTTACAGTACCAAGGTAGGTTGTGTGTTCTAGATGTTGGTTGTTTACGACAAAGGATCTTTGATGAGATGTATGAATTGTGTTATATTATTCATCCCAACTTTACTAAGATGTATATGATCTCAAGGAGATGTATTGGTGGAATGTCATAAAAAATATATGGATGATTTTGTGGCCAAGTACATATTGTCTCAATTGGTTAAAGTTTAGCACATAAAGTTGGGAGGGTTATAACAAGAAATTTATTTGACCTAGTGGAAATGGTAAGTGATCAATATGGACTTTGCTACATTTCTTCCTTTGTCTCAGATTGAATATGATTCAATTTGGGTTATCATGGACAGGATGACTAATTCAGCGCACTTTTTGCCAGTGCGGACTACTTTATCGATGGAGGATTATGCGAAGCTGTTTCTTCAAGAGATTCTGAAACTGCATGGGGTTCTTGTTTCAATTATTTATGATCGTTTTATAACGTTTTTTGTCTCACTTTTGGTAATCTTTTTAGAAAGGGTTAGGGACTAAGGTTAGTCTGAGTACTATTTTTCACTTACAGACGGACAGGAAAACAGAGAGAATTCGAGCTTGTGTGATTGATTATGGCGGCATTTAGGTTGAGAATCTACCTTTGGTGGAGTTTTCTTACAACAATAGCTATCATTCTAGTAATGGTATGTCCTCTTTTGAGACATTATATGGTAAGAGGTGTAGATATCCTATTGGATGGTTTGAACTTGGTGAGGTAGATATGTTTGGTCCCAACTTAGTTTACAAGGCTATAGAGAAGGCGAAGGTTATTCGGGAGGAGGTTAAGGCTGGCCAAATTAACCAAAAGTCCTATGAGGATGTTAGGTATAGATTTTTAGAGTTTGAGTTTGGGGATAAGTTTTTCCTCAAGGTATCTCCCATGAATGGGGTAGTTCATTTTTTTAAGGGAGGGGAGCTCGGTCCCCACTGTGTCGGTCCTTATAAAGTTTTGCGGAGATTTAATAATGTGTCTTATGAGATAGAGTTACCTTCTAGCTTGTGCTTGGTTCATCTAGTCTTTCATATTTCATGTTAAGGAAGTGCACTGATTATCCTTCTGTCATTGTTCATTTTAATGGACCAGATATCATAGATTCTTTTTCTTATAAAGAAATCCTGACTGAGACCTCGGATAGCTAGGTTCGTCGGTTGCATACCAATGATTTGGATTTCCTTTATGTTTGGTGGTGGAACCTTAAGGTGGAAAAAGTTACATGGTGAAAGTGAAGGAGGACATGAAGTTGAAGTATCAACAATTGTTTTTTGCTCCTTGGATTCATACGGAAGGTATGTGTTCTTCCAAACATCCATATTTTCAAATTTTGTTAAAGGAAAGTTTAATATATATGCCTCTTTGTTAAATATTGGAAATATATTTGATAAAGAAAATGACTCATGCGTGTAGTTACCCCTACCTAGTATGTCGTTCAGGAGTGAATGTCCCTAGAGGGAAAGATTGAAAAACCCTAGTTTTTGAACCTTAGAAAATTTCATAAAATTATGATCTCGTGACCCAATACAACTAATGGGTATGATCCATATGTTGGGTTACGGATGGCATGGTCTAGTCATATGATGATCGGTGTTGGTTGGTACGATGGATTTTGGTTACTGGAATGATACGACTTAGAGGTATGAGTCGTATTGGCGGATACAGATTATTTGGCTCCTTAACATAATCTTATACTTGATTACTTAGGGTGGATCTAATTATGAGTGGCTCACCATGTGACGTAATCAAGGGTCCGGGTCATACCCAGGACTATTATGGTGGGCAGTGTAAAATCTTCCTTCGGTTTAAATTTGCAAAGGGTATGGATTATATGCTTTTTATATGGCTTGTTTGAATGAATCGTATGTTGGGTAGTGATGGATCCAAAGTTTAAGGCTAGGATATGAGTAGAAGGTACCTATCATATTGGAAGGTACGACTCATGAGGGTTAGTCATATCCCTGTGGTGGGATTTTGGTGTAATTTAAGTGGGGGTATTCTAGATATTTCCCCACTTATCCTACTAAGATCCCGTGACTTATAAACTACTTGGAAGGTTATTTACCCTATTTTCCATTCATTAACACTTAGAAATTCTTATAAAACACTCTATAATTGTCTCAAAAGCTTTTGGGCAAGGAAAGCTAGGGTTTAAACTAGAAGATTTATTTGGTGCTAGTCTTGGTGATTTAATTCCATCATCTTCTTGTTTATGGCATGTTTTCTTCCCTAATTGTTAATTCTAACTATAAGCATAATTTTTATGAATGTTTTCATGACTTCATTATTTGTATGATTTTGGTTTTCAAATATGAATTGGTGATTTTGATAATAAATGGTTTGTGATGGTTTTCCATGGTTTTAATTATTCTTTATGTGCATTAATGGTTGTTTTTGATAATTGGATTGCATGGAAATAGTTTAATGGTAATTGGAATTTGTTTTGGTAATATTATGACCCCAATATGTTTGACAAAATCCCTATAATAATGTTTTCATTGCATTGAATATTTTAATGGAACTCTTGCTTGTTTTAAAACATGGTAAAGAAATTATACATACTTCTAATGTCTTGGAAAACTAAATTGCTAAGTGGTTATGCTTGTGGTTACATGGAATCCTACAAGTGGTTTTATATGCTAAATGGAAGGGAAGTTGAATGTCTCCTTAAACCTACAAATGGTTGGCTATGGATAATAATTGCAAGTAAGGATTGGTATGGCGATACTAATAATAATGGCCTTGGTTAATAATTGGTTAATGGGTTCATTATTTGGAAAAATTCTTTTAATTAGGCATTAATGGAAGGATTTGTAGTAAAGACATTGATGGTGGAGGTCCCGGGGGGACCAAAATTTTAAACTCATATTTGCCAATGTGCTGTTGGTCTTGGTCACCGTGAGCATGATGTCACAAATTATTTTGGGGTATGCACTTGTCTTCCCAAGGTTTTCTTCCTTATTCATGAGGCATCACACACTCGGGCCCTTCCAGAAGATGGCGCTGAACCTATATATCTCGTGGGTTGTTTAGGATGGCAAAGCTAAACAACCCAGGTAAAGGTTTTAAAGGCATTCTAAGCCTAGTTCCCTTTCCCGACATGGTTATATATATATGTATTGTTATGTCCATATGGATGGTTTTACTTTGTTTTATAAGTGGCATTATTGTATGCTTAACTTGACATCATCCTAGCTTTCACCCGCTAACATGTCCACTGGCAGTTTTATACCGACGCTATGCTGGAACCGACCGTTCTACTTCTCCTACATAGTAATTGACTTGGATATTAGTATTTGGATCAAAGTGGTGTGCTTCCTTCTTTCGGATAGCTCCATGTCATGTTATGGATATTTGTAGACACTTTGAATTTTATTTGGATTATGGTTTTGGCCATGGTTGGGGGCATGTCCAAATATTATTTTACTACTCTTTTAATTAGAGAAATTAAGGTAGTACTACGTGTTTTAATGCGCGGGATTGGGATTGGTTTCAGCCTTGTCACTGGAATAAGATGGAAGTGATGATATCATTAGACAATATTGTTGGTTGTTTCATCATAATTCATTTTGGGATTAATCATATTATGTTTCAGAATATCATTGGTTATGGCCCTTGTTTCAGTATTGGTTTGTTATAGTTTGATTATTGGTATAGGATGGTTGGACTTGGTTGGGCCGGTCACGGTTTTTATCTTATCCCAGAGTCATCATGTGAGATTTTGCACTATCTTGCGATATGCTTGAAATTCTGGCAACTTAGGGCAGGCGACTCGAAGTTGGGTTGGATAACGGGGGTAGTCTCAAGTCCCGGTCGGACTTGGGACGCCCATTATGACAAGGCCCCCAGTGGGGTCACATCAATTTTAGAGGGTTTTCAATAAAAAAAGTCCAAGAAGGATATAACTAAATTAAAATATGAAAATATGATCAGTGGCTTTCAGAATGATCGAAAACAAGGATATTGGTCAGGCAATCAATTCTATATACAATCAATCAGATTAAGTTGAATACACACAATTTAATTAGAGAACTAGTAAATTGGTCTTGGATTTAAAATCACCCACTAACGTCTTTCAGCCATTGATGTTGTAGTCCTCCTTTTTTTTACCAACCATTATTAGAAGCATGAATCACAAAAATTACATTACGTTATGCGAGGATTTGACTATATGTAGTAACAAATTCCATAAGATGGGACATACGTCCCAAATCGTGATAAACTAATCTTTGCCAACTTCAAATATCTCTTTCATGTTTTGATAGAGGTAGATGGGAAATACCAAAACCAATCTCCTCTTAGAGATCAACAAGAGTAGAAATAGTAGAACACAATATTAATTTACATAAAAAGTCTACTTCCAACATAAGAGTAATCAATCAATATAAAAGCATAAGATAGAATCAAAATCCAATTTCAATATTAAAGAATTGTGTTGTCTCTAACTACAAATACGAAAGTATCAAATGTAACTATAGAAAAATATTCTATATTAAGCAATGGAAAGAACAAGAATTTGAGAAAGAAACACTACAAAGCTTTCAATCTTCAATTCCAAGTGTGCTAGGTCAAGAACCCTAACTTTCAATCCTGTAAATTATACGAAAGATATACTAGAATGACTAGGGATAGAGCAAGTGATTAATTGGGATAAAAATAAATGAAATTCTTGACTAGCCCCTGAAATTTACCTAATGATCGGTTAAGAAGCCAAAGGACCTTTTAAGAGACACTATTGACACTGGACATCTAAAGTGTTGATGTTGATTGCTTAAGCGAATGTACTTGAATTTGAGTTGATCGCAACAATGGTAAAATTAGTCGCTTAATCAACATTTTCCTTGATTGATCGGATCTCTTAAACGGCCCCTAAGATGCTTCTGCATTACCTGAGGGTTGTTTCAAAGATTTTCTTTTGGTTCCTCTTATGTTTTCTTTTTATCTCCGTTTTTACTCGTTTTCATCCTTTTCATCTGAAATCCTTCAAAACCTAAAATACCTGAAATAAATATAATCTTATGGATAATTAACCTCATTTAATATATTAGTGACACAAAATTACAACAAAAGAGACACAAACTAGTGGCATAATTGCCAATCATCATCTTTATTTAATCTGATAAAGGAAGGTGGATCTAGCCATTATATTAGCTTAAAATGCTCCCTTGTTAGTTTCGAAAAACTTCATTAAATTGTTAGCCAAGGTTTGTATCACCCTAGACAAGGGAATACTTATAGGATAGAAACTCAATGCATCCATCACCATATTAGACTCATCAAAATGACTAAGAATTGATATAATATAATCTTCAAAAAAATCCATCCACCTTCACTTCCTTAAATTCAAGTATCATTGAACAAACACATAGTGCAAGCTACAGTGGTGTGTGAACACTTTATACTTAACCCAAGAAAGGTAATGCCTCAAAATCATAAAATCAAACCCCACCATTATAAACATTAGATCATGGGTGGGGTAGTTTATCTCATACACTTTTAGTTGCGTTAAAGCATATGCAATTATATTCTTGTTCTTCATCAAAACAATACCAAAATCCCGATTGTGAAGCATCACTATACACAATGAAATCTTTACATTATACTGCAAGGTAAGATTGAAAGCATATGTTTTCAAATTCTTGAGCTTATAAAACATCTCTTCACATTCATCATTCTATACCAAACATACCTCTTTCTGAGTCAAATAGGTCATCTGTGAAGCAATAATGCAAACTGATGATAATATTTAGCCAACCCTATAAAACTATCAGACTTTGTCACATGGGTCAGTCTACCCTAGTTCTTAACAATCATAATATTTTGTGGGTCCACTACAACCCCTTTTATAGGTACTACAACCCCTTTTAAGCAACCCCAACATGGTACGTAAGTGAGCTTCATGCTCTTTTTTACTCTTACAGTAAATCAATATTTCATTAATGAAAAAATTAATAAGTAAATATAAATAAGGTTTGAATACTCTATTTATCAAACCTATAAAAGTGTTTATGGGATTTTTCAAGACAAAAGACATTACTAAGAACTCATAATGGACATAACGAGTCTCGAAGGTAGTCCTTAAGATGTCTTCTTCCTAATTCTTAAGAAAATGATAACCCAATATTAAATAGATCTTTTGAAACCATGTGGAATGATACAACTGGTCAAACAAGTCATCTATCATAGTAAAAGGATATTTTTTTATAAAGGGTCACCTTGTTCAACTGTAAGTAATTTACGCAAATCCTAATACTGCCATGGTTTTTCTAAAAAATAAGCATCACAGCAACACACGGTGAAGAACTACGATGGATTAAACCCTATCCCATTAACTCTTATAACTAAGACCTCAATTTCCTAAACTATCTTAGGTATCCAATAGGGAGAGATGGATATAGGGTAAGTGTTCGGCTCTAAATCTAAGAAAAATTTAAACTCATGATCAGGTAGCATTCTACGAAGATCATTACAGAATACTTTTATGGTGTCATATAATACTAAAACAAAAGTAATAGGAGGAACCAGAAAGCTATCATCTCAAATATGAGTTAGGAATGCTCGATAGCCTTCTTCACTAGATTTTAGGAACATAGAGAAAATAAAGTTCTCAAAGGAATGGAATTATAAGTACATACCCAATATGACCTTTGTATTTTAGGGATAGCTATAATGATAGTCATAGCATAATAATAAGAAATAGAATAGTAGGGAGACAACAAGCTTATCCCTAAAATATTATAAAAATCTTCCATGCCTAAAATTACTATGTTTACCATACTTTTATGCCTCAAAAACATTATGGGTTAAGCCTAGTAACAATAATGAACAAACATAAAACCCCCATTATATGTAGACAAATACATGGGAAGCATTTCACTATCTAAATCCCAACCTAAAGAAAAAAACACAAATACATAAGAGAAACTAGACCTAAAATCAAATAACACTAAAACTAACAACAACAACAAGAACATAGCCAAAACTGCATCTAGATGACACTTTCAGCAAACTAAACACAGATTCTACCAGTCTGTATCCAAATTATATTTAACCATAGTTGTCTTTGTATTTGCCCTACCACTAATGTGGCTACTGAGCCCAACTTATGGATGATATTTACTATTTCCTCTCTTCTCACAACCTATGGGAACTAAAGAACTAGAAGTAGTCCTCTGAGTCAACAAACCCCCAGATAAAATATTAGGACAAAACGTATAAATGTAACCTAATACTGCATACTCATAACATATATATTCTAAATTACATTTTTAGATAAAAGTCTGAGGCTATATAATAGTCTGTTAGGAAGGGTTCATAACTAACCCCTAACAGGCGTCCAATTAACACAACCATAGATGAATATATTGGCCTATTAGACTGGCACTCCAACCATGGCCTATTGAATAGTAACTAATGAAATCACCTAACTTTTAGGCCCTTTTCTCATTTGATTTAATGCCACTATGTTGCTTTACCCCTTCTACCTTTTTAACAAATTCATCTACCTTCTGAAAATTCTTTTTAAAGTAATCATTTAAAGCACAAACACTTGTAGATCTGAGTTCAAACCTTTCACAAAGAACGTAATACTCCTGCCTCAATGGTTATCAACTGCAAAGTTTATCAACACGAAGAATGAAACTTGGCTTCATAGGCTACCAGTAACAAATCACCTTGATCATGCCTCATGAACTCATTTTTCTTCAAACTCTTTAAGGGATGCGGAACATGTTTTTTCTAGAAATAAAGATTATAACATATACCAAGTAAGTGGAGATAAAATAGTCTTACACTTAACAAAGGATCTCCACTATTTCTTGTCCTTTCTTTTAAAGTAAAAAGTCACAAAAAAATCAACACAACATATCTTCACATTGCCCATGATAGTCAATCAAAAGCTAATATACATATTACAACTCATCACGTAAAAGAAATGAAGGTTTTACTTTAATGAACTTACAAAAAAACCATTATAATCATTAGTCATGAAAGGATCCAATACCTGTCGGGATATAACTCCCATTTCTAAATCCTCACCCATCAAGGTGTTAATGGTTACGATACTGCCAGATAGACCACTGAAAAACTGTAAAACCTGTTAGATCAACTCTAAAGAAATTTCCGCCTAAGCTACACCACCTTACATAGGAACCACATTCTATGGAAGTAGAACCTCCTCCTTCTCAACTACCACCTCTTCATAATGAATTTTATTTGTAACAACATGGTATAGAGAAGGGATTGATTATAAATACCTTACTAATCTTATATCTTCCTGGGTTATAACCCTTATAATTACTTATAGCGGCTAAGTGCACAAATAACTGTACGTTGTCTAATGAATCAGTATAGTGTCTTCAAGCAAGCCCAAGTATCGATCTCTCAGGGAAATGCAATCGCCAACTATCCAATTCTAGTTTCACAATTGAGAAAAAGTAAACAAAAAGGTTTGAGAATTGTAAACTAAAAACAAACTAAACTTGTGAAGAAAATTAATGACTTAGGACAATCAATGGATAGAAGCCCAAGGTTAAGTCTTACGAAAAATCATAATACATTATTCAACTTCATTTGTTAAATAGCTTTCCGTTGTTGTTGATTCATAGGGTTAATCACATAATTATTGTTTCCCAACCTCTAATCCTTTACCAAAGTTGAACCGTACAACTACATCATTGAGCGGGGATGTAATAGTCCACTTATGTTTTTTAAGCTATCATCCAACGTGTGAATCAAGTAAGGCCACTAAGTACATCCCTGTCCTAGATACTAATTTGAATTCCTTATTTGATAAAGAAACATAAACCATACTTTGTTTATTCCCATATTTTGTCTCTCTATTCCCTCTCCCAACTTTATAAGATTGACAATTGATGTATTCCAAGAATCGTGAATCCTTAAAATAGTTATATTAAGTAAGAAC
This sequence comes from Capsicum baccatum var. pendulum, assembly GCA_030864225.1. NCBI lineage: Eukaryota > Viridiplantae > Streptophyta > Magnoliopsida > Solanales > Solanaceae > Capsicum > Capsicum baccatum. The sequence goes on from CM061561.1 coordinate 147,911,210, forward strand.
AAACAACCAATAATGATAAGAAAATAAAAAAAAAAATAATTAAATACAAAAGTAGTCATGATCTTGGCCTTAACCATGGATAAGGAGTTTATCCCTCAATGGAAATATTCATCATCCTATTCCTTGGATTGATGATACAAATTATAAAGAAAACTAAATTAAAGAATGTATAAAGCTAAAAAAGAGGTTGTGGAGCCTCCAATATCTTCCAAGGACGTCCAAAAGTGATTAAAATTTTTTACAAAGTTGAATTTACAGCAATAGGGTAAGCCTATGCCATGTTGACCAAGGAATCAACGTGCAGTCCAAGGGTGAAATGGAGCATGCAATGCATGCTGTATTTCGTAAGAATGGATGAATATTGCATGTACACACTATTTTGTGTCCCTTTAGAGTCTTTAGGTATGTATCACGCGCCAATTTGGTCTCCCACATGCCCTCCCTCACCTCTGACATTTCTGGTGTCCAAATTTGTGTCAAATTGCATATTGTGCATCCGTGATCCATTCCAAGCCATTTTGAGTTGTTTCCACTTGATTTAAAGATTGTATATTCTTCATATATCATCATAATATATTCATCAAGCATCCTATACCATTAAACACTACAATTTAGAGTTCAAAACAACACAACATCCAAGACGGAGTGCTAGAAACACGAGCTAAGCATACGCTTCATCCACTTTAATTTCTAACTTACTGTTTTGATTCTTGTCTTGATCCAATTGACCCTTGAGCATAATAAACAAGTTTTTTCACATATAAATACTTAATAAAAAACTTTTGAACTCATTAAACCCGTTATAACCCCATAAGATAGACTAGACAAAACCTAGCTCAAACTAGTCATACTAGTTTTCTCGGTTGATTTCTAAATGATCAATTTGAATCAAAACTTGTGTGGAAACACTATTAAACATTGTAAGCGCATACATGGACAGTTTGATGCACATTTATATAATTATCACCAGATTAAGCACATGAATCATCCTCAAAGCAATGGTAAAAAAGATAGAATAGCAACACTAAAATGCATATATTCACCCAACGTCACAACCCCACACAACTAAATCCTTCTTAATCCTTGAAAAATTCTTAACTATAAGCATCATGATCTAAAGAGACTCCACACTTATAATACATGCAAGAAACTAAAGCTAGTGCTACAATGACTACATCTAATCCAAGTTTACAACACTACGCTTGTTATACACAATTTAAAGCTCAAGAATCCTACTCAAAAACATCCTAGCCTCAAGAATCGAATTAATACATGAAAAACTCATGCATATTGCTCAATATAAGACATCATACAAATCACCCACATTCATCAAACATGGGCCCTCTAAACAAGTGAGTTGGCCATAAACACTCACAATAATTCAATTATCATAATAGGTATACAAATCATGTTATGCTCACTCTCACAAAGAATTCACAAATTACACATAATAAACCATATGATTTCCCTTAGTGTCAGACTCCAATAATATTAGAATGTGAAATTAAGGATCAAATAGGTCTTTTCTAGGTTGTAATTTAGCCTAAGGGACGGGTAGAAACTATTTTGCACAAGAATAGAGATTATCTTTCCTATGTTCTTTAATACACTACATCATACATTTAAAACCAATTTCTAACAACCAAATTATACCATTTTTTTGACTTCCCCATTTTTTGTTTTTGCCTTATCTCTTTTAAGCATTTTCAAAAAAACATGGTTGGCGTATTGTTTATTCCTTCAAGATTCAATTTTTTCTTTTTACACAACCATGGGAATGCTTATAACACCATATACTTCACTCCCAAACACTACACATTAAATATAAAAACCAATAACTCTTACCTTGAGACATTAATTTCATCTCTTTCTTCTTTAATTATGAAACTCCTTAATTAATTTTTCATTAAAGAACTTAGGAGCCTTTTTGGATCAAACTAAGGTTCATAAAGAAGTGATTACTTTACTTATGCGGCTACCTAAGAAAAGGCTAAAGGCTCAATGGGGATTAATAAGGATAATGCACAAAGGGTAGGAAAAATAGAAGGTATAAAACAAGCCTATCAAAGAAATTTCTAAATCATCTCCTAACTCACATACTTTATATAACATTAGACACACACCAGGAAAGTTCTAGACATCATATATAATAAGGAATATACAAAAATCTAACATGCACATGACACACGTTCAACTCAATAGGTTCAGTATAAACTCCCAACCAAACAATATCATGAATTCAAATTTAAGCAAAATAGTACAGGAGTCTTAAAAAATGAGCCTAAGAGTCTCAAAAGTAGCAATTGACCTATTCCACATGCTTTTACCAAACAAAATACTTGCACTTAGTAATAAAAAATTTCATCAACAAGTATATCTTACCCAAAAAATTTTAAAATTTCAGCCAAAATTTATGAATTTCCCCACCCCACACTTAAAAGTCTACTTTATCCCAAATGTGAATTTAAACGAAAGAGATAGAAGTACTCCCTGAAGCCTCTAGGCCTAGCTAGTAGCATCTTTAGATATTAAAGAGGTCCTTGTACCCCAAACTCAGTCTTTGTTATGCTTCAAGCTCAGGTTTATGGTACTTACACTTCCCATTAACCTTTGTCTCAATCAAAAACAATAACTTTGTGAAGAAAAAAATATATAATTTGAAAAAGAAAACATACCTTCTTAACTTTTGTTGCCTCCCAAGAAGCGCCTGATTTAGTGTCATGGCACGACATAATCAAGCTTTATCCTCCATCTTGAGGATATGAATCCATCTTTTTGCCTCGTTCATAGGGTGGTGGTAAAAAATATTAGAGAATCGAGTAATGATGATGCATAGTAAACCACACAGCCTTAATGTGAAGTGTGTTTTTATGTTGATTATCCAGTGTAAAATAAAAAATATAGGATTCTTGTTCCTCATCTTCACACTCTTCACCTATTTTGAATAATTCCATAGACAAGACATTATCTTAAAATAATGTAGATAAGTGTTTTGAGTAAGGACCAATAAATGCCACTTTAAAATTTACACTATCAAAAATGTTTTAGAATCAACGTGATTAAAAATATTTACAAAGTTGTATTTATAGAAATAGGGTAAGACCAATACGTGTTGGACAAGTAATAAACGTGCAGTTCAAGGGTGAAATGGAGCTTGCGATGCACGCTGAATACGATAGGAATGGAGCATGTGACATACATATTTAGAACTTACAAACTATTTTGGGTCCCTTCAGAGTATTTTGGATTTTAGTATGCTCTAAGATACTTTCCCACTTTCCCTCACTCTCCCCAGACATTTCAGGTGTCCAAATTTTTCTATAGTTGTGTATTGTGCTTCTGTGATCTATTCCAATCCTTTTTAAGTTGTTTTCATTCGATTTGAAGCATGTATATCCTTCATATATCATCATAATCCATTCATACATCATCCTATATCATTAAAAACAACAATTAAGAGTTTAAAACAACACAACATCCAAGACAAAGAACTAGAAACACGAGCTAAGAATAGGCTTCATTAACTTTGATTTCTAACTTATTATTTTATAATCTTGTCTTTCATTAAATGGACGCTTAAAAATTACCATCATGTTGTTCCAAATATAAATACACAATAACAACCTTTTTAACTCATTAAATACCTTAGAACCCAATACAATAGACTACATAAACACCTAGCTCAAGCTAGTCACACTTGTTTTCTCGGTTGACTTCTAAATATTTCTTTGAATAAAAACTTGTGTGGAAAGAATAGTAAATATTGTAAACACATACCTCGAGAATTAGATGCACATTTATATCATAATCACCACATTAAGAAGATGAATCATTCCCAAAAGAAGGCTAAAAAGGCCATAATAACAATATCAAAATGAATAAATTCACCCAACATGAGGTACTAAGCCTCATCCACCCCTCTTTTCCTAACTTTCCTATGAGATCCACCCCAAAATATAGTCTAATCGACCAATTTTTTTTTGTTGGTTGTACCTTTATGGATACTTCTGCTGTGAAGGTTTCATCCTGTCAAAGTTATCTCTTCTATGAGCTTCAGTGAGAATATCAACAACCTAGTCCTCTATTGTACAAAATTATAGGCCAATAAAACTCTTTTCAACATTCTCTTAGGAAATAACGTCAAATAGCATTATGATTTGTCCTTTTCTGTTGGACAAGATTCCTTGCCATACGAAGTGCATTAGTGTTGTCAAAGAATAATGGAACTCTCTGTAACCACTCCAAAATCCTCGAGAATTTAATTGATCCATAGAAGTTTAGAAAAACATGAAGAATAAGCTACATAATCAATTTCAGTAGTATAAAGAGCAATCGAGTTGTATTTTTTTGTCCACCATAAAATTAAAAAGGACCCAAGAAAATGAGTCATTCTAAATATGCATTTCTTATCAACAAGAAATCTAAAATAATAAACATTAGCATATATAATTAGATTAAAGGTATTACATGGATAGAAAAGAACCAGATTGGTTAATCCATTTAATTATCTACAAATATGTTTGGCTATCTTATTATAAGACTCTTTTATTCATACTCAGAATATTGCACACATGCTAACATTTAACATAATGTTTATCCTACTGTTAATTAGATATAATAGTGAACTTATAATACCTTTATACATGGTCTTATTTATAGAAGGACCAACTTCATTATTGCCTTATTTGGTGGAAGTGCCAAGTGGTTTGTTTATTGGCTTAAATTCCCCTATATTGTATTTCTCAAAAACTCATGTATCTATTTTTATTGATTGATCAAAACTCTATCGAATGTTTGATTCACATTTATCTCAAGAAAAATCATAAGTTTACCGATCATGCTCATTTTAAATTCACTCTCCATGAGCTTGCAAAGTCTTCAAACATAAAATTTCGAGTTCATCCAAAAGTTATATCATCCACAGATACTTACATAATAAGTAGACACTTTCATCTAAATCTCAAGAGGTGAGTTTTCTCTATCTTCCCCCTATTTAGCACTGCACCAAAAGAAAAGATTTGTTCCTTACTAGGTTTCAAAACTCATTGAATTTATTTTTATATACCCTCCTAGTTCCTATAGTAGTTCTGTTAGAGGGATTAGGGACCAAATGTCATAGCTTATTTCTTTGAAACTGATGAAACTCCTTTTGTATTGAACTTTCCATTCATTATTATGAAAGGATTCAAGTTAGGGAAAAATACTAGGAAATAACCTAGTTTCTTATCATATATTGAGTGTGCATTACTTAATCAAAATGAGACAACAAATTGTTCAAAAGATAAAATTTTCAAATGCCTCAAATTGGATAATTGTAATTCATCTGTTTGCTACCTAGTTCTTCTGAACCTTTTTAAATAGTAGATTGAGGATCACATATATTGTATTAAGAGATATAAAGTTCTTGAGTTGATGAAGAAATTTTTTACTAGATTTAATTTTACCTTGTTTAACTATAGATGAATTTCTTTTTATTGAATTTGTCAACTCAATAGATTTTTTGAGCCTTTGTAGGATTTCTTTTATATCTTCTTAATGTAATTAGTTACCTTTTGAATAAGCATATTAATCTCATCAAGAATAACATAAACACTTTATTTACTTGAGATTTTGTCGGCTTCTCTTTGTGATGAGTACCTAAGAAATACTCCGTCATCACTTCCATGATCTAATTTTCCCTAATTGTTCTTACAATTATTTACAACAAAGCACTTCTGTTTGAACACCCTAACATGATGTACCATAGGTTCTCTTCAAAACATCAGTTTTTAGTGAGTTTTGTTGTGCAAGGACCTGATCAACCACTTGTTTGTCACATTGAATGTAGTGTTTACTGCTTCACCCAAATCATTTGGATATACCATTAGCAATAAACTTTTTCCTCAAAATAACTTAAAGAGTTCTATATTTCCTTTCCATAACCCATTTTTACTTAGGAATTAAAGGAACTAAGAAATTATGGTTAGTACCATTTTAAGCACAGAACTCATACAAGTAGGAATTTTCAAATTTAGTTCCATGATATAATAAGATGCTTACAATTTTATTTCACATCATTACTTGAACTTTTATAGAAAACATAATGAACATCTAAAATGTTTCATCCGTACTTCATAAGAATATGGTACAAGTGTACATTGAATAGGCATCAACAATTTCAAATAAGTATTTCTTTCCTCCACAAATTAGATTTGTCATGGGTTAACAAAGATCCATGTGAAAGAGGAGTGTCCTACTATAACTAACCACTTGATTTAGCTTGAATGAGGAATATACCTACTTTTCTTTAACATATGCATTACACACCTTACATTCTACAAAAAATGGGTTGGGCACTCTGTACATCAGATCCTTTGACATTAGCTTATTGATAAGTAAATAAATCACATTACCCAACCTTTTTTTCCATAACTCATCATAATTTCCAACAATACTTAGGCATTTTAAATTCTCACCGTAAATAGAATCATGATCTACCTTGACTAGTCTTAGCATTTGTGACAATGCATGAATCAAATAGGAACCTCACATTATTTACCTTTTAGCATATTTGGGATACACTCAATAGATTATACTATAATCCATTCACTTAATACATGCTTTCAAAAACATGAACAAGAGATTTACTAATCTAACAATACAAAAAATATGCCCTTTCTTCTATTTCTATCCCCAAATGAGACACTACCTTCTTGAAATGCTTTAAGTGAGGGAAAACCTTTGTTCTACTATAAATATGTCTTGAGAACCTCTATTCATAAACCATTTTTAATTTTCTAACCAAATCATCTCCCTTTATCCTTAATACATAGTTATTTGCTGAATTTGGGAACCCACATGTGTTGTGGGTCTCTTTAAGTGAGTAAAAGATGGATAAAATTTATTCATTCCTATGCAGACAATATTTGTTTCTCTCTTTGGTATGAAATTCCTTGATGGTTTAAGAAAAGATATCTTATTTTATATCTTTGATTTGAGAAAGCATTGACATTTTTTTTGTACTGGCCATTTTTGCCACAATAAGTACTTGACCACACATCTAAAATAGATCCATATTTACTGTGAGAATTGTCTAAAGTAGTTTTCTTTTTCAAATCCAAGATATCTTTAATATTTGACCGCAAAACTTAACTTAGTAAAAGTCTCAGATATAGCGGTCCAACAAAGTGATTCTTTTATTTCATTCTTAGTGTTATTCAAATTCTTTTCTAGCTACGTATTTAATTTAAACATGGAAGAGAGGTCTAGACTGACTTTTTTTTAACTTTTGTTCAAGACTTATGAATTGCTTCATTGCCTCCACCTTCTTATTTAAACTTTTATGTTTGTCACTACATATTTTTTTTGATATTTAATTCTAGTAAATTTTACTTCATGCTCTAAATTCTTTGAGAATAGGGATACCTTCTCTATTTTAATTCTATTTAGTATATTAGCTAGAAACTCCTTAAGAATGGCATGATTTTGAAAGGTAGCAATTAAGATAGTAGCTAATGATATTAAAAGTTTCTTGGAGTACTTTCTTATGTTTTCTTGAACATCAAAGAATGTTACCTCATCATCTATTTCACCTTAAAATTTGGCCATTAATGTTAGAAAGGATTTATATTTTTTTGACACAACTTCAATCCTGAAAATTGATGTGTTATCACCCTCCACTTCTTTATTCTAATTTCTTGAGGAGTCTCTTTAAACCGCTAGATCTTGCTCATCAATTTTACCAGTGTCTTTTCTTTTCTTAACTCTATTAGACCTGGTGCCAATTTTGTTTTCTTTCTATGTTTTGCTTGGTGAAATCCTTATAGTCCATCTTTTGAAGAGGAAAATCTTTGATATAATCTTAAGGTTTTCAACATTTTTGGAATACATATGTATTCCTCTAAACCTTTTACTTGAGTTTCCTATATTCTGAAAAACTCCGAATTAGATAGGTCATGTCATGTTCATCTTTACTTTAATCCTTTCATATCCTTTAACCTAACTCCTTTCTTTCCTGGTTTTATTTTTTTCATAATCTTTCTGATATTAAGATCATATGACTGTTTTAAATTTCCAATAGGGTCATCCATCATCAAAGTGTATATATATTTTGCCTTTGAGATGTCAATCACTTTACTTACCCATGAGGGATGTAAGATATGTAATATCTTCCTAACTAGCTTATAAATCAGGATTTTTTCTCCGAGAAACATAATTTCAATGATAATAGATGTTGAATAAATATGCATGTCTAGAATGGATTCTCCTTTTCTCAGCATAAATAACTGGTACAAAGTAGTAAGCATATCAATCTTTGATTGGTTCACTTGACTTGTTTCCTCATAAGAGTTCTACTAAGCTTCTCATATTCTATAGAAGATTTTCACGCAAAGAAATGATTGTCTACATCAGTTCCTATTACACATACAAGGATATTCTTAGCTTTGTAATTATTTTGAATATTTATTTTGGTACCTTCATTATAGTCTTTCTTGCCTTTCGAAATAGATAGAGGTATTTAACCTTCTCTAAAAACATCCATGGGAACATGAGGACTATTAAAAATCACATCCCACAACTCATTACCCTTTACCATAATGAAATCATGCATTCTAGTCTTCTACAAACTGTAGAATTGCCCGTTAAACATTAGGAGTTGAGTAGTTGAATATCCTTTCTTGAGACTGAGTGGAGCTGCCATGTTAAACATGTTAATTACTTGATGTTACCCCTATAGGAACAACCACTGTAATACCAATTGAAAATTTTTAAGAGCCCACCACTCTAGCCAAGACCAGATTTGGTACCAGATCCCTTTATAATATTACTAAGGAATAGTAGCAACACTAAAACAATTGTAGGAAAGTACAGGAAAAGAAATGTTTACATCAAAACCTCCTTTCCCAAGTGAATAAAACCATGACCTACCCTAGTAAATTTGACCAATATCTTCACAAATATTAAAGAAAACAAATTGATTTCAACCCTTATGTATTAATTCTTACTAACTAGTAATAGATCTATTTCTACACACACTCATTCAACCTAGAAATAATAACATATTTCAGTATGAGAAAAAGGTTTCTAAATTTTTTGAATTTCTGTTGTATTAGATGAGTGTTTTCTTGAAAATATTTTCTTTTTTATTTTTTCATAAACTTGATTTTCTTTCTTGATGGATGATGAAGGATGAATGTATGTGAGGAGAATTGTTAAAGAATCTTCATCATTAGTAGATTATAAAAATGACAACTAAATATTCAATCCACTAATGTGATGGCATTATACATGAACATACTAGACAACAAGCAAAAAAAACTAATGCTTAAAACTGCCAAACTTCATATTAGGACACCTGTCGTTGTAACTGGTCCTTCTACTAGGTTAGGAAATAATAGAAACATGAATAATAATTAGACATAAAAGGGTCAAGTTTGATTGTCAATCATCAAAACATAGACATAATGGACCAAGTTCGAGTGGGGAAACTGAGAATAATAAAAACATAGACATAACAAGCATAATAAAGGCATGGGTAGAACCCAACATGATACTCTAACTAAACAAGTGTTCACCATATAGGGAACAATAATGAAGGACAAAAAATACAAATTTAGATTACCAAATACAAATTGGAATCAAGTACTAGTGGGAAAGAAGAATAGAAGTGAAAGTTTTTACTGAAATCCCATAGCCTCTAAAAGAAAAGTACAGGCATCGCCATACTATTATGCAAGACTCTAATTGAACCATTCTTGTATGATAAGATTAAAAAACTTTGTCGTCTAATACCATCATCACCGTGACCCAAATGATCATGAGTGGCACCTACCTTAACTTCATATTAGGATAACCAATCAATCCAACACTTAGCCAAACAATTTAGAACTTACACTTACTATTACTAAATAAAGACACAACTTATAATCTTCTTACATTTCAACCATAATGTTCAATCTAACATATCAAACAATCCATAATGAAATTTCTAAAGTATCTTTAATTAATACTTTCTTAGAACTCGAAAGTCACTATGTAGGAACTTTTGATTCAATAGAAGGTATAAACATAACCCATAAATTCCAAAACTAATAGAAAGTAATTTTCCAAAAACAAAAGACATGAACAACAACAAGATACAATAATTCCTTGGATAGGTTTCTCACCCTTGTATCGAAGCTGCAAATCCCAAACTAGTGCTAGAGTCTTACCTAAAATTCCAGAACACACTATGAACTCAAATAAAAAAAGTACATGTAGTATTAGTAAAAACGCTATATATTGTTAGGCTTCATCAACTGGCTTAACTCAAAAATATATAAATAGATAAGTTGAATGTAATATGAAGAAATCAAGGTACACCTCATAATAAAATAACAATTAAATTCATGTTCATAAACACCTCAAATTACCAGTCCAATAACTATTCCATTATATCAATTCCTTTTCAAGTTATTCATATCCATTGGTAATTTAGTTAACAATATTAAAAGAATGACCATATATGAAATACAAACAATAACTGTAAGTATATAATTATATACATAGATATAAAGGTTGGAAGGATAAAACACCTTGGGTTATGGTCATTGCAAAATTCTCAAGTCTTGAGCTTTTAGATAATTATACGACTCAGCTTACTAGTGGTATAGTGTGGGTACGGTTCAGAAGACCCAACATATAAGTTGTACAGTGTTTGATTATTGGGTGTCTGTTGTTCTTATAGGTTGGTGGTACTGAGTCGTATCTTTATCATATGAGAAGTATGGTTCCCAACCATATGTTCTCTAATGACAAGCCTAGATGTCCTGCTTAGGGTATGGCTTGAAGGATACAAGTCATGTGGTGATGGTATGAGTTAAGCCAGGAAAAGCATATGCTTGACACAATATAGTGTCCAATTTTCTGATAAAGTTACAAGTTAAAGGTACTACTAGTATTATATGGATACGAGTTGAGGGGTCCAACCGTACCCTCTTGTATTTCTTTACGACATTAAAGTTGAGGGTATTTTGGATATTTTCCACCCATACCCCTTAATACCCCAAGTATTATAATACTATTTGGTCCTTTATTCTACAGTTTAGAAAATCAAACACTCGCTAACCACCCTCTTAAAACCTCTCAAGAAGATTGGGCTAGGGTTTCATCAATGTGGTCATCTAGAGGCTTAAGGAACAAAATATCTTCATGAATCTTTGTGAATAAGGCCTGTTACTTTTGCCTCACTGTTAGTTCAACAAAAATCATGTTTTTACCTAATAATTTTAGGATACTATTGTTGATTTTGTTTGGAGTATTGAAAGAGATATTCCGTATTTTTTTGTTCATGGTTCAGCAATTTTTCCTTTTATTTTCCTATGGTTTTTAATGTTATAATTATAGTTTTACCATGTAGTTACATAGGAATGATCAATTGATACTTGGTTTTTGCTTTGGAAAGTATATGCCCTCAATATGTTTGTGAAAATGCCAATGCTAATAATTTTTTCACATAGTTTACTTTTTTTGAAATCTTTGCATTGAATAATATGATAATGGAAGTTAAATTGGTTTTGTTAGTTTTAAAAAGAATGGGAAGGCCTTGGTAGACTATGATTTTGTTTAATTGGAAACCTTATAGGGTACATGGGAATCCCCTAAGTTTTGGCTAATGACATTTCTTGTAAGATTTAGTTGAGATGATAATACTACTTAATAATGCCTTTATATTTGACTCCTAGCATTGGTGGTTTGGTTATGTTCTAAATGGTTTTAACTTAGTAATAATGGTGGGTTGTGTTAGCTAAATGTGGAAGTGTGAGTTCGATGGATGGACACTAGAAACTCATATTTTCCAACATGAGGGTTGGTCATGGTGACCACATGATTGTGGGGTGCACAAAAACCGCCCATATTATACTTGTATATATGTATCATTATGAGCAAAGGGTATAGAAGAATTCCCAACCCCTATGAAATCTTCGATTCGTGTGGCTACACGAATTAAGGCCCATTCAAGGGGTGACATAGACCCATATAGCCTGTGTGTAGATTATGACAGTAAAGTTACATAGACTTGGTTATGGTTTTAAAAACATGATAAACCTATTTCTTTTACATACATGGTATATATATATATATATAAATAGGTTTGTAATTTCATTTGGTTATTTACTTTTATTTTGAATAATATCATTATTTTATCGTTATTCTGGAGTACATGATAGCATTTATTCTTCTAATAATCTTTGGGTTTTGTATCCCCATGCCATGCAGGAAAGCAATACAACTCCTACTTAGTGACTTGAATTTGGGGACAACATAGAGTTGGATTGAAGTGGTTAGCTTCCATACTCTGAAAAATTCCATTTTATTCTATGGACTTCTTTACATTGTTTTTGTTTCTCTGACTTTGATTTTGGCTATGGTCGGGGGCATGTTCGGATCGGATGTTCTTTATTTTCAGTTAAAAGGACATGTGGGACTTCTTTGGACATGTACGGTGTTGGTATTGGTGCTAGTCTTTGTATTAGTATTAGTATTAGGGTTGACACTAGTTTTTAAATTGACTGAGGTTATTGGACTATGGTTATACACATTATTTAATGTCCTTGATTTATTATTGTTCTACCTTGTTATATACTTGGAATTAATCCTACATAGGTTGCGGGGCAGTTATGATTGGGTGTTAGGGGTGGTCTCCGGTCCCAATCAGACTTGAGGTACCATTCACGACTAGGACCTGGTTTGGGTCATGTAAAATTGGTATCAGAGCCCTAAGTTCAAGTTTAATTTGAAGTCCACAAATCCATGTCAAGTAGAGTCTCTTTTAAGGGTGTGTAGTATACCACATGCAAAAGGGAGAGTCTATAAGGTATTTAGGAATGTTTCGCTTTCTTGTGTTCTTTTCTCGAGGTGTAGAGTATAAGATCCTGAATTCTTCTCTAATTCCTATTTTTTCACATTTTAGATCATCCCTCCTCGTTGATTTGATACTCACAGAAACTCCTCTATCCCACCCAAGGACAATGTTGATGGAACTTGTACTACTAATTGATCTATACCTAGTATAGGGTTGTAACTCCTTATTATCCCATATGTGTACCAATTATCTTTAGTCCTTCTCGAGCATATCATGCTGAACTGATAAATGTTGGGTTTAATTAGTCAATTTATATGTTTGCATAATTTATAGCATATCAATCTAAGTGTGTTGTGGTCACTCTATCTTAGGAGTCCATAAATGCAGGCCTTTTCTTGAGGTTGAATCCTCTGACCTTTACTGATGTTAATGTTGAGCAAGATCCTCAAGGTTTTCTTCATGAGATAGGAAAATTTTATCGTGTTATGCAGCCACTATTATGGAGAACATAGAGTTTACTTCCTACCAGTGGAAAGATGTGGTAGACCAATGGTACGAGGAATAGGATCTGACAAAGGGTGACTATTTTGAGTCATCTCCTTTTGAAGATTTTTCTAGTGCTTTTTTGGACTATTTCTTTCCTGAGGAGTTGAGGGAGGAAAAAATGGAAGAGTTTGTTTATCAAAATCTAGGTAAGATGTGAGTCAAGGAATATGCCGTGAAGTTTCACCGGTTATCATAATATGCTTCAAAGTTTGTTTCTGGCATAAGAGCTAGGATAAGGAAGTGCACTTTCAGGCTGTTAGTAACTTAATTTTTTAGAGTAAGGATGCCTTGTTAAAAATGGACATTGGTATCTCCATGTGGTAGGTTGAGAAAAAAAAAGAAAAAGAAGGCTAAATAGGGGAAAATAGGGCAGGAATAATATACTTTTTTAGCACGGAGGTGGCCAAAAGTAGAGTGGCAGAATGGTGGTAAGTGGTGCAAGAAAAACTAGTAATGGTATAGGTCTTACTCGATAGCTAGTTCTCTCTACAAAATTCCATTGACAGATAGCCGTATCCAAGGTGGCGACAACCTTAAGGAATAGGGTACCCAATCTTAGGATAGTGGGGATCAATATGCTCTATTATATGCTTCTTGCAAATATTAAAGTTGATTGCATCGGGTTCTCTATGATAAGGGGAGAGACAAGTGCTTCAACTGTTGTTAGCCAAGACATATACTTAGAAATTGTCCTGTTGGTAAAGTTGCCTCCTGAAATATAAGGTTCTAGTTGTCTCTTCTTTAGCTTCGCCACCAAAATGTGCACTATCTAGATCCGACAATGGTCGGAATCTTCTCTATGCTCTCCCAACCTAATAGGATTCTAAGGCATCGCCAGAGATTGTGATTGGTATGTTCAATTTCCAATGATGTATATTTTTTTGTTATACTGGGGTCCACTCTCTGATATGCGATCCTATTTGTGGTTGTGTATTTTGGTTTTAATCCCGAGTATATTTTTAACCCTTTTTCTATATCTACCTCGATTGGTGACTTTATGATTGCTAGAAGAGTCTATAGAGGGGTGTGGTATATTTTAGTAGTAAAGAAACTTTGGTGGACCTATTTGAATTAGATATGGTAGTCTTTGATGTCATATTGTGAAGGGAAAAGGCTCAAATATGTCACTGAACTATCAGAAATGACTCATTTATGCCATCCGTTAAAAGTTGGGCTCATTCATCGCTGTTGCTAAAACTGCTCATCCATGCCATTACTTTTTAAAATATTGTTTTTAAAAATAGCCTTACCACATGGTAGCATATTAGAGGGCCACGTTATTTTTTTGTTTTTTTAAATTTTTTTAAAAAAATTCTTTGTCCATTAAAAAGAATCCAAGCAACTTTTTGATCCATTAAAAATTATTTTATCTATGCTTTTAAAATTTGATTAATTTTTCATAAATATATTCTTAAAACATTATCGTTCGATTCATTTTTTGGTCATTTTTCACATATTAAGATTGTTTTCATATTTTACCTTTAATATTCATTATTTTTTTCTTTAAATTACTTTCAAAAACAAAAGTAAACATCATTTAATAAATATATTATATTAAACAACTATTTTAATTGACAGGCGAGTAACTAAAAGGGAACAGAGAGAGTATACACTCGACACTTTTTATCACTTTATTTATTTATTTTTAAAGATTTATGTTAAGTAAAGATTTTATCATTTTTCAGTCGAAACTAAAGGGATATATAAACATCAAATATTATTATTATTATTATTATATTATTAATAGTTAGCTTCTTACTTAGCCAACTCTACGTACACTATATATGTCGGCATGTTATCGCCTTCCTGTTTTTGCAATGATAAATGATAATGCATAAAGTGCTACGTAAAAATGTTGAATGTTGATTAGGGGTGACTAAACCCATTAGGAGCAAAGGCGGCCGCCTAAGACCCCAAAATTTGAGTGGCCTATTTTTTTTTAGTAATAATAAATTACAAATTTTAAGAAATATATATTAAATACTATTTATAGAAAAAATAAAAATTTTATATAAAAAAATAAATGCAAGGCCTCCGTTTGATTTTTGCCTTAGGCCATAAATTTGCTTGAGCCGCCCCTGATGCTAATGATGCCATTCTATGGTTAATAAAAAAATAAAAAAATAAAAAGTTACTTACATTCAACTGACAAAATATTTCATGTATGCTAAGACATACTATATGCTTATTATAATAGCCCTTGGTTATAAATTTTAGTAGTAGATTTTAAAAAAAAATTCTTTAAATATTTATTTGATCATGAAAAATTAATCAACTATTAAAAGCATAGATCAAATTAATTTTTAATGGATCAAAAAATTGGGTGGATTCTTTTAAATAGATCAAAAAAAATAAAAAAAAAAATTTTTTTAAAAAATTAAGAAATGACGTGGCCCTCTAATAAGCTGCCACATGAAAAGGCTATTTTTAAAAACTGACTTTTAAAAAATAATGGCATGAATGAGACAGTTTTGTACGGCAATGGCATGAATGAGCCCAACTTTTAACAGATGGCATAAATAAGCCATTTCTGATAGTTCAGTGGCATATTTGAGCCTTTTTCCTATTAGGAATGAATTGGTTGTTCTCATGCTATGCGTTTCTAAATCATCGTACCCATAAGGTTGTCTTTAATTTTCCTAATGAGTCAATTATTTAGTGAGATAGAGGTACTCTAGCTCCTAAGGCAAAGTTCATATCATATTTTTGAGCTCAAAGATTAATCTCCAAGGGATATCTCTATTATCTGGTCTAGGTTAAAGATTCTAACTCAGAGGGTCCTTTTTTGCATTTTGTCCTAATGGTGAATGAATTTTCTAATGTCTTATCTGATGACCTCCCTAATATTCTCCTAATAGAAAGATTGAATTTGGAAGTTATCTTGTTCTAGACATTCATCTAATTTCTAATCCACTATATTGAATGGCTTCTGCTGAGTTAAAAGAGATTAAAGAGAAACTAAAGAATCTTTTGGATAAGGATTTCATCCATCCTTGTGTGTCCCTTTGGGGTGCAACGATGTTATTTCTCTGTAAAAAAGATGGTTCCCTTCGAATATGCATTGATTATCGGTAGTCGAATAATGTGATGGTAAAGAATAAATACCATTACCAATGATAGATGATTTTTTTCATTAGTTGTGTAGTGCTAAGTTTTCTCCAAGATTGATATTTGATCCTGCTATCATTAGTTAAAGAATTGGGTGGTGGATATCCTTAAGACTTTTATACATACTTGGTCTCAACATTTTGAGTTTTTGGCTATGTCATTTGAGTTGAAAATGCTTTGTCGATATTAATGGATTTGATGAACAGGGTTTAATATCAGTTTCTTGATTTTTTCATCATTGTGGTAAAAGATCCATAGAAGGTTGAAGTTGTTAAGAAATTTCCTAGACCTATGACTCCAATCAATACTCAAAGCTTTTTAGGTTTAGTAGGTTACTATAAGAGGTGAATACAATGTTTTTCTTCTATTGTTGCTACATTGACTAAGCTGACTCAGAAGAAGGTGTGGTTCTTGTGGTCTGATGCTTGTGATTGTAGTTTCAAGAAGCTAGAGGATAAGCTAACGTTGGCTTCTATTTTGAATTTCCTTGAAGGCACTAATAAGTTTATGACTTATTGTGATGCATCCCATAAGGTTCTTGGTTGCGTTTTGATGCACCATGGCAGGGTGATAGCATATGCCTCTAGGCATTTAAAGGTTCATGATAGGAATGATCGGACTCATGCTTTGTAATTGATTGTAATGGTGTTCGCGTTGAATATCTTTCATCACTATTTGCATGCAGTGCATGTGGACATATTTTCAGATCATAAGAGCATACAATATTTGTTTACTCAGAAAGATCTTACCTCAGACAAAGATGATGGCTTGGGATACTCAAGGATTATCATATGTGTCTTCACTACCATCAAAGTAAAGATAATGTGTTTGCTTATGCTCTTAGCAGGTTATTCGTTGGCAATCTAGGTCATTTTGACAAGGATAAGTGGTAGTTAGTGAATGACATTCACTATTTGACTAACCATGGTATTCTTCTCTTGGACTTTGAGGATAGTGATGTATTTGTGCTAGAGGTAGTCCAATTATCTCTTCGTGCTGAAATCAAGAAAAAATAGATGTTAGATCTTGTCTAAAAAAGGTTCAAGGGTGATGTAGGTGGGAAGAAGGTAATGGCCTTTGAGATTAGTGGTGATGGAACCCTGCAGTACCAATAGAGGCTGTGTGTTCCTGATGGATATGGTTTGCAAGAAGAGGATCTTGGCTGAGGTGTATGAGTCATGTTATGTTTTATATCTTGGTTCTATAAAGATGAATCATAACCTTAAGAAAATGTATTAGTTGAACAATATGAAGTGGGTTATTGCTAGTTTTGTGGCTTTGTGCATGGTGTGTCAACATGTAAAAGTTTAGAACATAATGACCAGAGGATTGTCTATAGAAATTGAGTTGCTATGTGTAAGTGGGAAGTTTTCAATTTTGATTTCGTTACCGGTGTTTCTCAATCTCAAAATCAGTTTGTTTTGTTTAGGTTATCGTATGATGAAAAAGTTTGCTCATCTCCTTCTAAAGATGACTAATTTCTCAGTTGAGGATTATGCGAGGATGTATCTCTATGTAATTGTGAACTTTTATGGGGTAGTTGTTTCTACAATCTCAGGTCGTGGTATACATTTTTCATCTCACTTTTGGTGGTTATTTTAGAAAGGTTTGGGGAAAAAGATGAATTTTTGTACTTCTTTTAAGTCGTAGTTGGATGGAAAAGTGAAGAGAACTATTCAGACGTTAGAGGATATGCTGAGTGCTTATGTGATTGACTATGGTGGTAGTTGGGTGGAGTATTTGACTCTCATAGAGTTTACCTACAACAATATATACCAATCTAGCATTGGGATGGCTCCGTTTAAGCTATCTATGTTAAGAGGTGTAGGTTTCCTATTTGGTGGTTTAAGATTGGTGATGCACAAATTTTTTCCCCTTATTTGGTTCACCAAGCTATGGAGAAGGTAAATTTGATTTGAGATATACTAAAGTCTTCCCAAAGTCGCCAAAAGTCCTATGCGCATATGAGGTGTATGGAGTTAGAGTTTGAGGTTGGGTATAGGTTTTTTTTTAAGGTGTCTCCCATGAAGGGAGTGATATAGTATGGGAATAAGGGAAAGCTTAGTACCTACTATGTTGGTCCATACTTTTTTTGAGAAGGGTTGGTAGTATTGTGTATGAATTAAATTTGCTTTCTAGTTTGAGATAAATTCTTTTGGTGTTCCATGTTTCTATGTTGAGGACATGTATGGGTGATCCAGGAAAAGTTGTAGCAATTGAAGGTATTGGCTTTATAAAAAGTCAATGTGACTAAAGCACCAATATATACAATATGGGGGACTCGAACCTCCAATTCATATATTTGTTTAGGGGACACGAACCAACTGTTCATATACAAACCCACGACGGCTATCGCAGTCTCCAATGTTAGTCCTTCGGACACCTCTTTCGCGGCTTGGTTACACGTCCTGCTTTAAAGATCAATTACAAAACTTATTACACATATATAACAAGTAATCCAATTACTTACAAAAGGCATCTCGTTATTATTGTCATAACAACCCAACTTCTAAGCGTACAACATGCCATAACCATTATTAATCAACATAGCACTCTAACCTATTGTCTAAATAGAGACATGAATTCAATTTAAAATTTAGGGACTCGTACCTATTGTGTATTTGAAATAAATTTATGGACAACAAAGCCTTCATAAAAAAATTTACCAACCATTATCATTCTTACGACAACACCATAGTTCAAAAAATAATTCTGCATGTGACAAGACAATTCTCATTGAAATTTTCTCAAACAGGATGAGGGCATACCATTATAAAAGACAAACACCATCAAATTTAGGGTTAAACATGACCCCTCGGTTAAACTACAATTTCCATGAACCCACATGTTCAAAACCATTTTTTAAAACATAGATAATTAAAAATTAAATCATGAGAAAGCAATACCGAACAATATTCATTCAAATCCTCAACCTTGGTTTTAAAAACAACCATTAATGACCTGTGAACAATGTTTTAAACATATAATTATTAGTGAACTAACAATGAAGGAAGAGTCACATGCATGAGTTACAAAGAATCACCGAGAGAATTTGATCGTTAAGCTCTTAGATGACCACTTTGAAAAAACCGTAGCCAATCTTTCTTGAGAGATTTTCTAAGAGAGTTAGAGAGAGTTTAATCTTGTAAACGGTACAATGAATGACCAAAAAGTGTTATAAGATGTAGGCTCTTATGGGATTGAGGTAAGAAATATCCAAAGTAACCCCAACTTAATGCTATAACATCGCATAATTGGTTATAAGTCACTCCATTGACTCGTCACTACAATTTAAGACTCGTACCATTGAGCCATCACCAAGGCAAAGAATTGTACACCACACACTGTACAAATTATGACTTTCTTGTCCCACTCTTTGCTAGACCATATGACTCGCATGGTATAGTCATGACCAACAAAGAATGCCAAGGGCTTGGACATTACTTATTATAAAAATTGATACTAACCACTCGTCACATAATATAACTACTTGTGAGGAGTCTCTTATATCCAAGGTAGAACTTAGATAATAACACACTAGTTTTGTTATAACTTCAGTCGCTAGACCCGTAAAAACACCATATGACTCGTATGGTATGTCCTAAGAAGGGAAAAATGCCTAAAGATCAGGAAATTTACAAAATCCAAAATCTGGGGTGTTTTAGTATCCCTCAATAAGGATCATTTGTTCTCGAATAATGGGACAATACATTGACTTGCACGATTTAAACCCCAAACATCTCTACTAATAACTTTGACTAAGTTAGAAAACAAAGATACCTAGAAGATGAATCATTCCTTTAACAAAGTTAGAAAATAGATATAATGAAAATATCACATACCTCAAGCACGATTTTCCAGAGTGGGGAATAGTAATGGATACTAAGACTTCATGTCCTCTTCGACTTCCTAAGTAGATTACTCAGACTTTTGGTTTAGCCATAGAACCTTAACCGAAGCCACACCTCTCATCCATAACAAACAAACTTGCTAATCCAAGAAACTCACTGGAACCTCCTCAAAGGAAAAAGAATCTTAAATATCAATATTATCCAATGGGAACAATCAACGAAGGATAACCCACACATTTCTATAGCATGGACACATGGAATACTGGATAAATGAAACTCATACTACAGGGCAAATCCAACTCATATGCAACATTACCAATCCTTTTCAAAACTAAATACGAGCCAACATAAGATAGACTAAGCTTCCTCTTTCTCCCAAACCGTATTACACCCTTCGTGAGAGATACCTTAAAGAACACCCAATCTCCAAGCTCAAACTCTATAACCCTTCATCATACGTCGGCATAGGACTTTAGGGGACTTTTGGAGGTCTTGACCCTATCCTAAATAACCATCACCTTCTCTATAGCTTGGTGAACCAAATCTGGGCTAAAATATCAGCTTCACCAATCGCAAACCACCCAATAGGATTTCAACACCTCTTACCATACAATGCCTCAAACTGGGCCATACAAATGCAAGAATGGTTACTATTGTTTTTGGAAAATTTAATTAGAGGCAAGTGGTAAAATCAACTACAACCAAAATTGATTACAAAAGCGTGTAACATATCTTCCAAAGTCTAAATAATCCTTTTAGATTGTGTATCTAACTGCGGATGAAAGGCGTTGCTAAGGCTCAATTTAATGCCTAAACAATGCTGAAAAGAGCACCATAAATTCAATGAGAACTTTGTATGATTATTCAAAATAAATTAGACAGGTGGCCTATGATACTTTAACACCTCCTAAAGGAACAAATTTGCATAGTGCTTGGCAGAATAATTATTCCTCAAAGGAAAGAAGTGAGAGAAATTAGTCATCCTAACCATGATGAACCAAATCAAGTCACACTTATTCTGTGAATTTGTAATGCCAGTAATAAGATACATATTAATTATCTACACCTTCCACACCAGCAATTCAATTTCTTATATTATCCCACTAGGACTCATGTGGTCCACTTTAACTTGCCGATACACTATACACTTAGACACAAAGTTAGCTACGTCCTACTTTATGTTATTCCACCAATGCATATCCTTGAGATCATGATATATCTTTTTTGAACCTAAATGAATTAAATATCACAACTTATGGGCCTTGGTAAAGATCCTACCTTGTAATCCATCTATGTTGATAAAACACAACCTCTCTTGGTACCTCAAGATACCATAGGCACTATTCTCGAAGGGCATCACTTTCTACTTACCCACATCATCCTTTATTTTTATTTGGAGAGGGTCTAGTACATACTTCTCCTTTATTTAAGTCTCAAGAGATGATTATCTGACCTACTGCACCAATACACCACTATCCTTCAAGTCCAAGAGACAAAATCTATGATTAGCATAATAATAATTATCTTTCACTAATTACTTCTTATCCATATCGACATACGATAAGCTACCATTGGTAACCTACTAAGAGCATCAACAAAAACATTAGCTTTAACTGGGTGGTAGTGAAGACTCATATAGTAATATTTTAGCAACTCAAGCCATCTTCTTTCCCCGACATTAAGCTCTTTCTTAGTGAACAGGTACTACAGCTCTTATGACCAAAAAAGATATCAACATGGAATCCATATAGATAATGATGCCATATTTTAAACACAAACACAACAGCTAACAACTCTATGACATTAGTCGGATAAGCTTTCACATGAACCTTTAACAGTCTAGAAGCATAGGTACCCAAATTGCTTTGCTGCATTAACAGACATCCCAAACCACCCAAGATTTATCACAATAGATGAAGAAATCCTTGTTACCCTCAGATGGAATCAAGATTAGAGATAAAGTCAACATATCTTTTAGCTTCTCAAAACTACCCTCGCAAGAATCAGACCATAAGAACTCTACCTTCTTCTGAGTCAACTTGGTCAATGGAGCAGCAATAGAAGAGAAACATCATACAAACCTCTTATAATAAGAGGATAAATCCAAGAATCTTAGAATATATGATGTAGTCATAGTTCTAGGCCACTTCTTAACCACACGAACTATCTAAGGATCAACTATGATCCTTTCACTAGGCGTAACATAACTCCAAAATCTGACAATGTACAGATAGGATTCATATAAGGAAAATTTTTCATACAATAATTGATCCTTAAGGGGTCTACAACACAAGGCAAAGGTGATCGACATGATCCTCCTCACTCTATAAGTGTACCAACATATCATCGATGAAGACCATCAAAAACAAATCTAGAAATAGATGAAAGATTCTATTTATCAAATCAATTGATGTCACATGGACATTTGTCAAGCCAACTGGCATCACCAGAAACTCAAAATTCTCATACAAGGTAAGGAAAGCTATCTTAGGGATATCTACCTTCCTAATCTTTAACTGATAGTACCTAGATAGAAGACCTATATTAGAGAAGAATTTGGCATCTTTAAGCTGATCAAAGAGATCATTAATTCTCAAAAAGTGGATACTTATACTTCACCCTCACCTTTTTCAACTCTCGGTAATCAATGCACGTACAAAGGGAACAAACCTTCATACATAGAAACAAGAAAGGTGCACCCTACGGGGACATAATAGGAACGATAAAAACCTAATCTAAGAGGTCTTTCAACTGCTCCTTAGGTTTATCAAACTTGATTGGAGCCATTCTATATGGGGGAATAGAAATAGGATGAGTATCTTGAACAAGATTAATACAAAATCAATCTTCTTATCAGGAGGGACACCAGGTAGATCATTGTGGAAGACCTCAAGAAATTCATTTACCATAAGATTAAACTGTATAGAAGGACCCTCCAAGCTAGAGACTTCACCCATACCAGATGATATTGACAACCTTTAGAAAATAACCTTTGGGATCTTAGATATGATATGAACCTCCATTTAGGCACTAAAGAACTTCCCTCCCTTACAACAATAGGCTCATTAGGGAAATTAAACCTAAACATAAATGTCCGATAGTCTAAAGAAGCATAAGATGAGAGCAACTAGGTCATCCCTAAAGTCAACCTTGTATAACACTATTAAGTGTACAAGAGTTTGTTTATGACCAACAGATACAACACAACCCCTATAGACTCTTCTAAAAGTTACATAGTTTCCCACAATGGTAGAAATAGAAAAAGGGTTCGACAAACTCTCAGGACCAAAACTAAAAGGTACATCCACAAATAAATTCACAAAAGATAGAGTGGATCCCAAATTAAATAAATAGTACATATGATAGGAAAAGATTTTTAACATATAAATAATAAAATCTAGAGATGCCTTGGTCTCTTGATTAATAATGAGAGCATAAAGACAGTTTCAACAAGTGTCGTAACCAGAAAAGACACACTTTGGCGTAAGAGTTTATGAGGAGGCTACAATAACCTTCTTCTCCCCAGAGGTAACTCTCGAGAGATAATCCCACTGTATATGCCCAACATGACCATACATAAAACATTGACTACTCCTCGCCTCACTCTGACCATAGTAGTGCTGACCATAAAATCTATAAGAATGGTAGGGTGGTGCTTATTAGGCCCTACGAGGCTGCTATTGGGCACCTTCTACCTTAGAAGCATCACCACTCTAAAAATATTGGTTACCATACAACTTTTGGTGTGGAGCACTAGACGTCGAATAAGAGATTGAACTCCCTCAACTCTTCTTCTTAGGCCATCTTACATTTTGTTGTTGGCCTTCACTCTATTCTAAAAACCAAAGTTTCTTACTCTGTCTCTTATAAATCTCAACTTCCTTCTTTTTGTCCTCTTTGACTAGCTATATAAAAACCATAAGTTGAAAAAAATTCATATCCTTGTTTAACAAGGTAGACTTACTCTCCAAAATCAAGTCTCGGGGAAATCCCAAAGTAAAGTTTCTTATTTAGGCCCTCATTCAATATATACCTGACTAACTAATAAAATTTTAAGGTATACTCCATAACTATCATTCTCCTTGCTTCAAGTTAACAAATTATTTTGCCTTCCCCTTTTTAAACTCTTGAGTAAACAAGCAATCCCTAAACATACTAGATAATTAACCTACAAGGCATAACGAACAATTTTGCCTATTAATTGTTCACACTATTTTTACCACTAGTATGCCACTTTTCTTAATTGCTAGGTAGAAAGTTCTATACCCTCAAACTCTAAAGCATGTATAACTCAGGAGATCGTCTCCATCTCATTTATGAAATATAATACCCCATTTCTATAGGTTTCTTTACATCATATAACTTTTTATATGAGTGGTACACACTCCATATGAGTCATGTATGGTGAATCATATCCAAGACAGTATAGCATGGTGGAAATTTTATTGAAAGTATGACTTAAACTTTAGGATTTGTAATATAATCATATGATTGGTATGAAGGAAGTCGTAGGTTTATCAATGTAGTCTTCCTAAGGTTCTGTCCAAGTAGTTAGTATGGGGCTAAGAGAAATATGAAGATTACACTAGTCATAGTGGAACTTCTATGTTCACTAGTGTGTAGCCTTCTTTATCCTGCTAATCTTACAGGTTGATGATTTAAGATGTACCCTTCCATACGAGTCATATGATATACTCAAAAAAACTGATGAGAAAATTTTGCAAAATTCAGGTACGGCCTATTTGGTGGTTTCCTTTCTTATAAATTCCAACTATGACCTATAAACCTCAAAGAGGTATTATTTTATCATATTACTTAGTAAATTAACAAAGCTTACATCCTTCTATCTTCAAGAACATAAAGATTAGGGCTTCTTTCACGTATTGATCCTTCAATTCCTAAGATTCAAATTTTCTTAACAAGACATGAAACTTCTAGTATGTGGGGTTTATGAACAAGGATAATTTTCCTTCCTTGTACCAAAAGTGCATGATTTTACGATTAAAATTTATTTTTTGAATTACTGTTCTTACACAAATTACTATATTCTTGAAGTATGATAATAATATGTTATTGAATATTTTAAGTGCATCAAGGTTTACATAAATTTATTTTTTGACTACCAATACTTGTATTCTGATTTTAATTTCATTATCTTGACTGGATATTGTTGAAAGATTTCATGGAGATTATTGAGCATGATCTATTATTATATGTTTCTATAAACTAAACTCTGAATTTCAAGTCCTAAGTACAAGAATTAAGTTTACAAGCAAATTAAACTTTTTAAAATTCCTTCACATACACTATAATATGATTCATGAAAGATTGATCTTTTGATCTAAATATATGGCCTGAAATCCAAAATTGTTCTTCTTAATTGAGATATAAAGCAAAGATAAGCAAAATTGGTTATCATTTTATAAACCCTTATGATATTTTAAGGTGGATTTCTTAATTTATGAGCATATAAGTATCACGAAAGTAGTATTTAGCACAGAGAAGGGAATATAGATAAACATATCTGAAATTCCTAGAAACTATTATCCATTGTAAGTTAAGCTTTTTCTCAATATAGATGAAAATCAACAATCACTTAAGATTAAGGTTCTATTTTGATTGCCAGAGTAGAACAATTCTCTACAATATGTGTAACATATTAGACCCTATGATAGATCACATGGTTTATGTTAGTTAGAAGAATCTCCCAATTAAAGAACAAAAAGTAATTATTTTAGAAACTGAGTGTTATGGATCAGAAAGTTTATCCATATACTTCATTATTCATGTTTATGATTTTTCAGTTCTTATTTATTTTAAGCTCAAGATGAGTCAATTACACTGAGAAGCCATCATTTGAAAATATATATATATATATATATATATCAATTTATTATTTTAGTTATGCATTCAACCATACATAGTGAATTCATTCAAGAAATACTGACCCACATATATTTTTATGGATTACATTGTCTTATAATGTGGTTCTGATGCTTGTTTCTAGTGGCACAATTGACTACATACATCATCATATACTTCCTAACATTTGTTGAATCCTTATAGTTCGACGACATAATTTCTTAGATATCTACTTGTTGTTTGAAGTGTTTTAGTTATGTGATTTCTAGTTATGTTCGAGTCAACTAGGATCTATCTCATTGGCTCTCTAGTCATCAATATAGGCTTGTCAGACTATTTATGTTTTAAGTTAAAAGAGTGGTTCAAAATTCAAAGTTAAAGACTTTTATTACGATATGTCAGTTTTTACTTTTAAGGGTATATTTATGTTAGTTTACTTTTCTTGTGGGTAGAAATCTTAGTAGGTATCATAGGTTTGCTTAAGTCTATTTGTAGCCTTAAGCACTGTGTGACATCCAGGGGGTACTTTCAGAGGATTAAAAACTTGGTATCATAGCCTAAGGTTTTAAAGAGTCCTAGGGAATTAGAAAAGCCGCATTACGTAGAGTCTCGGTCATGGATATGAAGCACACCATATTTATGAGCAAGAGACTATGGAATGAGTTAGATATTATTATTTCTTTCATGATCTATCACGCTTACAGTTGACTCTATTATCCTTAACATGTGCTTTTATGTAATAAAATATGCCTCATCACTAAGTTGATCCCATGCAAGTCGACCCTCCGAATGAGAATGTATCTTATGCTAAATTTTGAGATGCCTTTCAAGCATTGGATCAAGCTTTGAATGACAATGTTCAAGACAACAAATAAGAAATAGTTTTACTTCAGAAAAAATTAACATAGTTGCAGTTATAATTTGGGACTTTATAAGGATGAATCCACCTGAGTTTCACGGATCAAAGATGGATAAGGATCCTCATCTCTTTATTAATGAGGTGATAACGATTACTCAGATTATGCAGGTTACTGAAGAGGAGAGGGCAAAAATGGCATCCTATAAGCTTATGGATATTTCTTATGATTGGGTTGTTATATAGAAGAGAGCTAGAGGTAAAAATGCAGTATCTATGAGTAGGCAGGCTTTCCAGAATACACGTTTTGATAGGTTCTTCACGTATGAGATAAGGGAGAATATGGTTGAGGACTTCATGAATATAAGGCAAGGATCTATGACCGTGAGGGGATGCTGCCTTAAGTTCATTCAATTTTGTAAGTATACTCTTTAGATGTTATCTGAATCTGGAGCTCGTATGAGTACGTTTGTTATAAGGGTGTCTGATTTGGTAGTCAAGGAGTGTAGGACTACTATGCTGATTTATTGGGGATATGGATATTGGTTAATTGATAACTAATACTTAACAAATTGAGGCTAAAAAAGTCAATAGAAAGAAATATGAGAAATAAGAGGGCTAGAATGATGTGTGAGCAGATGCTAACACATTTGAGGATTTTAACTAAGAATGATTACAAGGTCTTAAGAAACTTTTACTTGTTTTTGATTGTTTTATCTTTGATTTTGCAGTAGAAGCTAAGATACATGAGAACCAACAAGGATGGTAACAAAAGAGTTGAAATTTGAAGCAAATAGAAGAGAAGTGTGGCTGATGACATTCCTGATAAGTCATTAGCCCTGTGATAAGTTATCATAAATATCATCAGCCCTATATAGAGAATGGATCTCAGCTGAAAGTTGTGATAAAATTTCCTGATAAGTCGTCAGAAAATTGATAAGTAACATATGAGACAAGGTGGAGAAGTGACGACATTATCTAATATGTCATCACACTTCTGATAAGTCATCAAGATTCATCGTCATCCTTTAGCAAAAAGTGCTAAAACTGAAGAGGGAGCTGGTGACATTTGTGATAAGTCGTCAAAATCCTGATAAGGTATCATGAATGTCGTTTCCAAATTCAAGGAATTATTAAACTCTGTGATTTTGTTTCCTTATTTAGGATGAACTATTTAAATAACATTTTAGGGCTTTCTAAGGGAGTGGGGGGAGCATATTTGGACACACGTATTTTGTTACTTTTCTCTGCAGTTTCTTGGCTTGAAACACAATTAACTTTAAAGAGATTTTCATCAATATTTTGGGATTTCAATTTTGATATAATCTGAGAATCACTAGTTATTATTAATCTTGTGGTAAGTTAATCTTTTCAAATTAGGAGTTCAACTAGTTGTTTTGACTATTACTTCATGAGTGGCTAAACCCCTTTAACCCCAATTATGGGATCTATAGGTAAAGTCTTGGTAAAATGCTAAGAGTTAAAGATTTTAAAGGTAATAGGAATCCTTGATAATTCCTATATTTTAATAATTGTCTAGGTATTGAAAACGATAGATAGTACCTACTTCTATTTGCTTGAGATAAGAAATCAAATATAGTAGGAAGTGAATTATTGACAGGCAATTGGAAACACTAAACTTCCGTTTAATAATTGACGCTGTACAAGGTTTATTAACTTGAGAAAATTCTGGTCTATGAATATAAATTCCCTAAGTTCGAGAGGAATATGTAATTAAATTTTTAAGTAGGTCAGAGACATTTAGGCATAACTTTGATAAAGTTAATCTGTTGTCCTACTAACTATGAGAATTTTGAATCATTATTAGCATCTATTAGGTACCAAAACCCATAGTGAATGTAATTTTTGTTTTCCATAAACTCTTGATTACAAACACTAAAACTAAAGTGACTAACATTTATTTTCTAAATCTTCAAAGCCCTATTTCAAGAAAAATCCTACTATCAGTTGATTAAATCGCAAACGACTTAAGTTCACACCATATTGCCTGTGGGATTATACCCAAACCTAGTTGGGTTATATATTAAAAATGATAGCTTACATTCTTATTTGTGAGGTTTAGTTTGCGCGTTATCAAAAATGGTGCCATTGCTGGGGAAAACGGTTCTAAATTAAAGTTTGTGAGCCCTAATTGACTGTTAGTAAAGTTTCTTAGTTTTACATTTTTTTGTTGTTTTATTTATTGCAAGATATTTGTAGTGTATTCCAAGATCCAGAAGTTTCGGAGAGCTATTATTAGCATTTAACCCAAAACCGCAACGAATTGGAAGAATGGAAGAATAGGAGTAGGCTCACAAGTTAGCAGACTTAGTTAGATCTTAGGTGAATGTGTAGAATGTCGGTCAATAAATATGGTATCCAAATCCTAAGGATGATGATTTGGGAGACGAGGAGTTGCTAAACGTTGGTAACCCAACGTGTGCAGAGCAAGTAGCTGCACCAGTATAGCGTAATGTTAACAGGAACCATCCATTTTGAGAAAGGGAAGATTACTAGCTGGTTCGGAATGACCTCAATAAAGATGATGATGGAATGGATGTAGCAGGTACAATGGGTGGAATCATTCCTCCACCATTGGAACCTAGGAAAAAATTAAACATTACGAGTACTATGATTCAACTTCTCAATCTGAAGGGGTTGTTTAGTGGCCTTCCTGGGTATGACCGCAACTTGCATCTAGTGAACTTTATCACCATCTGTAAATCTTTTGATAAACCAGGAGTGGTTCAAAATGCTATCCGGTTGAGATTATTTCCGTTGTCTCTGTCTGGGGTTGCAATATTATGGCATAATGAGTTAACATCCAATTCTATAACCAACATCAGGTAGTTGAAAGGAGATTCCCTAGAAAGATTCTTTCCATCTTCCAAGTGGGTACAATTGAGGGATGAGATCAGCAACTTTACGTAGCTCCCGATTAAAGACATGCATGAAACCTGGCAGAGATTAAAAAAGAAGCTGATGCAGTATCCAAATCACAAAATGACTGGCATACACTTGATGGAGACTTTGTGCAGGGCTCTTAACTCTGTGACAAAATCAATTATAGATAATTCTGCTAGTAATTCATTTGTAGGTCATACATTCCCAGAGTCTTCAAAAATACTAGAGAAAATTACCAAGTAGGGTCAGACATGGCATACTAGAGACTCTGTGGTAGCCAGCCATACTTTTTCTATAGGTATGACTGCAAAAGACCGCAGAAGAGATGAGGAGTGTGACCAAGACATGGCTTACCTAATAACACAGATGTATCTAATAACCTGCACTTGCTATCAGGCAAGACTGAGAAAGTAAAAACTGTGGAATCTCAAGATAGAGTTGATACTGATACAGAGGAAGAGGCAAACTATGTTAATAATTCGGGGGATTTCCTAGGAAGTAGCCAAGGGAATCAAGCTAGGAACTATTATGCTAAGCATTGTTATAAAGATGGGGTGCACGAAAATTGTAGGAATATTAATGATAGAAGCGGGCTCTATGTCCCTCCTGGAAATCATGAGGTTGCTACAACAAGTTCTAAAAAGATGTCCATGGAGGACATGAAGGCTATGTTTCTAAAGTGAGTGGAGGCCACCAACTCTAGTGTGACTACCATGAAGATCTATCTGTCATCTATTAGTCAGTTGGTAAACTCCCACTCCACCATAATCAGATAGTTAAAGTAGCAGTTGAGCCAACTCTCCGCATCATTTAACCATAGGAAGAGCAGAACAATACCAAGTGATATAGTCCAAAATCCACGGAATGATAGCTCATGCATGGTAATTACCACTAAGAGTGGTAAGATATTTCCTGTCCCTTCAGTGGGCAAAAGTTTGGTTACATATAAAAATGATGCAGAGGATAAACCCAAAGAAGAATGTCCAGTGGAGTCTGAGAAGTTGGATTATTCTGATGATGCTTTATAAAAAGAGAAAGAGAAGGAGAACGTGGTAGTTTTTAAAACTCTCCCAAGACCACAACCTCCCTTTCCTTAATGATTGAAGAAAAAAATGATGATGCAAAATTCAGCAAGTTCATGGAAATGCTCAAACAATTGACAGTGAATTTGCCAATGGTTGAGGCACTGGAGCAAATCCTAGGATATGCCAAATTAATGAAGAAACTGGTAACAATGAAGTGGACAACAAGATATGAACCAGTGGCTAATATATACCATTGTAGTGGAATTTCTACAAAATACTTAGTGTAGAAAAATGCCGACCCTGGAGAATTTACTATTCTTTGTGTGATCAGGTTTCTGAATTTGTCTAAGGCCCTATGTGATCTAGCGTCTAGTATAAACCTAATGTCTCTCTCTGTGTACAAAAAACTGGGATTGGTGGATCCTACCCCAATGAACATGTGATTGGTGATAGCGGATAACTTTGTAATTTTGTATCCCTTGACAAGGAGGTGAACTCCGAAGTACCCATCAACCTGGGTAGACCATTCCTTGCAACTGGGAGAGTAATAATGGACATGGAGTTGAATGAGCTGAAGTTCAGGCTCGATGACAAAGAAGTAGCATTCAAGATACACTTATCCATGACACAACAAAAAGAGATGAGTTTTTTGTCAATCGTGGATGTATTCTATGAAGATTGTAAAAAGGTATTGGTAGGTTGTCTTGATGAAGTTTGAGTATTCAAGATTACCAAGTCGTGCCACAACATTAAATCAGGCGCTATTAGGAGGCAACCCAAAACTTTTATGTTTTCATACAAGTTATTTTCAGTATTTTGAATGTAATTGTAAGGAACTGATAAGGTATGCTGGGGTCGAGGTAAAGCTGATATGGCCAATTATTTGATCCTGATGACACCCACGATGAGCTATCAAAATTATGATAAGCTTCAGGTTCACCGTAAAAAATTTCAGCTATATGGTAAGTTTGGTTAAGGCTAATAAAATTTGTGATGGGATATCAAACTTGTGATAAGCCATAAAAAAATGTCATCAGAAAAGCCCCAAAATGGCTATCAAAAAATTCTGGGCCCAAGTAATGAAATCCGACCCGGTCCAAAATAAAAAATTTTCAAATTCTCCTTTTTCTATTATTCTTTAATTTATGTTTTATTTCCTTCCATACTTAGTTTATTTTCTTCCTTTTACAAAGTTTTTCCAATTAAAACAGAAGAAATCTACCTTGTGAGTGTGGGTTTCAATTAAAAATCAAGAATTCTTCTTTCATCTTCATCTTCTTGCTTATGTAACCAAGTGAAGGAACCTATCAGGTATGCTCAAAACCTAAATTCTCTCTTTAGTTGGTAAGTAATAACTTGATGTGAACCAAAGTTCTTAAGAAAATTGAGTCAAGTTTTGCTATCAATATGTAAAAATAAGAAACTAGGGTTTTCTGTGCAAGCTTGGCACTTACAACTCAGCTAAAAAATTAAAATCGATGGAGTTTTAAGAATAAATTGGATTAAAACACAAGTTAAAGTCGAGTTATGGGTTCTGTTTAGAGCTGACGATATTCTTGATAAGTTATCACCTTTGTGACAGCTTATTAGAAATTTCATCAAAATTTAATAAAATTTTGTGGTTCCTGTTTAGAGATGACAACATTTATGATAAGCTATCACAATTGTGATGGCCTATTAGACATGTCATCATACTTGTGATCTAAAGCATAAATAAATACTTTCAAGGGGTGTGGACTTTCAATAATTGATGTTCTTGTGTTTATACTCTTGAGTGTCGACTAATGGTTTTATCTTACTATAGGTCTTATAATGGTGCCCAAAGGAAAGAACTCAAAATCGATAAAGAAAGAAACCAAGGAAAGTATACCCTAGAGGCTCTTTAATGAGGAATCTGATTATGAGCAAGAAGAGCCACTGCTCAGAAATCAAAGAAAAAAGATAAGCCTAAAAAATCCTCTACCACCCATACCATTTGAGATGGAGGAGAGTGAAAAGAGTGATAGTGAGCCAACAACGTCTGAACATATATCTTCTGAGCAGACGAGCTCTGAGTAACAAGAGTCTAAATTTGCTGAATCTGAAGGGAATGATTTAGATCATCATTTTTTCGAGGAACATGAGGCTATGCAACCTAAATCCGAGGGACCATTATCTGAGTCTCCTTTTGCTAAGAAATAAGATGATGAAAAATCTTTGATTCGGTGAACTATAGTTAAATACAAAAATCCTGAAGTCCGAGACAACATTAGGTGGCAAATTCCCAAAGTTCAGAAAATCTTCTTTCATGGGCTTTAAGAACAAATTGAAGAGTTGTTAAGTGGCCAATCTTTGAAGGGAAAAGAATCATTACTAAAGGGTTGAGCAGATATCCTGATGTGGATAAAAAATTTTGTCACTATGACTTGGGATGGACTACAAGAGGATGAAACTCATTTTTCCATACACTAGTTAAGGAATCTATACGAACTATCAGGCTTTCTTGGAAAACATGTGTAAATAAGTGGAAAAAGCAGCAGGTCAACCTTTATGGATAAAGATTCTGTACGGGGTGTAATGGTAGATATTTCTGAAGCAACAATCAACAGGATGTTTGATAATTTTTAAAGCGATAATTCCTTCATCTATTTTAAAATTTCACTCCTCAGGCCACTTCACCTATGTTCTACGTTGGGTTGAAGCATCAGGAAATTCAATGATCTTGGTTAGCTACACTCATAGCTGATGGAGAACCTGAATGTCTGACCAACCCGAGTGAAAGGATCTTCAAGGCCTCCCTGAATCTACAGGTAAGATTTTGGTGGGGCAATGTACGTATCTAGTTGATGCCCACATATGGAGATAATATATTCGGGGATGATAGAGCAATACTAGTCATAAGTTTTGTGGCTAACCTCAAGTTGAACTTGAGAGAGATTATTGCAAAAGTGATCAAAATTTTGGTCTCAAGGTCTGATATGACAAATCCTTTACCTTATTTAATTATGAGGTTGTGTAAGGAAGCTAATGTGCCTAATGTTGTAGGTTTAGAAGAAGAAATGCTTGCCAAGAAGACCCACAATCCCATCCGAAATAATGAAAATCAGCCGAGGCTGATACTTGATAGAGGCATAGAGGTTCTAAAAAATCTACTAGTTACAAGTACCAGCTCAGCAACTAATGCGACGGTGCTGAAGTCTGTAGCTGCACCTCCAATATCCTCAGGATGAGCAGATCCAATGCTTGGAAATGAGATAAATCCTTCAACTGCAGTTCCTGCTACAAAATATACCTTCAACTTGATGAACTTTAGGAAAGTGGCAAAACAAGCCAAATGGTGTGAATCTCAGCTGCAACTCTTTGCCAGACAATTTATGACTGTGGTTGAAAAAAGGGTTAAGGATGTTCTTGATCCCTACAAGGCTCTGTCGGGTTAGATTAAGGAATTAGAGAACCACTTTAATGTGCAGTTAAAAGAGAGGCCAGTTCCAGAGATTGCACTATTTAAATCGAACCTAGATAAGGTAAAATCAGAGGTTGGAAAGCTATAGAGACCCTAATTTATAGTGTCAACGAATCCGGATGTTGAGGAGTCTGAGGGAGAAATCCCATTGCTTGAACTCACCGAGAAACCAATGAAGTAGAAGAACAAGAAAGTTGAGAAAAAAGGAAAGGGTAAGAGAGAGAGTACTGATAATGATGAAGAAAGAAAAGAAGAGAAGAGAGAGATAATGAAGACTGAAAATGAGGAAATAAAAAAGAGGAGGATCGATTCTCTAGTCGACAATAAGAAATGGAAGGCATCCCTCTAAGAGAGAGCTGTATGTGCCTCGACTAGTAGACCTTCAATAAATACTGGGCCAGATGTGTTAGAAAAAAGGGAGACTCCTGATATAGATAGGGAAACTAAGGATGCGGCAACAGGGTTAGTATCCCATGATCCCCGTGCTTGATCTACTCTAGGTATACCCTTACCCTTAATTTATTTTTTCTATGATTTTGAATTGAGGTTGGAGGGTAATTTGTTGTTGTAAAATTTTGTAACTAACTAGTAGAAATACAAGTAACTAAGGTAGTTAACTTGTTTTTGTGATTTTTGAGCACCTCTCGAATTGTCTGAAGATTTAAATGTGTGATTTTAATCTAAGTGTGACCACTGTGCATCTTTGTATGACATTAGTTCTAGTAATGAAATAATCATTGCTAAATAGATGCATGAATTGAATGAGTCATATCTTGCGATATACTTGTATATCATGTGCGCGTGAGATCTTACATAGTTCCCTCTGTATGCTGAAGCCAGAACATGCCAGGTTAGTCTAACCTAGGTTAAAGGATAGGGGTCAGGAAAAAATCATAGGCTATTTTTAGATTTAGCCTACTTTTAGCCTAAATGACCCTCTCTATATGTAGAATATCCATTGATCCCTGCTTTGAGCCTGTTTAGAATATTTGTTTTTATGAAACTTGTCACCTTCCTATTTGTATCACAATGAACCTATTTTGGCCCTACTCCTTCTTGGACACTATGCACCTTGACTTAGGAAAATAGCCTAAGTTGAGGGTCGCTATCATAGAGGTGCGTGATACAGAACGAGTATGCATAAAGGTAGAATAAAATAAAAGACTAAAAATCTAGGTGCAATGGAAAAGTGTAAAGAAAAGAAAAATTGAAATAAAGTTATTGTGGAAAAGACCGCACTCATCCAAAATAAGTGTGATAAAAAAAAATAGAAGAGTAGAAAAATCTAATGAGTGAAACCCTATAAACTAGTGTAGTGTCACGAAGGCTTAGTTACTTTAAATATCATCAAGTATCCTACCAGACCCTAGCCTGCATTACAAGCCATAGATAAGACCTATAGTGATTTTAGCTGTCTTGTTTGAAAATCTTGGTAATGAAAATAAAGGTAAGCCTATTGTACTTGACATACATTGATTAGAACTTTATTCTGAGAGTGAATGTCTTACAATTGTCCCCATAATTAAATATATGATTGTTGATATAAGAAAAGGGGGATTTCTTTGTTGTGAGAGCCCACCAGATATGTTGCGACTTGCTAACTTGTTTGAATAGTGTAATACTGGTCTTTGCATGGTTGTTATAGCTGAATTAATGTCGTATCTTGATTCATGTGTGATGTATTTTTGTTCTACAATAATATACACAGTTTTTCTTGAATTGATTGACCTTGGCGATGGTGAATATGTTTAGAGATAATATGGATGATTGACTGCTGAATGTACTTTGTATCCTCTTCCTTGGGTTTGAGTTGCTTGAGGACAAACAATTGTTTTCAGTTTATGGTGTCTATGTATAAGCAGACACTAACACATTCAAGGATTTTAACTAAGAATAATTTCAAGGTCTTAACCAACTTTTGTTGTTTTCGATTGTTTTATATTTGCTTTTGCAGTAAAAGTTATGATACAAGAGAACTAACAAGGATGGAAGCAAAAGAGATGAAATCTAAAGCAAATAAAACCGAAGCATGGATGACGATATTCATGATAAGTCGTCATCCCTGTGGTAAGTGATCAGAAATATCGTCAGCCTTAGATAGAGAATGGACCTCAGCTGAAAGTTGTGATGACATTTCCTGATAAGTCATCAAAAAATTGATAAGTCGCCAGAGTTGCCATCAGCCTTAGTCAAAAGATGTGTACTTAGGTGGAGAAGTGATGACATTGTTTGATATGTCATCACACTTCTGATAAGTCATCAGGATTCATCGTCAGCATTAAGTAGTAATGAGATGCATAACTAGTTTTCATTCTATAAACTTTTATGCTATTTTAAGGTGCATTTGTTAAATATGAGTATTTGGGTATTTTGGGAGTAGTCTTTAGCATTGATAAAGGAATGTAGATGTGCATATCCTACATACCTAGAAACTATGATCCACCATAGGTTACGCATTTTTTCCAATATGGATGAAGTTCAGTGTCACTTAAAATTAAGGTTCTATTCTAATTGATAGGGTAGAACAACCTACCCAAATGTGGGTAAGACATTGATCTCCATAGTAGATCACATAGTCTATGTCGGTTAGAAGAACCTCCCAAAGAAAGGAAAAAAAGGAAAGCTTTTACAAACAAAGTGTTATGGCTCACAATGTTTATACTTACGCTTCATTATTCATGTCTATGATTCTGTAGTTGTTTATTTAAATATCAAGGTGAGTAATTTACACTTATCATGCATCATTAGAAAGTTTATATGTACATCCAATTATTTTTTTACTTATGCATTCACCCCACATACTAAGTACATTCTAGAAGTTGAACTACAAATATGTCTATATGCTACATTCTCTTATAATGTACGGTCAGGTTCTCGTTTCTAATGACACGATTGACCAAGTGCTTCATTTCATGCATCCTGACTTTTAGTGAGTCCTTATAGTCCGAGGACCCAATTTAAAAAATATCTACTCAATTTTTAAAGTGTTTTAGTTATGTTGTTTCTAGTTATGTTCGGGTTAGTTGGGGTCTATCTCATTGGCTCTGTAGTCATCAGTATATGGTTTTCAGAGTATTTATGTTTTGAATAAAAAGTGTTGTTTGAAAATTCCAAATTTAAAGACTTTTATCAAGATATGTTATTGTTTACCTTCAAGTTTCTATTTATGTTTGTTCACTTTTATGTGAGTTACAAGCTTAGTAGGTATCATGGGTTAGGTTAGGGCTATTTGAAGCATTAAGCACCGTGTGATGCCAAGGGGGTAATTCTAGGGCATTACCTAAAACTTTTAAGATTAACCTTAACCTTTGAGCCTATAAAAATTGAAGGATACAACCTTATAAATTGGCCAGCTCTAGTGTCCCCAGACGAACCTATAGCAGTACAAGTAGAACCCAACTGTTATGTCTGAGATGTCACCAAATGATTCAATAGGTTAATGGAGGGATAAAACTCAGCATTAGTAACGTTCCCTTGAGGCGATTGTGTATAAGTGTCGTTCTCAAGAGTAGGATCAGTAAGGATAGGTTGGACATCATGAGGACAGTTAGATGTAGCGAACCTTGACGGAATATGGACCTCAGATATTGGACGTGCTTCATCCATATTATCATCAAACGGGGTAGAAAAAGTTCCCAGGACATTAGATCTTATTGGAGGCATGATATGAATGATGAACAAGTAGAAATCAGAAGGATCCAAGATCCCAGACACTAAAGCCTGAAATTAAGACAACAAGAAAGAGAAACATTCCTAAATGTCTCATAGCCTCTTTATTATAAGTGTGGTGCGCTACACACCTATAAAAGAGACTTTACTTGGCAATACTTTATGTACACTCAATTGACCATGAACCTAGGCTTTGATACCACCTTTTTCATGACTCGAATAAGGGTCTGGTCGTGACAAGTATCTTGATGCCCACGTGGATTGGAGATAACTGCATTTACCTAATGGAACCAACATAACACCCTTACATTTTTGATAAATTATGAACTTATAACAAGATTAAATATAATAATTCTACTAACAACTTATTATCTTTATGTATATACTATCCATCGATAACCAGAGAACCTCCCATAAAAAAAACACAACTAAACCACCCAAATCCATAATAATCCAACAATGCCTCTTAAAAGAACAAATGAATTAATTAGTGGGAAATTCCCCTCTATAGTCACAAAACCAAAGTCTAAACAATGTCTAAGACATTGGAAATAAGGACCATAAATGAAGCTTTCCGAAGAATGGAAGATCACTACTTTAATGTTAATTCACAAAATAACTTAAACACCAAATCACTGTGCAGGAAAATTAGAAGAAAATTTGATACCTACATCACACAGGGATACAACGTGCTGAGACAGTTAGCGGTTGAAGCTCTAAAATTTAACTTAGGGATATAGGAATAAAATAATTCCATGATAACAGTTCAAAACCATTACAGTATCTAAAGCATTATATCATGTTAAATATATATAAATATGACATCACATGCCGAGGTAAGGAGCAAGTCCTTATATGAACTTTAAAAACCTTAACCTAGCCTATGCAGTATAACCGTCATATAATAAGTCATTCATGGGCTATATGGGCCTAGTTCTCCCCTAGAGGGTAGGTCCGTAGTATATGTAGCTGCACGAGCCAAAGAATATTCATGTCTTTATATACCTTTATTGGGAACTTGAACCTCCCAACATAATCAAGGTAACTTCAGCAACAATGTATATGATATGGGGGACACAAACCTCCCATTAATATATATTCATTCTGGGGACTTCCACCTCTCATATATATAGACTACCACACCTGCTAGTGTGTATTTCTGGTGTTAGTCTATAGGACTCCACTTCCATTGCCCGACAACATATTTCACTTTAAAGACTAATTAAAACATTCTTTACACATACTGTAATACTTGTACTTTTCATAGCATGAAATTTTTTTCCGAGAACATTAGAAGCGTTCTTTGAAAGATGAATTCACTTTTTAACATGTGGTATTTTTAACATTTTAACCTTTTTTCATTTGGAAAATTTAATAAGGTTTCAATTGATAGAAAATTCACCCAAATCCGACACCTAGGCAATGAGTTAGAGCCTTTTAAGTGATACAACATATCACCATATCCTTCAGTGCATTGCGAAGATAGCTCACATGGAAATTTTCAATATTCAATGTTACTTCGCGATAGTCGTGAGTTGCACCAAACTTCCAGGTCACATACAAGGTGGCTACACGATAGCTCCACATTATGCCACCATGCAATTTCCCATTTGTCACTTTCCATTGACTTGGTGCGATAGTGGCATGTCGCGCCAAGGATGAAAATTGGGATACTTTCTCAGAAATTAAAGACGCATCCAAGGGTTAAAAGGGTTAATTTCTCAATCCTATATAAACACAATAAAACATGATTTAGTCATTCTTCACCCAAAGTATACTAGTTTCTATCAAGTTTCTCTCAAGATAAAGCTAGGATTTTTATTTCGGATTCAAATTCAAGAAGGTTTCACCATCAATCCTCAAGAAATCACTTACTAGGTATGCGTAGAGTTCATTCACGCACCCATTTCATCCATGAACCCCAAGAATCTCTTTTCTGAGTTTAAGTATATGGATTTCTTTATGAATTTCATGTTGGGTTTGTTTTGTTTATGTTGAGAATGATCAATTGAATTCAATCCATGTTGGGTGATAAATATTATGCGGAATTGATTTGTATATATGTATATTCATGTAAACCTGTGAATGAACCCTAGGATGATGAGATTAGAGATGACTCATAATGATTAATTTTTATATAGTATTGTCTACATGTGCTATACCTACCATGTGTTTGATTAAATGCCTAGATGAAAGAACAATGTCCATGTAGTATGATATCATGAAATCCCGATGTATGTACAAGTTTATGCATATCACATGTTTGATGAAGTGCTTCAATATAAAAAATATGAATTGTGTGGTTGGTCATGTGTTCATGTAAGTCAAGCTATGTCAGTTTCTTTCCATCGAGTCTATTGAAGTGATAGCCTTGTGAACTATTCTGACCTTTACTTGAACATGAAAGTACTTTTTAATAGCGTCCCTAGTATCTATCTATTTCTCTCTTAATTTTTGTCTTAGTAATTTCTCCTTAATGAGGCTCCGTTATTGAATACTCTCTAACTGTTGTAGTACTTGTGAATTTTTAAAATAGTTGGGTAGTAATTTGGGATGGGATGTCTATAACAGTTGCCTTGATTGATTAAGTTTCTCTGCATATGAGGCCATGTAGGTATTCAGACCCTTTATCTCTAATTTTAGTTGCTTTATTTTATCCCATAATCATTGCATTGCATCTCCTCCTATTGATATCTACCAGACCCTCTTCACGTGGTCCTTAACTAGGATGTTCAAGGACTATGACATATAGCCTGAATGGTGTTGGTTTTGACTTGATCTTTAGAATTCGTTGGACTTAAATTTATGAGAGATCGGATATATATTTTGGTGAAAATAGTCTGCCTTTGTATGCCCAAACTCTTGTAGACATTCATAGTTCTTAAACACCCAATCTATTTTACAATACACCTTATTAGGGCTCTACTGCTTATTGCACCATGTATAGGAGGACCACTGAGATCTAAGTGGTGTGAGTTGAACATTCTCAACTGTTTGATTAAATTCTTGCATTTTCGCCTCTATTACTGGTTTTTGAATTCTTTAATCGGTCATGAGGACATTGTTCAAATCCCCAGTAAGTAGCCAAGCATGTTGCAGATTAGCCCTAAGTGTCAATTACTCACTCCATAGTTCCTTTCTTTGAGTCAGCAGATTCTTTACATAGACCGCAGCGATTACAACATAAAGTTAACTATTAATATCCTCAACCTTTCAGTGATCAAATTGGTTATGTATATTTTGGATTTGTAACTGAACATGCTTTCTCTAAAACAACCATATTCTATAATTTTTACCTTGTGTGTGATTGCAAAAATAGTTCAAATATTTTGATTATCTCATCTGCACTGTCTTAACATTTCTCTCCTTTATTCTTTTCTCTAAAAAGCCAAACATATAAATTTTATTCTTTTATAGAAAGAAGAGAAACTCTTTCTATTTGAAGGGACTATTTTGCCATCTTAAATTCTATGTACACATGATCATGGTGACTGAAATGTCTTTTTAGGGGCATGACCTGGGGATGTTGACATTCTCTTAATTGTGCTCGCCAAAATAGCAAAGTGATTACATGTATTCTCCTTTGGGATTAAGCTTTGATGCACAGTAGTTTGTACAGCTTCTTTGGCACCAGTTTTGTCCTTGACTGCTATACTTTGTCTATCTATAGTTTCTTTAATCTCGATGCCTTATAGATTTTCTCTTCGAGGCCTAAAAGGTTGCACCACTTTTTTCCTTCTTCTACCTCATCTTTTTCTTCCAGGGGTTCTTTGAAATCCCTCTCTTCTTGACCCTGTGGAGTTTTCACTTTCTCTTCATGCTTCCTACTCCAGCATTTCTTCATATTGTTTCCATATCTTATATAATCAATATAAAATTTTGGCTTCTAATTATACTCTACTGTCTTTTCTATTGATCCATATGGGGTTTCTATCACAATCATATCAACCATTAGTTGCGATATATCCATCTCTATCAAGACCCATACATAGGAAATTCTGGTCATGTTGACTGTATATTTTTTAGTGTTCAGTGGATTTCCCATAGAACTAGCCACATTGCGAAAGCTTTTTGTGACTATTAACCTACCGGTAACCCATGAAATTTTATCCACAATTGAATCGTGGTGATGGATTCTGTATAAAATGCAAAGTTTACCACCCAAGGCTTCAATGTAAATAATTTATTATGATATGTATATAGCCTCTTTTGAAGTACCTCAGCTCGATCCCCTATAGTTTCAAATCTAAAGATATAGTACCCTTCATTGTGTGATAAAATTTGGGGATTCTTCACAAAGTTCCACATATTTGCAACAAAATTATCCATGGATTTCTCATATGGATTATCACCCAGTACATAGCCAATAAGAGCGGTGGACCAGTGTTCATTAGTTTCTTTGATGCCTTCCATTGTTAATTCCACTACCATTTATTCATCACATCAATTAGGTGGACTGTATACAAGTCTAGTTCGTTTCCCTTTCTCTTTTCTGTGTGCCAGACTTCTGGGTCCTGTATTTCAACTTGTGTTATATCTTATTTTGAGCTTGTAGAGGCACACACATCAGAGAACTGTATCCTCCTAGGAAAATTCAGTGAAGTTCTCATTGGTTTCTTTTCATGATCTGGCTAATTAGTTTTGCACTCAATTTTATCTTCTAGCACTCAATCACATTTTTATCCTACACTAACATAATACCTAGACAAGAACGTGAAACATCATGTACATAATAAGGCTTTGCCTTTAATGGGTAGGACAGAAATAACAACTAGTATTACTAAAGACATAGACTTTTGAAAGCTTTCTTCGCACTCATCAGTTCATACAAAAGGCACTTCATTCTATGTAAATTACGTGTGATGCAATATAATTAAACCCTTTGCTGAATCTGTAATAGTAACTAGCCAGCCCTCAGAAACATAAAAATTTGGTCATACTAGTATGCTTGGTCCAATTCTTAACTATTTCCATCCTTTGGGTTTCTACCATATGCCCTTTCTTAGAATCTACGTGCCCCAAGAAGGATATTGAAGACAACAAAACATCTCACGTAGAATATTTAGAAACAAGGTTATTTTCCTTGAGCAACCCCAAAACAACAGAAAAGTGAGTGTCATGTTCCTCCCTAACTAGGAGTATACAAAAATATCTTCAGTTACAACAATGAAAAAAATCAAAATATGGATTAAACACCACGTTCATTAAACTCATAAAAGTAGTTGGGAATAATTCAATTCAAAGGACATTACAGAAAATTCATAATGACAATAATGAGTTTGGAAAGATATTTTTTGTATGTACTCTACCTATATCTTAAGTTGGTTATAACTGGACCTCAATTGTTAATTACGTCTCCTACCTACTTGATCTAAGGACTGGAAGCATGTCACTAGCTCAACTGACCAGTGTGTCTTAGGTTAGGGAAATACCTTTTACTATGACCAACCCCACCTTATTCAAATCATATACAATCTACAATAGGTTGTTATGTAGATGATACCGATGAAACATAACATCAAGAATAAGAGAATGATTGGCTGACAAAAAATGACCACTTGTAGACATAGTCA
Source organism: Capsicum baccatum var. pendulum (assembly GCA_030864225.1). Lineage (NCBI taxonomy): Eukaryota > Viridiplantae > Streptophyta > Magnoliopsida > Solanales > Solanaceae > Capsicum > Capsicum baccatum. The sequence goes on from CM061561.1 coordinate 147,954,869, forward strand.
TGACTAACTTAAAAAGCCTTGTAAGTCCGCCTTGTACACTATGGCACTAAGAATAAGAGCCACTAAAATAAACCACTTAGTGGGACTTCTTCTTCCCTATCTTAGAATAAATATCTTTTCTCACACTCTTTACCTTCTTCATAAAACCAACCATCTCTTTGAAGGTCTTACCCAAAGATGGCTCCTGGAGTGCAGAAAGATGAAGGCTTGTTTTTAACCCTTTCAAACACTAATAGATCCTATCCTACCTAGTAATAAAAAACTACATTGAATACCTAGAAAAAAGTATGAAATTTATCTTCATAAAAGTCAACTTACATATTTTCCTACTCAAATCGGTGAACTCATCCTTGTTTCTAACAATCAAAGTATGTGGTACGTACATCTCTAATAAAATCAAATAGATTTGAGGTCAAAATAATGGATGAAAAAGTGCATGTCTATCGTCAATGAATTCCCTCCGCCACAGTTTATCATCCCCCAACAACTTAAAAGTACTAAATTCTATATCATATTTCTCTATCACACTGATATTGTAAAGTACCTCAAGAAATGAAGGATAAATTCTTGTGCATCCTTTCTTTAAGTATCAGGAATTGCATGAGGTTTCATCTTCAATAACTTACAAAAATGGTCATCCTTATCTTGAGTCATAACTGAACACAATACGTAGCTTGCTAGGGTGCCTATCTCTAACCACTCATCTATTTGTGGTGCTACGGTTGTGGTGTACTACAACCTTTCATTTTCAAAGAAAAAGAATGATGAGGTATTACTAATGCCAACTACACTACTAAAAATTCTAAAACCTACTAAATTAACTGTGGGGATATCTAAACATATGCGAAACCTTGTTTAATAGGGACTACAATTCTATAACTTGGTACCTTCTCATCCCTTGTTATAACCTACTTATTCTAATCCATATCTAGAGAAGCCTCTTGTATGGGATCAAATAGTAATATATGTCAAATTGGGCCTCTTGAATCCTGGGATTCACCCCTAATGGGTGTTGACCCTTAACTCCCCCTCTTTCTTTCCCTCTTATTTTGCCTCTAGTGTTAATTATCACCATAGTGGGCATTTTAAGTACTACTATTGATGCTTTATTTGTATATGTATTCATCATCTATTACTTAAGTGTTAAATGAGTAAAATATCAATTTGGATTACTAAATACCAATAGGAATAATGTATTCTCACAAAATAAAGAATAATAGTGAAGTTTCCTAAATTCTTTTAGCCTTTCAAAGAACAGTTTAGACATTCTCTATAGTGTTCTACAAGATTCTACTAGACCAATAGTTGTATGTTGAGATCGATGAAAATAGTGTTCTGATACCATATTTTTATGAACCAGATAGTCTTGAGGGGCACCTAAAGCTTCTGATGGGAGAACCATTAAACATATATAAACTAGTTCTTGCTTAAGGTCATCAGGTTATGGATAACATTTTAGTTCTTCTTAGACCACTTAGTTTAATTCTTCTATCAAAGGATTTTCATATATGATGAGCATAGTCACTTGGAATGGGATTATCCCCACCATATCGTTAGTGCTTCCTATTAAGGATCTCAACGCTAGCTTTCCCTAACTCTACTGATAGTGGTTACATGTCATACACAAGGTAGGAGTAGTGGTTTTATAATTACTAGAGGTGGTGGATACAGAGTCACCAAGTATTGTAGAAAATATGGTCAGTTTTATTCTTTTTCTAGGAAACATGATATAGAGGCCTCTGATTCAGTGATTATTCGTTTTGTTCAAATTTTCCATTATTCCACTATATTACTATTTGACCCTGGGTATGCATTCAATTATGTGTTTGCATATTTTGCTTCTTGTAATAATGATATGGGTGAGTCCCTTTGTTTAAATGTGAGGTGCTTCGCCACACTATGAAGGACCAGGTCCCTTACAATCAGGCACAGGAAATAAAGTAGTAAAGAAGTAAGTAAATAAAGCTTTACAAGAAATTAAAGAACACAATGGTTTAACCAGGAAACCCTCTATCTCAAGGGAGAAAAAACCACGACATTCCTTCACAAAATTTAAGAATCCACTATAATCAAAATGTTTATTGCATACTTGATTTGAACCTAACTCTAGGCTAAACTAGTTTTCAACAACTCTATTACAAACTCTTCATTAAAACTCTATCAAGATATCATCTCGATATTGATTAAATTTAATCAATATCGAACTCAGGTAGCTATACCTATGAACTCTCAAGAAGACAAGAAAATAATTACTCTTATAACATGACTAATTATATTTCTAACCAAGAAATAACTCAAGCTCTCACTCTTTTAGTACATACATAAATTAAGAAGTTGAGCAATGTTGCAAAGTTGAGTTTTCACTTATTTCCCAATTCAATATTTTGATTTGCCATAACTAACAAATTAAGAAACAATCTTTTCTATTTATAGTGGAATATTAAAAAGGGTAAATATCTGATTCGACTTAGTGTCCTGACTGGTACATATCTTATCTATACAGTTTCTTACACTAGATGATTATACTATGTAGGCTATGTGATAGTTCTATATTTCATGAAGACCTAAGGACCTTGTCCCTTTTTGTCGAATTATCTTCATCAAAAGAAGATTTCGCAATTTTCCCCATTTTGGATAATGAAAAACCACAGTACTTAACCACAGAACTTGGAATATCAATTTTATTCACCTTATCTAGTCACAGTGATTACCACTACTATTTGGGAATCGTCCTCTATCACTATGCACTATTTTTCCCTCTTCCAATAAATGACACAAATTAGGGACCTGGTCCTTTTTTGTCAATTGACATTAAAATTCATTCACAATGCTTGAATGTTCACCCTGTCAATATACTTACACTCATCAATTTTAGTTTATTCATTGTTGCACCTATTACATACACCATAATTACCCCTATCAATTTACCACATCACTTAACCACATTAATACACATATATACACACAACCCAGGCATCAAGATAAACACACACCACCCTAGACCTGACAATGTCCATACACTATAAAATTAGTAAACCCCCTTTTAACATTATTGAAAATTAAGAATGGTCAACTAAGAGTAAAATGGTCATAAATTAGTTAACTCATTGCCTCTGGGCAACATTAGCTTGAAGAAAAACCGTAAAAGTAAAAAAGAGATAGATGAAACAAATATAAAACAAGTATTCCATTAAAAAGATTTAGGTAAAGAACTCTTACATTGTGCAAAAAAAACATAAAACGTATGACTTAATATAGCCATACAGAGAATAAGAATAAGAAATAAACATAAGAAAGACTAAAGCATAAGAGAGATGTGGCTTATGTAGAAGGAGGTTTAGGGGAGAAGGTTTGAAAAAATATCTCTACTCTTGCAATTGCAACAGTATGAGAATACAAACTTTAATTAGTTAGGTCCTTCACTTAAATATTCAGTCTCTGGACCTCTACAGTAAGTGCTGAAACTTTTTTCTTTAAATCTACATTTTCTGCACTTAGTGATTTATTAGCACCTAATCCACTGATGAAAGTGGCTGAATCATTAGAGAAGGTAGATTTACCAGCTAAAACTTTCTTAGACACTCCATTATATACAGGTCTACATAAGAATAAATAATTCCTTTCTCAGATCTTGGCAGTACTCCCTTGTTGACAAACTTAAACACTAATTAGAATTCTCACTTGTGAAACTTCTTCCTTACTCAAACAACATAAGTTTATCCTACCTTTGAGCCATAATCATAAATTTAGTTGAGGAATCTAGCACTAAAAAATTTCTCACACCTATAATGGGAACATCCAAAATTTTTCAACGAATTTATTTATCTTTCTTAATTTTCTTTCCTAGCACCATTGTAGTCAGGCTTTCTTAATCTTCATGAAATTTGACAATGTAGAAAAATTGCCTTATTACATCTTTATATATAGAGGGAACTGGTCTATCTAAAATATTCAACCACTCTTGATGTTACACATAGTCTACAAGAATATCCATTCATGGTTTTTCAAGAATCTTTGGATCAAACACTTTTCCAGTCAACACTTTTTGAGACTTCAACATTTCATTTATCCCTTCTTTTGATACAAACTATTCTTCCTAATATTTCTTCCTTTATTTAGAACCATTGTTTTGTTCCTCTTCTTTGACTTTTCTCTTCATGGGACATGGTCCCTTAGAGACCTTCTTTTTATTTTTAACTATAATGTGTTTTTGTTTTAACCTATCAGAGCTTCCAAACTATAAAGTAGAGGACCTAGTACTCTCTTCAAAATATACATATTTTCTTCTCTTTTCTATTGCAGCAATAACATATGGATCAACATCCTAACCCTATCTAACATCCAAAGCATCTATGTTTTCATCCTCTATAACACTAGCTTTCTCAAGTCTCCTTCTTATAGTAGTAAAATATTTTCTACACTTCATGGTATCCAACATTAATTTCATCTTAATACTCCTAGTAGAGAATGTTTTAATAACCTTCTTACAAGATTTCATTACTTTGTGTTTTCCCTTACTATCCTTATGCTTTTTAACTAGCCATCGTAGAGTTGATTCGTTATTATCCACTACATCGTCCTCATTTGGAGGTTGAACAAACTCTCTATTCTTTGAAACATCTTTATTTTAACTTAGTACATGTTCTTATGAACCCAGAGGAATACTTACAAGTAGAATTAAGTTTCTAGCTACCCAAGTTATACTATTTGATGGATCTGATCTTTTTACATGTATTTCTTCATCGAAAAAATAAGAAAAAATATTGTTTGAGTCTAAGGGAGAATGGTAACTAGGTAGTTCAAGTTATTATAAATTTTTGGAAATTTTGGTACTTTTGAGGAAGGACGAATGTTAGGTTGAGAGACTTTATTATCAATGGGTGAAACGAATCCCAGATTTAGATCCATCATCATGTTAGACTTAACAGGGATTTCCATTTTATTTGGGTGTTTTTCTAAATTGGATTCGTTTTGGGTGTGTAGAATTTTAAGGGAAGGCGTGGTGGGTAAAACACTTTCTAATTCTTGAGGAAGACACTACTATTTTTTATACAAAATAATCAGAAGGTTAGGTTTTAAGAGTTTCAGATGGAGAAGATGATGTTTGATGAATTTTTTATTCTACAGTGGGGCTTGAGGAAGACGAACTTTTATCCATTTGGAAGCTTTTTGTGAGAATATAAATATGAGAGGCTTGATTCTCGACTGAATTGTCATAGAAGACAAGTGAGTTTAGATTGGAAAAAATTAAGAGAGATTTAATTTTTGTGTTATAGAAAGGGACCATTATCACTTAGACGTCTTTTAAATGAAATGACATGTCTAGTGCTAGAAAAAGCAAGACATGTGGCTTTTTAGATTTTTTTTTATGATTTTGGAAGTATTTAGCTTTGGCACTAACCTGAGAGATAGGAACAAGTCCCTCTATTTTTAGAGTGAACCCTTAAATTTGTGTCTTCTTCAAGTGTTCTCTTCCAACATTATTCCCATGGGTGTATACCAGTTTGGGTATGGTACTGAAATAGAGCAACTAGTAAAAATTTGAAAAAATAATAATTGTTTGTTCATCGTAACCAATTTAGAACAAATTAATTCTTATAGTAGTTCAAGTAAATTTGATTAATCCCAGCCTTAACTTGTTTGTTTTACTACACCACTTTATTCAAAAAATTATTCGGTCAGCAGGTTTGGGGACCTAGTCTTATATAAATTCATTCATACTATTGAACCTCTTCCTATATTGCTTTAATCTACTAGAATGTTCCTAATCTTCTTTCACATTTTAGTATTTTAATCATAGTCAAGAAAGTTGTGAATGTCATGAAATTTCTGGTTTGATCTTTTATTTGGACTCTAGTGTCCAAAGGTGATGTTAGATTATCAAGGGGGTAGGAAACTCTATGCCTCTAGTTTGACCTTCTTAGATTATTTTCACTAGGACCAGGTCCCTAAATATTTTTACTAAACCCTTCTTGAAGTTCTTCAACTAGACCTCAGGTCTATAACTGAAATCCTTGATCACCATTATCTTCATCATTCTCATATGAATAATTTTTTCCTTGACCATTATTGTTCATCTATACCATCCCTTTTAAAAACAATTATTTCTTTAAATTTTGAATCTTTATCTTCACTTGGAGATGCCAACTTTCTTGACTCATCAAGTACCACAAGCACATTCTCTTTAATACAAAAAGTTATTTTGTTGAAAACATTGTATGATTTGCTTGTTGAGGAGTATCCCGCTGTAATTCAGCATAGTCCTAAGAATCTCTTTAAAGGTTCTTTTTCTTTCTTTCAACAACTTTATTTTGTTGCAGAGTCCTTGAGTAAGAGAAGTTATGACTGATTCAATTATCAGCGCAAAATATTTCAAGTTATTAGGTCTCAAATTATGTTCCATGATCAAATCTGAATTCAATAATTTTATAATATGGCTACATTTGAACTTTCTTATCAGAAGTGACTATAACCTCAAGGGTTTCATCCTTTTCTCTTAAGAAAATTGTCCAAGTGAACCACGAGTTGTCATCCATAATAACAAACACATATTTGTTTTCTCTTCTACTTTGGACTTTAACTGGTCCACATAGATCTATATGCACCAACAAAGAGGCTTAGAGGTACGTACCTGCTTTTTTAGATTAAAGTATGTCCTAATTTATTAACCTTTATCACAAGAATCATAAACCTTGTTTACAGGAAATTTCAGCTTTGGCATGCCATGGACCATGTCCTTTAAAATCAACTTATTCTGCATAGAGGAACTTAAATGTCCTAATATTTTGTGCCATAGATCGCCATTCTCACTTTGAACACTTAAGAATATCAATTCACCATCAGCTACTCACTTTAAATCAGACACAAACATATTCTTGAATATTTTAATTTGAGAATAACAATTCCAGACTTCAAGCTTGACGTAGTACACCTATCAGATAAGAATTTTTCTTTATTTCCTTTGTCACGAATTTCAGATGCACATAGCAGATTGTAATTAGGGACATTCACATAGTACACATCTTTTATTCCATCACCGAGTTATTTTCCTATCTTTCCAACATAATGAATATAGCCTTTTCTATTTGTTTCAATTTACATACCTCCATATTAAAGTGTTTTCGAGAGATAAATCTGTCATTCTTTTCTTTCATATGGTTTGAGCATCAACTAACCATGAACTAGTTCTAACAACAATCTTTTTCTCCCACTTACAAACATAGTGATTTCTAGATTCGGAAACCCAATTATGTTTTAGTTCCTAGAAGGAAGACAAAGGTATGACCAAATATTTCCTGGCCCATCTAGGTAGAGAGTTCTTATTCACAGTTTTTAAGGCCATAGAACTCTTATGAAAATAATTCTCCTTCTGTATGTAGTTAGTACTACTCATTCTATCTCTAAGCCAATATGTATGATTTTCTTCAAGTGTCCATCTCTTCCAAAATACATACGTAAAGGTTTGTGGATATTGTTTCTAACATTATTAACTTCTTTCTCATGAGACCTAAGAATCAATTTTTACACTGATACCCGTGTCTTTTACCATTATCGACACCCTAAATAGTTAAATTTCAAATGATTCGAGAGTATGTGGTCTATTTTTATGATTTGTTACGTTCTTTGTTTAGATAGACCTAGCCTCTTTCTAATTTTCATTCTTATGGAGACCAATCATAATATTCTTTTTAGAATCCCTCATCTCTTCTTCAAAAAAAATTTTAAACATTGATGATTCTTTCTTCTCTTTACCATCTGAATCTGCCACTTTCTTTAGTTGATTTATTATACAAAAAAATTTAAATTTCAACTAAACCACCCTAGTTTTGACACTTGGAGATTTCATGATTTGGAACTCTCTGGACATTATACAGCTTTTACTTATTTGTCATATGTAGTGGGTATGGTTTAGGGTTCTTTGTTATATGTTAATCAATACTGTTTTGGTTAGTTACAGTCCAAGGTATGATGGAGACAATATGAGATTTATAGAGATGGTACAAGTAAGGAAAGCCACTTGTATGTTGCTCAGTGTGTCAATCCCTTGGTAGGCTACTTGGGGTACGGTTCTAGGGTACTAATCGTATGTTGTGGATATGAATTGTCCTATAAAGTCATATTTTAGACAGTATTTGATTCCAATATTCTTTCCATGGTATGAGTGATAGGTACACTCATATGTTATGTGTATGAGTTAGGGGGTCATACCATCCTATGCGTATTTTTCATCTTTTAAGCTGAGGGTATTTTAGACATTTCTCATCCAAAAACCCTTAAGCCCCACATCTTAAAAAAATTTAAGCCTCTCATAACAAACTTTGAAAGATTAAAACACTCCAAAAAATCTCTCTAATCTCTCTCTTAAAGATTGGGCTAGGGTTTCAACATTGTGTTCTTCTAAAGACTCAATAGTCATGTTTGTTCCATTAATCTTTATGAATAAGGCATGTGACTCTTCCCTTATTGTTAGTTCATGAAAATTATTTGTTTAAAGCATTGTTTATGATTCATGAATTGTGGTTTTCAAAAGAAATGTTGAGTCTTTTGTTGCATATTGTTGAGTATTGTTTACTATTAGTATTAATTGCATTTATACATGATTAAGGGATGGTTTTAAACATTTTTGTAATAATGGTTAAACAATTCGGTAACTGTACACATTAAACTTGATCATTTTTACCATTATTTTGGTCTTTAGAATTGTATTCCCTCAACATGTTTGTGAAAATGTCTCAGAGAATAAACTAGTCACACATTAAATTTTTTTTTCAACTAAGGAATTGTCCTAATAAGTATGAATGGTTGGTAAATGTTTTTTTAAGACCTTGTTATCCATGTAATGATTTAAGTGGTAACCTTGGTACTTTAATTGGCTAAAATTTATATCTCTAGTAGATAAAAGGTTCAAGTGCCTAAAATTTTAATTACATTAGTGTCTTTGTTAAACTGTAAGACCCTGGAAGATTCTATCATAGTCTGAGCCTTAGAGCATGTTCAGTGAAACGTAAATCCAACCATAAAAGATTAAGAAGTTCCTTCGCAAGTGACAAATATTTTAAACCGTGTATAATTTCCCTATTATAGACTTATTTTCATGTAGGTCATTGAATAAGCTTCCATCGATACCAATTTTGTCAAAATCTGGCATCGGATGAGGAAGTTATAACTATTTTACTAAAAGTAGTTGAAACAGCCCAAGTACGATGGTCGGGTTGATGGATTGTCAAGCTTATGATGAACCATCACCCACCCCATCATAACCAAGGATGTGACACCCTTTCTTATCCCAAGAGTGATGGCCAGGATGATGGGCCATCGAGTTTACGATGGACGTTCGCTGAGACCATCGCGATTGTGGTAGTGTGGTCTCATCCTGGCCAACGTGCGATAGAAGATCCGATGTCCTTTCAAAACTAGAATGGACCATCACTTCAACCATCACATCGAGGAAGTTTTTTTTTTCTGTCCGATTTGCGATGGATGGTCTGACAGGTTGACAGACTAAGCGACGGACCATTACTTCCACCGTTGCAGCCTATATTCAGTAATTTTAAGATGTTTTTAAAAGGGCTTTTTGGTCTTTCTCCTACTATTTTTAGCACCTATTTATATCCTATCAAGGCTCACAACTTTACTCATCATATTCAACGTCAAAAACGTGGGTTTTCTACAAATCAAAATCCTTCTTTCTTCTTCAAGAAAAATTAAGAAAAATGAAGAAATCAACAATCTCTATAAGAGCCTTAAAGAAAGAGTTTTCCTATGGTATGCAGATGTTGATTCTTGGGTTCCTTTCACCCAAGAAGCTCAAGAATGTTTTTCAAAATTCAAAGCTTCTTATGTTTATGAGTTTTCATAATTCATGTGAATTGAAATTCAAGTTCATGCTATGATTGTGTTTTAATTCATGTTTGTTTACAAGGTTTTCAAGCTTTGATAGTATGTGATAATCATGTGATTTCATGATAAACACTCTTCAAGTTGCTTGTTAAGTTATGTGTTTATGTCAATTAAGTGTAAAAATTGTTGAATATGCAAAGTATGGTCCCCATATGTTCGATGAAATGCTTATGTCAAAAAATTAGAGCCATTATAGCATGATGACTAGAAATCCCCAGTGGTGTTCAAGCCCATGCATGGCAAGTGTTTGTTGAAAAAACTTAGTGAATGAATTGTGGAATGATAGCATGAAATCCCTCAATTATGTGTTCTTTAATTCATGCTAAGAGTTGGATGGAAGCATTGTTAAATATAGTATAAGTCAATAGAATGTCTCCAAATATTATCACATGTTTATGATTCCTAAATGCTTGAAAAGATGCTTTAGTGATTGTGATGGTTAATGAATGTCCATGGTCTTGATTATTCAAGAATGGTTCTGTTTTACTTTTATGTTATTGATTCGTAGGGGTATTTATAACTGACAATTTAGCTGTAGTTTAGAGCCAGTGTTAGTTTTCACGATAATCTAAATCAAGCCACGATACTCAGAATTCATTTAGCTATAGAACTCTGTACTCTCAGATAGATATAGAACTTAAGAAATCTTAGAATCACTAGTATTCTAGCCTCAGTTCAGTACTCAACTCAGATCTAGTAGTATTCGAGTATTCTGCTCGGAACTCAGTATCATCTAGTCAGACAACAGATTCAGTAGTATTCTGTCAGATATAGAACTAAGTTAATTCAGCATAACTCAGTCAGATCATTTAAGAAATATGATCAGTAAGAGATTAAGCTCAGTTCAAGTTTAGTTAGGAATCAATTTAGAGTCTTTTAGTTGGAAGTAGGAGCTAGCACTAAGCGAGTGCAGGGATGATGGCTCCCCAATAGAGTAGTAGAGTCTTTAGGATCAATTCCTGAACTCTAGAACTGCATAGCCAGTGCAGGAGGAGGAGCAGGAGTCACCTATTAGAATAAGGTTTAATTATCATACAACCATAGGCTTGACTTCCTGTGAGGGTCACCCATTAGAGTTGCTTGACCAGAGTAAAGCTCTTTAATCGTGGCATATATTGACACTCTTCCAGTTGGGGTTACAGGTTGGACCCCACTAGTTCAAATTTAGGGCATGTCAGTTAAGTGAGAACTACAAAAATTATAGTTTTAGTATCAATCTTCAAAGTACAACTCAGAAATCTAGACTATCAGATAGTCACCTATCTCAGCAAGGAACTCAGATAGTTCCATTGATTCATGGACCACCCACTAGATAGGCATGGTCTCACATAAAAATATTCTGTATTAGTATTATCAGATCCATAGATCACCCATTAAATAGGCTTGATCTCAGTCTCAGATTCAGTTAAGTAATCTCATTATCAGATCTAGAGATCACTTGTCAGATAGGCTTTATTTCAGTCCTATATTCAGTTTAGTAATCTCAATATCGAATCAAGACATCAGTCATCAGATAGGCTTTCTCTCAGTCTCAGATTCAGTTAAGTAATCTCATTATCAGATCTAAAGATCATCCGTTAGATAGGCCTGATCTTAGTCTCTGATTCAGTTGAGTAATCTCATTATCAGATTCAGAGATCACTTGTTAGATAGGCTTGAACTCTGTTTCAAATTCAGTTGAGCATTCTCATTATCAAATTTAGAGATGCTTCACTAGATAGGTTCAATCTCAAATAAAATCTCTTTTTGGCATTGATAGTATATTCAGGGATCATCTATTAGAGAGGTTTGATCTCCAATTTAGTCAGCTGCGAGTGGCAAGTTTAGAGTGCAGTCAGAGATGTGAGTAGATTAAGTTAATCATCTCCAGTAACATAATTTTTTGAGAGCATTTTCTAGAGAGGACTGATCTTAACTCTATTACTCAGTTATCAATATCAGGAGATTCAGTTATTTAGTATCTCAATATTAGTAGTGAGTTCAGATGACTGTAAAGTAGTTTCCGTGTTTCAGTATTTAGAGTCATGATGAATTTGGTTATGGTTTGTGCATTCATGCATATGTCCACATTTGGCTATCTCATGATTATTCAGTTAAGTAATTATTCATACATAAGCCCTTGCATTTATCCTTACCTCATCTTCGTACTCAGTACATTCTCGTACTGACAAATTTGTTATATGGAGTTTTATTTGACAACATAGGTTCAGAGGAACGAGAGCTAGAGTACCTTTAGCAGCTCCATCCCAATCAACATCAGTAGACATAGCAGTGAGTCCTCTTTAGTCGAGGATGATCCTCATTTTATTATCATATTAGATTTAGATTACTATCAGTAGACGGATTTAGTTGGGGATATATCCCATCAACTCCACAGTTTAGATAGTTTAGAGGCTTTTCCGATAGATGTATTAGTACTCATTTTTTGATTTCAAGTATTTTTGATGTTTTGAACCTTATGGCTAGTTTTCACCAGTTATCCATATTTATTTCACATATTATGCAGTGCACTGGCACAAATATCAGTAGAGGGTTAGCTTGTTGTCCTTCAGGATTATGAGCACCGTGCGATGTTCTGGATCTAGAAAAATTAGGTCATTACATAGACAATAGGTTTGAGTCCCAAATTCTGATGAATGATTGGCTGATTGATAGTGGTAATGCCATTTGGTATGCTTGCAAGTGGTGCTGGTATGATGATACCAACGAAGTTCCTTTCATAAGTAATTGGCTTAATGATTGTGTCCGTGAAATAATGGTTAGAAATTAGACTTTAAAGTGATATGTGTAGTTGGGCCATAAAAGTGGAGTCCAAAGGAATAACACTGGATATTGTGCTAGCAGGTGCAAGTGTCTTTATGACTGGACAGATCAAGTCTCCTAAATGAGTATATATTAATGGAACGTTCGAGTCCCCAATAATACATGTACTGGTGCATAAGTCACCTTAGTTATGTTAGGTTGTTTGAATCCCCCATATAGTCGTATTCAGTTATGTTAGATAGCCTAGGTTAATATTTTAAAAGCTCATACTAATTTTGTTCCCTATCCCGGCCTGATATACATATATATATATGTATGTATTGAAGTAGTTATATGAATTGGATAATTGGTTTTAACTATTGGCATTATTTTATCCTGTTACTTAACTTACATTCTAGCGCTACAACTATTAACTATTTTTGTATGTTTTATCCCCATGTGATGTATGTGTTGGTCATACTATCACACATTTCACTTAGTGACTTGGGTTCAGGGATAGCTTGTCTCGAATTGATGTGGTAATATTCAATACTCAGGAATACTCCATTTCTTGTTATTAATTTCTCTACAATCTTTTGTTATTTCTTAGACTTTGGTTTTTTGCTATGGTAAGGATTATGTACCGATCAGATGCTGTTTTAATTTTGGATAGACGCTTTGTGAGACTACTTTGGGAATTTGTCATATTGGTATTGGTGTCATCCTTTGAATTGGTATTGGTAATGGGGCTTATGCTATTTTAATGTATTTGATTTAAGATTGTTCTATCTTTATAGATGTTAGGAATTCTTTAAACATTAGGGTATATGTTGGTTGGTTGGATTGGGTAGTGGGGTGATCTCCACTCCTTGTTGGACTAGAGATGCTCATTATGAAAAGACCAATTTAGGTCATGTGAAGTTGGCATCAGATCCATAGGTTCATGGTTAGTTGGGTGTCCACAAAGTTGTGTCAAGTAGAGTCTCTTTTATGAGTGTGTAGCACACCCTAATTATAAGTGAGAAGCTATGATACATTAATGTTTCACTTTTTTGTTGACTTACTTGGACATATAGAGTCTAAGGTCTTGGACCCTTCTGATTTCTAATTTCCCATCTTTTAGATCTTGCCTTTAAGAAGATCTGATATTTATGAAAACTCTTTTATACCAACTGAGGATAATATAGATGGAGCTCATCCATTTTCGAGTGTCCTAACCCAGTCAAGGTTCATTGCATCTGACTATACTTTTGGTGTTCCACCTATCCCCACTGATCCTTCTTCTAAAGGCAATACTCACACTCAGTCTCCTTAAAAGAAGGCTACTAATGTTGAGTTTCATTGCTCTATTACCCTATTGACTAAGTTAGTAGCTTCTAAGTCTGAGCATTGTGTTCCTGTTACTCCATCTTCTGAGACCACAAGGGTTGGCCAATTCATGAGATTTAATCCTCCTATATTTACTGGTAGGGTGGGATGCCTGTAAAAGAGTAAGCCCTAAAATTTAATTAGTTTTCTAGGTAAGCTCTTAAGTTATTTTCTAGCATGAGGTCTAGAATATGTAAGTTTGCATTAAGATTGTCTGATAACTTGAAGCTTGAGAGTAAGGCTACCGTGTTGACAAGGACATAGCCATCTCAAGATTTGTTGTGTATATATAATAGGTAGAAGAAGAGCAAAGGAAGAAAGTTGAGTTTAGTGAGAGCCAAGGGAAAACATTTAGACCTTCCAAGCACAATGTTAGTAATAGTGGTATGTGGAAAAAGAAAAAGAAGGGGAGTTTTGGTTATTTCTCTCTGGGTAGTGATCCTTACCTAACATTATTGGGTGATCATCGATCTCGGCATAATGGTGGGTTTCAAGCACAAGGTGCATAATCACAGGCTTGTGGGGCTTATTTGGTTCTATCCAATCCTCTTTGTAGATTTTATGGGTAGTCGCATTATGAAGTGTATAAGGAAAGGAAGAATAGATGTGTTTATTATGGATAGATTAGTTATAACAAGTATACTATCGTGATAGAATGTCTTCTAAGATAACAAGGTTCAGGTTGGCCTATCATATGCTCCTATAATAACGGGTGTTGGTTTTACTTTTATTTTTACTTCTGGTACCGACACTGGCTAGAATGGATTATATGCTCTTACCTCTCTTCAAGATTTTGAGGCACCTCTCGATGTCATTACTAGTATATTGGAACTATTTTTCCATAATGTGTATTATTTATTGGATCTAGGGTCTACTCTTTCTTATATGACCCTATTTGTCGCTGTGCATTTTGGTCTTGGTCCTAAATTTAGTTCAGAACTATTTTTTCTTGATGTACCCCAGTTAGCGACTCTATAATTGGTAAAATAATATTTAGAGATATGTGGTATCTTTTAGGGGTACGAAAACTCTTGAGGATTTGATAGAGTTAGACATGGTTCACTTTGATGTCATATTGAGGATGGACTAGTTGCATTCATGCTATACTTCTCTAGATTGCCAAACGTACAATGTCATGTTAGAATTCCCTATTGAGTTGGTAATTATACGTGAAGGGGTTCTTTGGTGTCTAAGGGGAGATTCAACTCATATCTTAGAGCCAAGAAGTTAATTTCCACTCGGTGTTTGTCTAATTTGTTCAAACTTAAGGATTTTTACTCAAAAAGTGCTTCTTTAGAAAATGTTCCTATGGTTAATGACTTTCCTAAGGTTTTCCTTGATGATTTTCCTTGTATTCCTCCCAATAAGGAAATTAATTTTGGTATTGATCTTGTTATGGATACTCATCCTATCTCTATCTCTCCTTATAAAATGGCCCCAAATGAGTTGAAGAAGCTTAAGGAGCAATTGAAGGATCTCTTAGGTAAGGGTTTTATCTTTCCTAGTGTTTCTCCTTAGGGCACTCCAGTGCTTTTGGTGCATAAGAAGGATGGTTCCTTTCTGATGTGCATTTATAATTGTCACCTAAATAAGGTGACCATAAAGAATTATTATCCTGTTCCTAGGATCGATGGCTTGTTTTACCAGCTTTATGGTCAAAGTATTTCTATAAGATTGATCTTAGCTTGGCTTATTATCATCTTAAGACTAGGGAGGTGGATATCCTTAACACTGTCTTCAAGACTTGGTATGGTCATTATGATATCCTAGTAATGTCATTTGGGTTAACCAATACTCCCACTGTATTTATGGAGTTGATGAATATGTACTTCCATGAGTTTCTAGATTTGCTTGGCATTGTCTTCATAGATGTTATTTTTTATACTCTAAGACTGAGGCTGATCTTGTCGGTCATGCCCGTGCTGTGTTGCATGCCTTGAGTGATTAATATTTTTGTGCCATGTTCTCTAGGTATGTGTTTTGGTTAGAGGTTGTGACTTTTCTTGGTCATATTAGCTCTATTAAAAGGATCATGGTAGATGAACAAAAGGTTTCAGAGGTTGAAAAGTGGCTTAGACCTACAAATAGAATTGATATTCGAAGATTCTTGAGTTTAGCCGGCTACTATAAAAGGTTTGTAGATAGTTTTTCGACTATAGTTTCCCTATTGACTAAATTTACCTAGAAAAATATAATGTTCTTGTGGTCAAATGCGTTTGGGGGTATGTTTCAAAAGTTAAAAGATAAGTTGACTTTGGCTTTGGTGTTGAGTCTACCTAAGGTTATTAAGAGTTGGTTTAGTATGATTCATCCTGGGGTGGTTTGTGTTTCATATTGATGGATCATTGTAGGGTGGTGGCATATGGATCTAGGTAGTTGAAAGTTCATGAGAAGAACTACACTACTTATGAGTTGGAATTGTCAATTGTGGTAATTGCATTGAAGATTTGTCATCACTATCTCACTGGGGTTTATGTTGATATCCTTTCTGATCATAAGAGCCTACAACATGTGTTTACCTAGAAAGAGTTAAATCTCAAGTAACTGAGCTTGCTTGAATTACTGAAGGACTATGATATGAGTCTTCACTACTATCCATGTAAATCTAATATAGTTAATAATGATCTTAATAGGTTATCCATATAGAGTCTTGCTCATGTGGATAAGGATAAGGGAGAGATAGTGAAGGACATTCACCGTTTGGCCAGTCTTGCAGTTTGTCTCATGGGCTCTGGTTATAGGGCTGTGTTCGTGCATTAGGTATCATAGTCATATTTTATTATTGCGTTAAAGGAACATAAAATGTTAGATTTTGATTTGATAATGATTAATAAGAATGTCGGTAAATAAAAGATTGTTGACTTTACAATTGCTGGTGATGGTATCTTGAGGTACCAAGGAAGGTTATTTGTTCCCAAAATCAATGTATTGAGGGAAAGTATTTTGGTCGAATCTCATGGATATTGTTATAATATCCATCATGGTTCTATGAAGATATGTCATAACCTTAAGAAGTTCTATTAGTGGAAAAATTTGAAGCAAGATGTGGCTAATTATTTGGCTAAGTTCACGCTGTGTCAACTAGTGAAATTAGAGAACATGAGACCTTAAGGTTTGTACTAAGAGATTCAGTTGCCTAAATAGAAATAGGAGGTAATCAACCTAGATTTCATTACCAGTCTTCTTCGGTCTCAAAGTTAGTGTGACTCAATTTGGGTTATAATGGATAGGATGACCAAGTTTGGTCAGTTCTTGCATATGAGGACACATTATTCGATGAAGTATTATGCTATGTTGTATCTTGTAGAGATTGTAAAGTTTCATGGTTCTCTTTTTCTATCATTTTCTATGGTGTTGATCCATTCTTATCTCTATTTGGGCGGTCATTTAAGAAAGGTTTAGGAGCTAAGTAGTGCCTTAGTACCATTTTACACCCGCAGTTAGATGGATAAGTAAAGAGTACCATTCATGTGTTTAGAGTTATTTTTTGTACTTATGTGATTGATTATGGTGGTAGTTAGGTTGACCATTTGATTCTTATAGGGTTTTCTTCTAATGATGTTATCACTTTATCATTGGTAAAGTTCATTTTAAGGCATTGCATTGTAAAAAATGTCATTCTCCTATTAATATGGGGGTAATTTATTTTGCATTGATTTGTTCACCAAGCCTTGGAAAAGGTAAAGGTAATTCTTTATAGGTTGAAAGCCACTCAAAGTCGCAAGAATTCCTATGCAGATATGTGGCATAGGCAATTAGAGTTTAAGGTTGGCAATTGGGTGTTCCTAATGGTGTCGTCCATGAAGTGAGTGTTGTTGTTTCGTAAGAAGGGAAATTTCATTCTTTGGTATGTTTGTTCATATTTGGTTTTGAGAAGGGTTGGTAATGTTTCTTATGATTTAGAATTTCCCTCTAGTGTGTGCTTCATTCATCCACTTTATCATGTCTTTATGTTAAAGAAGTGTATGGGTGATCCTTCGTCGGTTGTCCTTTCGGAAGGATCAACTATTTTAGATTTCTTTTCTTATGAGGTAGTCCCGATAGAGATCTTGGATCATTAAGTTTTTCATTTGAAGAAAAAGGATGTGGCTTTGGTAAAGGTTTTTTGGAGTATCCATATGGTTTAAGAAGCTACTTGGGAGGCGAAAGAGGACATGAATTCCAAGTATCTACATTTGTTCTCCATTTTGGAAATTCATGCTTAAGGTATATGTTGTTCTTAATATATTTTTTTTGTTTTTCATAAAGTAAATGGTAGTTCCTTAATTTCTTTGTTTTCTAGTATTGGTTAAAAGAATGTTTCTTGTATATTGTTGAGCATTGTCAAATCATTGGTTTTATTGTGTTTATATATGTTTTAAGTATGATTTCGCACTTGTGGATGCTTGGTAATTATTTTTTAACAATTGGGTAATGGTTCACCCCAAACATGATGGTTTTTCCTTTGTTTTTGTCTTGATTATGGTGCGCCCTTAACTTGTTTCTGAAAAGTTTCTTAGAGAATAAACTAGTCACATGTTAAATGGTGTTTTGAACTAAGGCATTGGCCTAAGGAATATTAATGGTTGGTAAATGGTTTTATGAAGGCCTTGTTGTCCATGTAATAATTTAAATGATAACCTTGGTTGTTAAATTGGCTAAAGGGATTTGAGTCCCTAAACATTAAATTGATTTATAAATATAATAGATAGTAAGTTTGTAGACCTAAACTTTGAATTGAGTTAATTCCTTTGCTTGACAATGGGTTTGAGTCCCAATGTCAAATTGATGATTGGTTGATTAATAATGGTAATAGAATATTGTACGATTGCTACTGGTGTTGGTATGATACCAACAAAGTGACTTTGGTAAGTAATTGCCTTAATGGTTATGTATGTGAATTAAGGCTTTTGAAAAAGGATTTAAAGCATAATGTGTAGCCAGGCAGTGAAAGTGGAGTCCGAAGGACTAACACGGAAAATTATGATAGCCGTTGTGAATGTCTTTATGACTGGGAGGTTCGAGTCCCCCAAATGAATATATGAATAGGAGGTTCGAGTCCTCCATAATACATGTATTTCTGCTTTAGTCACCTTGATTATTCCAGGAGGTTTGAGTCCCCTATATAGGCATATACGGTTATGGATATTCTCCACTTTGTGTGGCTAAACACACTGGAGCCCTTCCAACTAGGGGAATGTTGGGACGATATATCACGTGGGTACCTTGTTATATGACAATAATGCTACATAGCCCAGTATAATATTTTCAAAGAACATACGGATCTTATTCCCAATACCAGCATGGTATATATATGTGTATGTATTGCATTGGTTATACGCATTAGATGATTGGTTTGAACTATTGGTATTATTTTATCCTTATCCTTGAGTTTCATGGTAGCTCTCCAACATCTAACCATCTTATGATACTGTATCCCTATGTGATGTAGGTGTTGGTTATACTATCACACCTCCAACTTAGTTACTTGGATTCGGGGACAACTTGTATTGGATTTATGTGGTGATCTTTACTAATCTAGAAGACCCTATTCTATGATATGGACATCTCCACATACTTTAGTTATTTCATAGACTTTGTATCTTGGATATGGTAGGGGCATGTCCCGACCAAACGTATTTTTGTTTTCGGATAGAGACTTTGTCAGACTACTTTAGGCATTGGCAGTGTTGGTATTGATGTCAACCTTGGCTATGGTATTTGTATTAAGGATGACACCATTTGAATGTATTTTATGTATGATTTTTCCATCTTGATATATGTTTGGAATTCTTCTGACTTTAGGGTATATGTTGGTTGGATATAATGGGTAGCAGGGTGATCTCTAGTCTATGTTGGTTTGATATGCCTATTACGAGAAGGCATGGGTTTGGGACGTGACATCAACTTGGTAAACAATTTCTTTATTTTAGAAATTTGGATAGTTAAAGAAATTAATTCAAGGACATGATTCTCTACTTTTTCTTCTAGAGCATTTTTCTGAGCAGTCAGTTCACACACAAAATCAATAAACACATTTTCGAGCTTCTTTCTCTTCCTAGCGGAGTAGTTATCAAAGTTTTCCTTAATGTTAGAGAGAGTTACCATATTTTCTTCTTCATCTTCTGTGTTTTCCATAATAAAGAATAGGGAATCATAGATAACTTCATGATCTTCCACAACAAGCATAGACACATATTTAGACATTTCAAATTTGTCAGATTCATTGGAGGAATCTCCCCAGACTACTTGGGATTTTTTCACTGCATAATCAACTTCAGTCTTTCTTCTTGATCTTACAGGGACCTGGTTCTTGCTCTTTTCTTTTTCACCTTTAATCTTGAGATATTCTTAATAATCCATTTTTTCAGTGGACAAACTTTAATGAAAACTGCATGACTTCAATATTTGTGACAAACCGCAATAGTGTCTCCCTTTTTCCTGCTACATCCTGTCCTTTGAAACTGATAACTTTTCTTCATTGTCTAATAATTCGTTTTTCCAAATTGGCAACATCAATGTCTTCTTCACTTGAATTTGTCTTGCATTCCTCCAATGAAAGAAATTTTTCCTTTTTTTACTTCCTTATTCCCTTGCCCTTGCTTCTTCTGGTGTTCATGGGTCTTTTGATAACTAATAAGTTCTTCAATGAGGTTTCATGTTCCTTGCCTCATTTATAACATATACTTTTCTTTCCAAGTATTAAGGTAGAACCCCCTAAATTTTTATCGCCTATTTGTACAAATGAATTACTTCGCCTACGCATTAAAATTCATTGGTGATTGAAGTGAATTTGGTATGCATTTCTTGGATTGTTCCTGTTTCTTTCACAGTGAAGGTTTCATACTAAGTATTTAGCATATCGAGTTTTGAATCCTTCACATTAGTACTTCCATTATGAGCAGTCTTTAAGTAATCCCTGATTTTCTTAGTATTTTCACAAGAAGAAATATAGTTGTATTCATCAGGGCCTATCCCGCAAATTAGCAGTTTCTTGGCCTTGTAATTCTTCTCAACTTTGCATGTATCTTCACCATCACACTCTCCCGTGATTTTAACAAACATTTTAGTTATGTCTTCTTCTTTGACCTCTCAAACTAGCACATGAGGACCATCAAGTATTATATCTATTGGCTCATTGTCTTCAACCATAATGAAGTCATGCATACTTGTTTTCAAAAACCCATGGGAATAGCCCATTAAAGCAGGGTGGTGGAGTTGTAGATTACTATTCTTCTAGATAAGGTAGAGTAACCATGACAACTAAATCACTCTAGGTATGACCCTTTTTGAGTTTTCTGGATCTAAAACCAATTATTGAAATATGTGGGGTTGCACAACACTATGATAGACCAGGTCCATTAAAGTTAGACATAGACAATAAGTCAATAAAATAGTAAGAAAACAACACTTTGTAAGAAATTAAAGAACACAATGGTTTAATATGGAAACCTGTTTTATCAATGGAGGAAAAGCCATGGCTGGCCTTCATAAGCACTCAATTATCCACTATAATCATACTTTTCATAAAAACTAGAGTTAATCTAAGAGCTAGTCTCAACTAGTTTGCAACAACTCTATTACAAACTCTCTTTGACAACTCTTTCAAGATCTCTCCTTGATATTGATTAAATCTAACCAATATCAAACTTAGGTAACTCTACCTAAGAACTCTGGAAAACAAAAGAAAAGTATTAAACTTATAAGATGAGTAATTAAATTACAGACCAAGACATGACTGAAGAACACTCACTTTTTCAGTACATACATAAATTAAGAACATGAACAATGTTGCAAAGTGGAGTTTTTGCCTATTTCCCAGTTCTATATTCTGATTTGCAAAATCTAACAAATTGAGAAACATTATTTTCTATTTATTATGGAATAATTATTAAGGAAGAAATCATAGTGGTCAAGGTGTCTTTATTGGTATAGATCTCAGTTGCACAATTTATTGCACAAGAAGACAAAAATGTGCAGGCCATATGACAACTATATGTTTCCATGAATACCTATGGTCCTGGTCCTTTGTTGGTTGATGAACATCATTAAAACAAGATTCAGCACATTTGATATGTATATTTTTATATCTACCCTTATATATAATTCTTTAATGGTATTATATATTTTGTACATGACCATTGTATTTTATGAAAGCGTTATCTTTCCCATTTTTCCTTTGGTCACGATACCAGTGTAGCTTCACCACCTCTTTTGGATTTGGCGTAAGTTATTTGAGAATTCATAATGTGTTTCTTATGAACATACATAGTATGCCTCCAGACAGGATTATTAAATTTTCCATTAATGTTGAGTCAGCAGCTAAGCTTATTTACATTCATCCCTTAGGATGACCCTAACAAAGTTAAATATATTAAGGGAGAAAATATATGATTTTTTGAGTAAGGATTTCTTAGACTGAGTGTGTATTCTTTGGGTTCTCCTATCTTGCTTGTGATAAGGAAAGATGAATCCACGTACATGTATGTTTATTATTGATAATTGAATAAATTACTACAATAACAAGTATTCCTAATCCTTGGATTGATAATTTGTTTCATAAGCTTCAAGGTGCTTCAGTGTTTTCTTAGCTCGACTTGTTATCTAGTTACTATCAATTATAGATTAGAGCTTTAGATATTCTGAAGATGGTTTCCCGATATGCTATGGACAGTAGAACTTCTTGATTATGTGTTTTAGGGTCACTAATGATCCTGTATCATTTATGGAGCTGATGAACAAGCTATTAAAACCTTATGTTTGTTCTTTTATGATTTTGTTCATTGATAATATCTTGCTTTATTACAAGAATAAGGTTGACTATGTGAGACATTTGAGGACCACATTATTACAAGAATAAGGGTAACTATGTAAGACATTTGAGGACCACACTCTGAGATTGAGAGAAAAGAAGTGGTATGCCAAGTTCTCGAAGTACATGTTTTGGTTGGATCCTATTTCATTCTGTGGTTACGTTATGACAACGGATAGTATTATGGTCGATCCAATGGTTTTTCGGGATCTCAATAATCTTACTTATACTATTGAAATCTGGAGTATTCTAGGTTTAGTGTTATTGGTGCTTAATGTAGGGTTTCTCTTCTATTGCAGCACATTTGATCAAGTTGACTAATAAAAAAATTGTTATAATGGTTGGATGCTTATAAGGAGAGCTTCCAAAAGCTCAAGGAGCTGTTCAACTTGTCTCTGATATTGACTTTGAGTAAAACCCTCTAAAAATTTTCAACAAATTTATTTTTTATCCTTCCCCATAAGTAATGTTTTTTTTTTAACTTTAATCATTATAAGTGATGTTAAAAGGGTGTTTTGGGAATGTTTTATATTTTTTTAAAGGGGTTCAGGTGATTTGGGGAACCTGAGCCAGTAAGCCTCCACAAAAGTGGCTTGCCATGGAGGCTAACCTCTATGATAAGGGCGTGGCATGGAGGCTAACCTCCGCGATAAGGGTGTGCCACACCGCTAAGATAAATTCATCCAATTTTTATTTTTTCACTTGGGGTGATTCACTTGGTTTTTTTAACCCTTTGCAATACTTTTAAACATAAAATAGTCCCTTTTATTTCTATTTTAAAAGATAAAACCCATTTTTTCCTCTTTCACTCAACACCTAAAGAAATTTCAAGGGTTTTACAAAAAATTCACCATCAAAGTTCCGAACATTGAATTATCTTCAAAATGTTCTATATTTCAGGCATATTGCTCATCCCTAACTTTTATTTTACATTGTGGCATCTATTTAATTAATGTGTGTATTTTTATCGATGGATTTGAAATTGGGTTAAGAGGTTTTGATTTTGAATACATGTATTGCCTTTCCCATTGTATAAATGGATTATTCATGCTTTAAATGTATTGTTTTAGAACTAAATTGGTGTATTGTTTTAATCGTTTGAATGAGGGACAAGGGTTTCCCAAAATTGAATGAATTTTTTCTTGATAATGGAATTAACCTTAACCAACTCTATAAATTGATTTTGAATATGTATAATTGCATGGATTAACTTATATTTTTAACCAATTTCTTCACATTAAGGTATAAATAAATGAATATAGTTTTTGATGGCCTTGGTTTCCTTGGTTGTGGATTTTTAATGTATCTTGGGAGTCAATTTATATATATGGACTGGTTTGGCATAATTGAATAAACTTTCAAGCATATTAGTATGATTACACCATATTGGTAAATTCCTTGATAAATGACACTTGTGTTAATGGTTGGTTTATATGCAACTATTTTAATTTGGACTCAAAAGGAATTGTCCAGTGCACCGAAAGCTATAGGTCTCGGGGGATCAACACATGAGACTACGGTTGCTGGTGTTGGGGGACTATGTGATTGTGTTTTTAATTCAGACATTATACTTAAATATATATATATATATATAATGCAATGGATATAGTCTTGATATCTTTTGCCTTTCCTTGATATTCCTTGGTTCCTGCGGCTAACACTCACTAGGGTCCTTCCAACAGGGGGAGCTAGACCCATATAGCTCTTAGGTGCCTTTAGGATACAGTGAGCTACACAGTTTAGGTTAATGGTTTAAACTGTAGTGTTCTTGACCCTTTTCCCTATCCCGAAATAATATATATATAAATGAATGTGATGCATATGATTCATGACTAGATTTTAGTAATTGCAGTATTTTATCCCTACGCCTGCGTCACATTCTAGTACTTTCCTTACTAGTCATCCTTGGATGCTGCATTGTTTCATGACATAGGGTCTGAGGGCTTTTGTATTGCTCCTGTGTAGCATTAGGTTGTTCAGTACATTTGTTTGTTGTTTGTGATGTAGTGAGCCTCTATCATTTAAAAAGCCCTATCATTTCAATGAATTCTTCATTATCCTAGTACTCTAGATTCTTTATTAAAGCAGGGGGAATGTGCCGACATAGTTTATATTCTCAGTTTAGAGGCATTTGTGGACAAGTCTAGGCTGGTTTTTTATTTGAATTATAAGAATTATCATTTTACTTATATTTCCTTAATATATATATATATATATATACATATATATTCATCTTCTGCTACTAACATTTTATTGTGCTTTGTAGGTGAGGCTAAGGGTATAGACTTCAGACCACAGTGGTCTTGAGATACCCATCATGACTAGGCCCTGGTTCCTATCGTGACAAGCTTTGTATCATAACACGGTTCAAGGTTGTATGGTGTCTACAACACCATGTCGAGTAAAGTCCCTTTTATAGGTGTGTAGTGCTCCAAACTTATAATGGAGAGGCTACAAGTCATTTAGGAATGTTCCCTTTATTGTGTCCTTTTTTGGGGTATAGTGTCTAGTTACCTTGAAACTCCTCTAACTCATAGTTTACTTGTATTTCAGATCAGGCCACCATAAAGATCTGGTGGTCGTAGAAACTATACTAGAAAATGTGGAGGGAACTTGTCTTGTGTATGGTGATTCAACCCGCTGTAAGTTCATGTCATGATCTGAACTAGGGCCTGTCCATGATAGGTATCTAAAGTCCTACGTGGATCATATATCACCCCCTTTGCCTAACATAGCGAACATAACAACTTCAAGTGTTGTATGAATTCTTATTATATAACAAGATAACGTGGAATAAAACTAAAAATGATTCATCATCTATCTATACCATCCTCCAGTAATTGGATATCAGTGTGTCACCAAAACAATAAACAAAAAAAACCCAAGCCTACAGTAATCAAACAAAGCCTCTTCAAAACCAAAATCAATAGAATGTCGACACTTCATAAATAAAGAGAAATAACTTGAGAACTTGATCACTGTGCACTAACTCGAGCATGTGGGGATATAACATCAAAAATAGTAGAAGATGATCTTCTCCCTGCAGTACGGTGGGATACTGCATCTGGAAATAGAGAACTATAACTCATGGATAGAGAAATAAAATAATTCCATGAAATCAGTTCAACTCGAAAAATCCTCCAAGGAATAATATCATATAAAATTCATATGCATATATATATAATGTTACATGTTGGGATATGGAACAAGGCTTAGCGTGAACTTCAAAAACCTTAACCTAGACTGTGTAGCATAATCGTAATATAACAAGATACCCACAGGCTATATGGGCAATGATCTCCCCTAGATGGGAGGGCCTAGTGCATGTAGCCGCACAAAACAGAGAATATCCATATTTGTATATGCCCTTATGGGTGACTCGAACCTCCCGGAATATTCAAGGTGACATAATCAACAATGTATACAATATGGGGGACTCGAACCTCCAATTCGTATATTTAGTTTGGCTGACTCAAACCTTGCGGTCATAAAGACAACTGCATTGGTTAGTGCAGTTTCTAGAGTTAGTCATTCGGACTCCACTTTAATGGTCTGACCACATATTCCGCTTTAAAGCCCAGCCAAAACATTCATTAAAATAAAAAAATCCTTAATCAAATTACCCATGAAAGTCATCCCATTTGTATCGTCATACCAACCTCACTTGCCAGCGTACAACATGACATAACCATTCTTAATCTACTTGGTACTCGAAGACATTGTCTGAACAACACATCAATTCAATTAAACATTTATGAACTCAAACCCATTTAGTATCTTAAATAAATTTAAGACCAACAAGGCCTTTATAAACCATTTACCAATCATTAATATTCATAGACCAATGTTTTAATTAAAAATATAATTCTACCTATGACAAGATCATTCTCATTGACATTTTCACAAACAAAATGATGACATACCATTATCAAATAAAAAAAACAACAAATTTAGGGTTAAACATTACTTGTTTATTAAACCACAATTCCCATGCACCCACATGTGCAATACCAATAACAAAACATGTATAGTCATAATTTAAACCATGAGAAAACAATACTCAACATTATGCAGTCAAACCCTCAACAATTTTTCAAAACCACAATTAATAACTCATGAAAAATGCTTAAAACATGTGCTCGTAGTAAATTATCAATGAAGGATGAGTCACACGGCTGGGTTATGAAGATTCACAAAGGGAATTTGATCTTTAATCCGTTTGATGGCCAATTAGAATAAGCCTTAGCCCAATCTTTCCAGAGACGTTTTAGGGAGACTAAAGAGGTGGTTTTTATAATGGTCAAAATGTGCTATATGACGTGGGGTCTTAAGGTTTTGGGATGGAAAATTTAAAGAATACCCTCACCATAAATGCTGTAAAAAGTTAATAGGTGGCTACTATTCAAGCCACTGAGTCGTCAAAACAACATATCACTCTTACCATTGAGTCGTCACTAAAAGAGAATATTAGACCCCTCTCACTGTCAAACTTACAACTCCCTTACCCATATCATCCCAGACCATATAACTCATATTATCTAGTCATAACCAATACGGAATACTAAAGGCTTGGACACTAGACAACAAACGACTGAACCCTTAACCAATCATCACATGATCATATGACTCATTAGGAGTCTCTCATAACAATGACTGATCTTAGCCAATAACACTTTAGTTTTGTTATGACATGGATCCCCTGATCTGTAACAACACCATAAAATACGTCATGTGAGTCGTAAGAAGGGAATACAGCCTAAAGCTAGAGATATTTGCAAAGGCCAAAGTCTGGGGTGTTCAGTCACCCCAATTTGGATCATTCATCCTTGAATGATGGGACAAGGAATTGAATAGCATATTAAACACCAAACATCTCTATTGTTACCTTTAACTATGTTAGAAGACAATGTTGCCAAGGAAACCAATCTGTCCTTTAACCAAGTTAGAAAATAGAGATGCTAAGAATATCACATACCTCATGCACAAATTTTATAAGCAGTGAATAGGAATGGATACATGGGCTTCATGACCTCCTCAACTTCCCAAGTAGCTTCCTTGATCTTTTGGTTTCACCCCAAATCCTTTACCAAATCCACGTCTTTCATTCACAATTGATGAACATGCCGATCTAAGATACTCATCGGGACCTCCTCATAGGACAAAGAATTTTAAATACCAATATTATTAAAGGGAACCACCAATGAAGGATCACCTATGGATTTTTCCAAAATGAAAACATGGAATACATAATGAATGGAACTCATGATAGAGGGTAAATCTAACTCATATGAAAAATTACCAACTCTAATTAAAACCAAGTAAAGGATAACATACCAGGGACTTAGCTTCCCCTTTTGTCAAAACTGCACTACTACCTTTATGGGAGACACCTTTAGGAAAACCCAATCTCTAACATCAAAATCCAACTCTCTTTGTCTTATATCCATATAGGACTTTTGGAGACTTTTAGTGGTCTTGAGCCTATCCCAAATAACCTTCACATTCTCTAGATATTGGTGAACAAAATCAGGTACAAACATCTCCGTATCACCATACTTGAACCACCAAATAGGAGATCAACACCTCCTACCATACTATGTCTTCAACGGGGCATGTAGATGCTAGAATAGTAACTATTGTTATAGGAAAATTCAATAACAGGAAAGTGGTCATACCAACTACCAGCAAAGTTGATTACACAAGCTCGCAACATATCTTTAAAATTGTAAATGGTTCTTTCAGCTTGCCCATATTTCTGTCCGTCAAAGATGGTGCTAACACTGATTTTAGTCCCTTAACCATACTGAATAAAGCATAAAAAATTTGAGAAGAACTTGGGAAGCATTATATGAAATAGTTGAGATAGGTGCACTATGCAACTCTACAAAGTGAAGGAACAACATCGCATAATTCGTGGCAGACTAATTATTCCTCACTTTTAATAAGTGAGCCGACTTATTCAACCTATCCAAGATGACCAAAATAGAGTCACACTTATTCTGCAACTCCAGAAGGTCGATAATGAAATGCATATTAATTATCTCCCACTTCTACACCAGTAATTTAATTTCTTGGAGTAGCCTACTGGGTCTCACATGCTTCACCTTTACGTACTGAAACACCATATACTTAGCAACAAAGTTGGATACATCCCCTTCCATATTAAATTACCAATACTTAACCTTGAGATCATGATACATCTTGGTTGAACCAGGAAGAACCATATATCATGACTCATGGCCCTCGACCAAGATCCTACTTCACAATCCATCCACATTGAGAACCTGTAACTTTCCTCGGTACCTAAAGATACCATCACCACTGATCTAATAATCCATCACTTTTTGCCTACCCATATTATCATTGATTTACATCTAGAGAGGGTCTAAGACCTATTCCTCCTTTATTTCAGAACTATGAGATGATTGTGTTACCTATTGCATAAACACACCACCATCCTTAGATTAAAAGAAATGAACCCAAGGTTACAAAAATAATGAATATCCTTCACCAATTCTGGCTTATCCCAAGACACATGCGATAAGATATCCATAGATAACTTGGTAAAAGAATTAACAACGTTGTTACTTTACCTAGATGGTAGTGAGGACTCGTATCATAATCTTTTAGCATGTGAAGCCACTTTTTTTCCTGAGATTTAGCTCTTTCAGAATGAATACATTTTTGTAGTATCTTATGACTAAAAAAGGTATCAGCATGCACCCCATACAGATAGTGATGCCATATTTTCAATGTAAATACCACGACCAATAGCTCTAAGTAATTAGTCAAATAATTTTTCTCATCAACCTTTACATGTCTAGAGTCATGAGCAACCACCTTGCCATGTTGCATCAATACACAACCCCAAAAAACATGTCACGTATCATAATAGATGACAAAACACTCAGTACCCTCATGTATATTCAAGACAAGAGTTGAAGTGAAGCTATCTTTTTGTTTCTCAAACCTACCCTCACAAGCATCAAACCATAAAAGTTTCACCTTTTCTAAGTCAACTTGGTCAATAGAGCAACTATAGAAGAAACACTTTCTAGAAACGTCTATAATAATTAGATAAACCTAAGAAACTCGAACTATCAATTACAGTCATAGGTATAAGACATATATTAACCAGAACAACCTTCTTAGGATCTAGCATGATCCCCTCACTAGAAATAATATGACCTAGAAAAGTTACGATATTCAACATAAACTCACACTTAGAAAATTTAGCATACAATTATTGATATTTCAAGGTCTGTAACACCGGTTATAGGTGATCGACATAATCCACCTTACTCTTAGAATTAACATAAATATCATCAATGAAGACAATCATGAAAAAATCTAGAAACTTATGAAAGACCCTTTTCATAAAGTCCTTCAATATTGCAGAGGCATTAGTTAAGTCAAACGACATCAATAAGAACACAAAATATCCATACCGAGTGTGAAATTTTTTCTTAGTGATATATATCTCCCTAATATTTAACTGATGATACCAAGACCGAAGATCGATCTTAGAGAAAAATTTGGCACCCTGAAGTTGAACAAAGAGATTATCAATTATTTAAAGTGGATACTTGTTCTTTACCATGAACTTGTTAAACTGTCTGTAATCAATAAACATACAATGGGAACCATCCTTCTTACATATGAACAAGATAGGTCCACCCCAAGAGGACACACTAGGTTGGATAAATTTTTTGTCTAAGAAGTCTTTCAACTGCTCCTTGAGTACCTTCAACTAGGCTGGAGCCATTCAATATAGTGGAATAAAAATAGAAAGAGTGTGCAAAACAAGGCTAATACATAAATCAGTCTCCCTATAGGGAAGGACACCAGGTGTATTATCAAGGAAGGTTACAAGAGACTTCTTTCTCAAAGGAACTCAAAGTAAGAAAAGATCCTCCAATATAGAATTTTTAACTTGGACCATCTAATTGAGAGAAGCTTTTCAAATTAACTTTTCAGATAAAATAGGATATGAACCTTCCCTTAGGCACTAGACAATCTCCCTCACATTCAATAATTGGTAGATTAGGGAATTTAAACAGTACCTCATAAGTCCAATAGTATATAGAATCATATCATTAGTACAACCAGTCCATTACCCAAAAAATCAAAGTCAACCATGCCTATCTCTATCAAGTCTACCAAAGTCTCTTTATTACCAATAGATATCACAATACCCCTATAGACTCTTCTGACAACCACAAAGTCTCCCACAATGGTAGAAATAGAAAAAGGATCAGATAGACAATCCTAAGGAAAAATTTCCCATTCGAGACCTCATGTTAGAAACCAGCTCAGGAGTATTCTGGGACAACTGATGGAATTTCAAAGCGTACTCTATGACAATTAAAGCATACTCCATGATAGTCATTTTTCCTTACTTTGAGATAATAAATTCCTCTATTTTTTCCCCCATCAACTTTGAGAGAAGAAATTATCTTCAATGTACTAAAGAAATAATCCCACAAGGAAGAACATACATCTTCACCTCTTAATTATTCCCACTATTCATGCCACTGGTATACCACATCTTTAAGTTGGTATGCAACAAACTCTACACTTTCAACCTCCTAAGCATGCATAACCTAAAATATCTTCTCTATCTTATGAATAAAACTTTGAGGATCCTTCTTAGTATTTATAGTATTATAGATAAACCCACTGCAGCACCAGCAAAACCTAACTATTCTTATTGAGATGTCACCACCTAGTTAATAGGTTAACAGAGTGATGGAACTCGATGATAGTGGCCTCACATTGAGTCAACTAAGTATGAGTTTTGCCCTTAGAAATAGGATTAGTAGGGATAGGTGGGACTCTATGAGGACAGTCAGATACAGCTACCCTTCACAAACTCTGGACCCCAAAAGTTAGATAAGCTCCATCTATATTATCCTCATATAGGAAAGAAAAAGTTCCACAAACATCAAATATTCTTAGAGGCATGATCTAATAAAACAACTAATGGAAATCAGAAGGATCCATGACCTTGTACTCTATAGCCCAAAATTAAGACAACAAAAAAAGAAAACATTTATAAATGTCTAATAACCTTTTTTTTATGAGTGTGGTGTTCTACATACCTATAAAAGACACTTTACTTGATACAACTCTGTGGACACTCAATTTACCATAAACCTAGGCTCAAATACTGCCTTTTTCATAACCCAAACTAGGGTCTATCAATCATGGGTATGTCAAGTCCCATGGGGACTTTCGATTACCCCCCTCACCTAATCTAGCCAATACAACAAACTTTAATTATCGAATAAATTTTGAACATATAAAAAGATAATATGAAATTAAAGTAATAATGATTCATCATATATCTATACCATCTATGGGTAACCAGAAATTCATCCATTATCAAAATAATCAACAAAAAAACCCAAGTCTACAATAATAGAACAAAGCCATTTCAAAACTTAAATCCATAGAATGTCGGGAAATGTCCCCCAATATAGCTAAAACCAAGTCTACATAACGTCTAATACATAAGAAATAAGGACCATGAAATCATTCCTTCAGAAGGATGGACTCTTACCACCTAAATATCAATAAACAAACTAACATGATCAACTGATCGCTATGCAAAAAAAGGAAAAAATGATCTAGTGCCTGAATCATATGGGAATACAACATCCAGAGACAGTTAGTGGGTGGGGCGCTAGCATGTATCTTAGGGAAAGAGGAATAAAAGAATGCCATGGTAATATTTTTACAACCTTGCACACATCCAAGGCATAACATCATATGAAATGCATATGCATATATATATATATATATATATATATTTATATAATGTCACATGTTGTGGTAGGCAACAAGGATTAATCTAAAATTTCAAAACCATAACCTGTGTTATGCAACATAACTATCATATTAAAGACATCCATAGGATATATTATTCCAAATATCCCCTAGCAAGAAATTCCTAGGGCATGTAGCTACATGAACTTATGAATATCCATATTCATATATGCCTTTATGGGGGACTCAAACCAAAAGGTAAAGTCAAGTTAAACTAAGCACCAATGTATACAATATGGGGGACTCGAACCTACTATTAATACATTTAATTTGGGGGACTCAAAACTCACAAGGATATAAACACCTACACCAGCTAGGCACAATTTGTAGTGTTAGTCCTTCAAACTCCACTTTCACGGCCCGACTACACATAGCGCGCAAAATCCTAATTAAAACATTCATTACATATACACAACCATTAATCCATTTACTTAACAAAGGCTTCCATTTGGTATCATCATACCTACCACACTTATAAGCATAAAACATGCCATAACTATTATTAATGAACTTGCGACTCGAATCCATTGTCGAAATAAGACATCAATTCAATTCTATATTTTAGGACTGAAACCCATTTAATATCTCAAAACAATTTATGACCAAGAAGTCCTTCATAAAATATTTACAACCATTAATATTCATAGGCCAATGCATTAATTCAAAACATAATTCAATATGTTAAAAGATCATTCACATTGACATCTGCATGAACAAGTTGAAGGCATGCAATTATCAAAACTAAAAACCAACAAATTTTGGGGTAAACATGACCTAATTTTTAAACAACAATTCTTGTGAACCCAAATGTGCAAAACTATTATCAAAAGTTGCATAATAATAATAATTTAAACCAAGAGAAAGTAATACTCAATACTATACATTCAAAACCTCAACTATGGTTTTTAAAATAATAATTAATGACTAATGAAAATTGCCCAAAACTTACGATTTTAATAAACAAAAAATGATAAAAGAGTCACAAGCCTGAGTTATAAAGTTTCACCAAGTGAATTTGATCTTTAAGCCCTTATGTGACTACTTTGAAGAAACCCTAGCCAATCATACTTGAGAAGTTTAAGAGGGTATTTAAGGAATGTTTTGATATTATAAAAGGTATAATGAATGATAAAAAAACATGATAAGATGTGGGGTCTTATGTTCTTAGGGTTGGACTTGTTCAAAATGCCCTTAGCTGAAAAGATATAAAAGTTTACAAGTGGCTACGAGTTAAGCTAGTGAGTTATCAACACAACATATGACTCTTACCATTGAGCCATCACCAAGACACAAAATTGGACACCACATAATATCTAACTTACAACTCCCTTGGCCCACTCACCACCAGACCTTAAAAATTATATGGTCTAGTCATGAAAATACATAATACTAAGGGATTGGATACTGGAAAACATATAGGAGAACCCTTTACCACTTGTTTTATGTTCAAAAAACTCATGAGGAGTCTCTCAACTAGACATAACTTATCCAATAACAATCAGGTTTATTTACAACTTTGGTCCCTAGATTTATAAAGTTTGATCTAAAACTTATGAAATTTTCAAAGGACAAAGTTTGAGATAATTTTTGTCCCTACTCCTAATGATGTCACTCCACAAGGGTTCCACCGGTACCAACTAGTCCTTATTGTACTTTTTTTCCGGTGATACTAATGCCTAGATACCCAACAAAGATATCACTGATGTGGAGTTTTATCAATTTATTCATATTTTTACTCAACTAATATCATTGTAGTTATGTCTGTCTGATCTTGTTGGTCCTGTTGTTAGTTTATCTGAGGTCACTCATGTTGGCCAGTTTATGATGTTAAATCCCTCAATCTCTATAGTCTTTAAGGTTGAAGAGGATCTTCAGGTGTTTATTAATGAGATGAAGAAAATCTTTAGGGTGATATATGATACTAATTTAGAGGGTGTAGATTTTGTTGCCTTTTAGTTAAAAGATATGGCTTACTAGTGGTATGAGGAGTAGGAAGCGATGATCGGTGCTAAAGCAAAATTGTATGTGAGGGATGACTTTTTTAGTGGTTTTCTTGAACACTTCTTTCTTTAGGATTTGAGGAAAATAAGGCTAATGATTTTGTTAACTTGAAATAGGGTAAGTTGATTGTTAAGGAGTACTCCATAAAGTTTCAACAGTTGGACTATTATGTTACACAGTTGGTGTCTGTAATATGGTCCAAAATGAGAAAGTTTGCTTATGGTTTTTTCAATCATTTATTGTTCGAGTGTAAGGATGCCATGTTGAATAATAATATTAACATATCAAGGATGGAGTTTTATATAAAGTAGGTTGAGGATGAGATAATAAAGCAAGCAACTATGTATGAAAGTAAAAGTAACAAGTTTGGATTTCACAAGAGGATGTAAATCAATAAAATAGTGGTAATGATATAAGACAGAGATGAATAATTAGAGAAATTCTTATTTGTTAGCTAGTTTTCCTTATCCAAGGACTTTAGGTATTCAACATATTCTTCTAGTGTTGGTTATAAGGCACAAATCAGGCTCATAGAGCTTAGTCATCCCCTCGTTATCCTTATTGCAAAAATTTATAGACATCTTTCCCATGGATATTATAAGGATAGGAGAAATCAATGCTATAATTATCGTAACCTTTTTAATATGCTATAACATTGTCCTTTGGACATAGTTTCCAATATATCTAATTAAAGTCTTGGTTGACACTTATTCGGCTTCGGAACCTAGGGGTCCCACACTTGTACCAACACTGGAAGAATCCTCTCAATGCACTTGCAACTCATCAGGAAATTGAGGTATGTTATAGATATTCTCCCATGATGTATATTGTTTACTTTATCTAGGTACTATCCTATCTTAGGTGACCCCTTATGTGGATATACACTTGGATTTTTGTCCTAAAAATATTTCTTAACCCTTTCTCATTTATACCCTGGTGGGTAGTTCTATTATTGCTAGAAAAATCTATTAGGGTTATTTGGATTTTATATAACTTGATAGGGTGTTCATTAATGTAATCTTAGGTATGTATTATATTAATTTATTCTATGCTTCTTTTGATTGTAGGACCCGAAGGGTAAGTTAATTTTTACTTAATAGCCTATTGATTGAATAGGTGGGGAATTCCTTAGTACCAAAAGGGAAGTTTAGCTCTTATTAATATCTTGGAAATTAATTTCCAAAGGGTGTCTGTATCATCTAATTTAGGTTTGGGATTCTAATTTTTCAAGTCCTTCATTTCAATCTCTGCTTGTGGTTTATGAGTTTTATGAAGTTTTTCTCAGGGAAATTCATAGAATTCATCCTTATAGAGAAATAGTATTTGGGATTGACATTTTCCCAAATACCTGTCCTATTTCCACTCTGCCTTATGGGATGTCTTCGATTGAACTAAAGTATCTTAATGAAAAATTGAAAGATCATCTTGTTTGACAAAGGTTCATTCATACTAGTGTTTCGCCATAGGGTGCTCTTTTACTTTTTATAAAAAAGAAAAATAAGTCTCTTCAGATTTTTGTAGAGTACCGTTTGTTAAACAATGCTACAGTGAATAATAAGTACTTTTTTCCAAGGAATGATTACCTTTTTGATCAGTTTCATGGAACTAGATATTTCTAAAAGATTGATTTTCAATTGGGCTATCACTAGTTGAAAATTAGGGAGTTTGATATTCCCAAGGCTACTTTTTGAATCCAATATTTCTATTATGCATTTTTAGTAATGTTATTTGGGTTGATTAATGCTCTGGTGTCTTTTATGGATCTTCTTACTCAGGTTTTCAGGTAGTTTTTAAATTTATTGGTTGTATTTTACATTTATGACATGTTGCAGTACTCTAAGAGCGAGGACCATCATACCAATTGCCTCAAAATTATGCTGTAAACTCTTAAAAACCAGGAATTGTATGCAAAAGTTTCCAAGTGTGAATTTTTGATAACTGCTGCAAATTTGCTCAGTTATGTTATTTCTAGTAAGGGGATCAAGGTTGATTCCCAAAAGTTGAGACAGCTAAGAGTGGCGTAGACCCATAACTCCGACCGATATTAAGAGCTTCTTGGGTCTGGCTGGCTATTATGGGATATTTGTAGAGAGTTTTACATCTATTATTCTTCCACTGATGAAGTAAACCCAGAAAAATGTTTAGTTATTTTTTGTCCGATGCTTATGAAGGTAGTTTTACAAAATCGAAGGATAAGTTGACATTTGTTCCTATTTTGACATAGTTGAGGTTACTAATTGTTTTGTGTTATATTGTGATGCATCCCTTGTGAGAATGGGTTGCATTTTGATATAGCATAGAAAGGTTGTAGCCTATGCTTCAAGGTAGCTTAAGGTTCATGAGAGAAATTACCGAACTCACAATTTAGAGTTGGTTACTATGGCTTTTGCTTTCAAGATCTTGTTCCATTATCTATATAGAGTGCATGTGGAAATTTATTTAGACCACAAGTGCTTGCAGTATGTATTTACTTAGAAAGGATTGAATCTTGAAATAGGTGGTTGCTCGAATTGCTTAAGGATTATCACATAAGTTTCCACTACCATCCAAGTAAAGCTAATATAGTTGCTATTGATTTTAGCAGGTTGTCAATGGGGGTCTTATCTTATGTTAATGAGGAGAAAAAAGTTTTGGTAAAGGTTACTCACGGACTATATAACTTGGGAGTTTGGCTTGTCGACTCTAAGGATGGAGGAGTGGATGTTCAAGAAGTGGTTAAATTAGTTCTTTGTGTTAAGGTTAGGGGGAATCAAGATTCGAATCCCATAATTATATAGATTCAGGATAATGTAGGTCAATAAAAGGTTATGGCTTTTGAGATTGGGGAAATGAGAGATAGCATTATGACGTATCGAGGAAGGTTGTGAGTTCCTGATGTAGATTGGTTATGGGAAAGAATCTTTGTTCAGTATCAAGAGTCTAGATACACAGTTCATGCAGGTTTGACTAACATGTACACTGACTTGAAGTAAATATATTGGCGTAATAATATAAAGATAGATTTGGCAAACTTTGTTGCTAAGTGTATGATTTGTCAGCAAGTTAAGGTAGTATATTTAAGGTTTTGTGACATGTCTCAAGAGATAGAATTGACCATGTAAAAGTGGTAAATGATTAATATGGACTTTGTTATTGGTCTTCCTTAGTGTCACAATTTGCATGATTCTATGGGGTTCTTTATGGATACGTTGACTAAGTCTTCTAATTTTTTCCTTTGAGGACTAAATACTTAGGAGAGGATTATAATAAGTTTTTCTTCAAGAGATCATAATTTTAGATGAAGCACCTGTGTCCATCATTTCATACTGATGTACATAATTATTATCTCATTATTTGCATTAATTTCAGGAAGGTTTCAGTACTTAGTGAACCTTAGAACTGGTTTTTGTCCTCAAATGGATGGAAAAGTAGAGCAAACAATTCAAACCTTATAGGATATTCTAAGGTCCTGTGTCATTGATTTTAAAGTTAGTTGGGTTGACCATTTTCCTCTTATTAAGTTTGGTTACAATAAAAGTTACCATTTTAGTATCCAAATAGCTCTTTTTAAGGCTCTTTATGGTAGGAGGTGTTGGTATTCTATTAGATGGTTTAAGGTAGGCAAGACTAAGTTGTTTTTCCTTGACTTGGTTTACCATGCCATGGATAAGGTGAAGGCGATTAAAAAAAGACTTAAAACTACTCAAAGGTTCCAAAAGACTTATGCCGATGTAAGGAGAAGGGATTTATTATTTGAAGTATTCTACCAGATATCCTTGAAGGTATACCCTATAAAGAAGTCATTAGATTTGAGAATAAAAGGAAGATCAGCTATTTATGTATTTGTCTATATTAAATCATGAGAAGAATTGAGAATGTCGCTAATTAGTTATACTTACCATAATATTTTGTTTAATTTGGCTCGATTTCCATGTGTCTATACTTAAAAGGTGTATGGGTGACCATTCATTGATATTTCATTTTAAGGATATTGGTGTTTTGGATTTGTTATGTCATGAGGAGGCCCCGATGGATTCATTGGATAAACAAGTTCATATATTGAGGACAAGGATGTAGCTTTAGTGAAGGTTCTTTCAAGTAATAAAAAGGTAGAAGAAGCTACATGGGAAGTTGAAGAAGATAAGAGAGCCACCCATTATTTTTCCCAAGGCTGGATGCAATTGCTTAAGTTATGATTTTATTTTCATCATATCGCAATTGGAATATGTTATTTTATTTTGATTTATTCCATCTATTATCATGCTGTGAACATCCTAAGTTCTCATTCGGGGATGAATGATCCTAAGCACGGATAATGTAAGACACTACAAGAAAAATCAACAATTAATCTTTTACTCTTTCATGTATTTAAAGTCAATATTTGTCTTGAATCATGATAAGGGATGTTAAAAGCATATTTTGGGAAAGTGTTAGAATTGGTGAAAGGTGTTAAGGGCTATTTTTGGACATCGAGGCAGTAAGCCATCATGATAGTGGCATGTTGTGGAGGTTAACCTCTGCAATAAGGGCATGGCGCGGAGGGTAATCTCTGTGATAAGGTTATTCCATGATGCTATGTTTACTTCATCCAGTTTTTATTTTTTCACTTGGGTAAGGGGCTTTTGATCATTTTGCTCATATATACTACTTTTAAACATAAAATAACCTCTTTTCCTTATGTTTACAAAGATCAAAACCATTCTTTTCCTCGTTAACTCAAAACCCCAAGAACTTTTAAGTGTTTTGCATGAAATTCACCATCAAAGCTCTAAACTTTGAATTATTTACAAATTGTTCTATATTTCAATCATGTTGGACATCCCTAACTTGTATTTTTCACTGTGGCATCTATTTGATCAATATTCTTATGTTTTAATTAATGTGTTCAAAATTGGGTTGATGGGTTTTGATTACGATTACATGAACTGATTTTCCTATGGTTTGAATTGATTATTCGTGCTTTAAATTTATAGTTTTTGGATTGAATTGGTGAATTGTTTTAATGGATAGAATGATGGACATGAGTTTCCCTAAATTGGATGAATTTTCGCTTGACAATGCCATTAACTTGAGCCTACTTTGTATTATTGATTTTTTAATTTGGATAAATGCCTGGTTTAGCTTGTATTTCAAAACCATTGCAGCATAAAAATAAATTAATGAATATGGTTTTGGATGGCCTTGGTGCCTTGGTTTTTGATGTTTACTGGATTTTGGGAGTTGGTTTGGTTATATGGATTGGTTTGGCATAGTTGATATTCTATGTTTAGAGGCTTTTGTGGACAAGCATGGGTTGGTCGTTTTTTGAATTCTTAGAATTTTCATTTGACTTACCTATGTTTAATATATTAATTGGTTGGTTTCCATTGTTTACTTTTATTGTGCTATAGAGGTGACAATAACGGTTTGGTCTCCGAACAATGGTGGGATTGAGATACTCATCACGACTAAGCCCTGGTTATAGTTGAGAAACATTGCTTGAGAAGGTTGTGGGTTTTTATTATATCTAGTGATTTTTCTAGAAATGTTTTCGGTGGTGTGTTGATGTAGAAAGGCAATGCGATAGGCGATTAGCTATGCTTATCTTTCGGTGAAACCTCATGAGAAGAACTACCCAACTAATGACTTATAGTTAGTCGCAGTTGTGTTTTTGATAAAATTGTTGCTACACTACATGAATGGTTTTTTTTTTATATTTTCATCGATCATCCTATCCTTCAATACCTCTTCACTCAAAAAGTTATTAATAAAAGATAACATCAATGTTTAGTGTTTCTTAGGGATTATGATCTTACTATTCATAATCATTTAGAAAAGCCTAATATGATCGTGAATTTTATAAGTTGGAAGGTAACTAGTATGGTTTTTTTTGTCATCTATTTGCTTAGAAGTGACCTTTAGCTTTAGATGTTCAATCTTTGACTAACCAATTGGTTTGACTTGATATCTTGACACCTTGACAAGCGTTGGACTATGTTGCGATTATGTCCTCCTTGATGGAACAGATTCAAGCTCATTAGTTTAATGATTAGAAGTTGCAGGAGATTCGTGATAAAGTGTTGAGTTGTGAGGTGAAGAGGACATCTCTTGATCTCAAAGGAGTTTTAAAGATTAGTGGTTGTGTTAGTGTGCAAATATTTGGTGTTTGATTAGACTTTTCTTATAGAGACTCATTACTAGAAGTGTATTACTTATCCAAGAGAGTCTAAGATGTATCATAACTTGAAGCAATACTATTTGAGATGTGGTATGAAGAAACGAATTGTTGCGTTTAGGAACAAGTAGGAACTAAGTTTTGCTATACAGGGGATGCTAATTATTGAGTGGAAGCGTGGGCGCATTACTACAAACATCATGGGTACTCTAGTACTGATTATAAGGAAGTTTGATTCTATTTAGGTGATTGTGGATAAGTTAACTAAGTCCATAAGCTATAATTTAGAAATTATCTAAGATCTACATTTGAGGGATTGTTCAAATGTATAGGTGTACTTATTTCTATGAGAATAGCTTTGAGTTTGAATTTTAGGTAGAATGAGTTACGTATTCAACTTGATATAAGCTCAACTTTTCAACTTCAGATAGATGCCAGCTAGAGTGGACCACTAAAGTATTAGGGGCATGCTTCAAGCATATATGATTGATTTTGGTATTCTTAGTGACCAATGCTTACACATAGTAGAGTTTGCCTTCAACAAAGTTGTTGTTCCAGTATTCAGATTGTCCCTTTTGAGTCTTTGTAGATATAGAGGTTTAGATCTCTTCAATAATGATTTGATTCATTTGACATTAGGCATTGGGTACTA
Organism: Capsicum baccatum var. pendulum; assembly: GCA_030864225.1. Classification (NCBI taxonomy): domain Eukaryota; kingdom Viridiplantae; phylum Streptophyta; class Magnoliopsida; order Solanales; family Solanaceae; genus Capsicum; species Capsicum baccatum. The sequence goes on from CM061561.1 coordinate 147,996,284, forward strand.
AATTATTGGGACAATGAATCAAGTTAAATTAATTTAGCAGTGGTTATTGGCTCTATAGACTATGCAAAAATGTTATGCCAATTGATTAGTTATGATGTCACATTCATTATTGGAGATTAGGATTTTTTTAAGGTATCACCAATGATGATATTAATAATATTTGGGAATAAGGTGAATCTTTTTTGAGATTTATTAGGACTTTAGAGATTTTTGAGAAGTTTGAAGATATGTCGTATTGGCTAGCTTTGCCTTCGTCTCTATCTGTTGTTCATTTGGTATTCTATGTTTCTATGTTTGAGTGCTACCGACCATATGAGTAACCTATGATCTAGATTTTTTTGCATTACATCATGACTTTTCAAATGAGGAAGAGCCTATTGTTATCTTAGATTTTAAGATTATGAAGTTGAGGTTTAAGTATATTAATGATTTGAAGGTTTAATAGAGACATCAGAAAATTGATGAATATACATGGTATGTTGATTCCAATATGAAAAGTAGATACACCAACTTTTAACCAATTGAGGTACTTTTTGTGCTTTGCCATTCAGAGAAGAACTACATTGTAATGGTGGAAAATATGATAACCCTTGTTCTACTTTTTAACTTTTTCTTTGTTTTGATTATTTTTACCTTCCCAATAGTATTTATATAAATATATAAGTTTTGTGTTGGTTTATACCATCAACAAAGTAGTTAAGAGTGATTTGAATTAGTTTGAGGTTGCGAGTAGCCTTGTAAGTAGTTTGTTTGACAATGGCCAAAATTAGTGATATATGAATCTGAAGGTGATTCTGTCTATTTTATTGGATCTGTAATGTTGATTTTAGGTTAGTTGCATAGTTGGTTTGGTTTTATTCTATTTTATTAAGTTTTGACTAATTAAATAAGAAACTAGTTAAATTTAGCCTAAGGGGATATCGAGGGTTATAGTATTGAATTTGATCTCTTTTGATAAATCAGATGGTTCCATTGAGATTGAAAAATCAAAATTAGCAAAGTAGCAATATTGGTTTATTTATTTATCCTAAATGATCCCTAGGGTTCTTTCCGAACATATTAAAATTGGCCTATTTGTTCTACACCAAGCATTTATTCATCACGATCCCATCACAGGGGGGCATGATCGTGAAGGTTTAAGTCTTTCTTTAGCATGATCCTATTTTTCTTTAAGAGATCAAGTTCTTTAGGTCAGGTAGGTATTACAGTCATGTGGCTTCTTTCTATGATCGTGATAAGCATTTTAGTCATCGTCAATGGTTAACCTCATAATAGCATAGGTTAGGTTGAGATAATGGGTCCTTGTTAACCTGAAGAGTATAAAATTTTTATTTAATAAATTTGTGACATTTTATAAATTCAAATCTTTAGTAAGATATTATTAAAGAGGCAATTTCATAAAAAGCTAAAGGGCAAGATTCTAAACTTGATTTAATCAATATTCATTGATTCTCTATCAAAAACAACTTCAAATATTTAATTTTATACTCGAAAATATTTATTTTACATGATTAGGGGAAAATAGTTTTGGATGACTTTAACCTTGACATAAATATGTTTTTCAATGGGTTATTATATTTGTGATCCTTGAGGTATGGAAAACTTGATTGTTCAATAAAACTTGTATTTTTACCCTTGTTCTTTTGAGGTCAACTTTTGAAATATTTTTGCACCCGAAATGAAGGTAGATATTATAGGTATGAGTAGACTCCATTCATGTATAGATTATATATTTTATAGATTGGTTTCATTTAATGGTTGGAATTAAATGAAAAGAAGTATGTTGAAGGGTAAAGATTTATCAGTAAACATTTCAACGTTGGTTATGACCTAACTTTTTTCAAACTCAGACGAGTTTTTAACCTTTCATGCAAATTATGCTATGGTTGTGGATTTTATCTTGATTTTCATGTTTTGAGATAAATATTTTATCGTGATTCCCATGTAGGTGATTATGTTAATATTACTATTGACTTGAGAGATCATTATTGTAGTGATGCATATGTGGGAGCTTATGTGAGCATTTTATTTTATTTAAGAGATGATTATTGTGGTGATACATGAGTGAGGATTCATATTGGTTTTTCTTTAGCATTATTTGTTATCTATATTTATTGTAATTCCCAAAGGGTTTGAAATGATATTATTGATGTCTTACATGAATCTTTATCATTCTGGTGTCATATGATGGCTAATATCATCATTTATTGAAATTTGAGGAGATTTGAGCTCATTTACTATAATCATACAATTGGTTCATTATGTAATATTGTTTTTGTTGTAAGCATGCATCCTCCTTTCATTCATCTATTCTACATGGAATTTGTACAATCCTTTATCGAGGAATGTGCTAACAAGGTTGATTGAGAAATGAGATTGATATTGTGAAATTATATGGGTTACGTAGCCCCAAGTGTCATTGTACAGGAAGGTTAAGCTCGAAAGGTGTATACCAGGGCTCATACGGTGGCTACTATGTGATTTTTTACTTTATTATCAACCCACTACATTGCGTTGATTCATTATCTTTCCTATTTATATGTTTGTTATTAAGTATTTTGACTTTGCTTATGTATTCATTTGTAGTTAGTCTTATATAGATACTAAACTTATAGAATTTTTAGGAGAGACGGTTTGAGACAGTTTTAGGAGACAAATTTTACAGAACCATTAGTTGTTTAGTCTTTTTATTTGATCAGTTGGCTTATGATACCTATTAAGTACAAGTGAACAATATCACTCCTACTTTCTATACACTTTTGGTCTATATCCTAGTTCGAGTGAGACCAGTGAAGTGTTAGATCACACTATGATTAAGGATGATCCAGAGGACGAGTGAGCTCTCCATTATGGACATAATTTTGAGATTCATCTTATCTATTATGTCTTTATTTTAGGATTTAGAGACACAAATATATATTTTCTTACTCTTTATCACCATTAGTGCTCCTTAATCATGTCATCAGATTTTAAGATTAGAGTTGTATTTTGTTTAGTATAAGATATTGTTGTTTATTTATATTATGGTCTAACTCTCTTACAAATTTGAATTTTGGGTTTTAGTTATTTCATTTTTATATTCATTATCACTTTAGGTGTTGGGCCTACCTACCCAGGGTTGGGATGGGGTGGTTGTAATCAAGACCTCAACTTTTGGGTCGTGATAAATTGGTATCTGAGTGCTAGTTTCACCAGTCTTATGACTAAAAGAGTAAGATATCTAACAAATTCCCAAAGATCGATACATTGATTTCTGTATCTATTTTATAGAGGATATGTGATATTTTCAGGAAAACATCTTTAGTTTAATTCTATATCATGCTTATTTTTCGTGTCCCATATACTAAACTCTTATTCCCTCCTTCTACGTAGATGTTGAGGACTACATCCAAAGTTGTTGGGAATATTGGACCAACACCATCTATTAGATCCCAGTTTGTCACGGACGAGGAGGGAGTTGGTCCAACTAGATGACAAGCTAAAGAGGCCTTTTCTAGGCTTTAGATTGACCATGATCAGGAGTTTTATAGCTATAGTACATGGGAACAACTTAGACCCATAGGATTTCAGAGTTACCGCACTATTTTTAGGTCTATTTGTTAATCTTTTGGGCTGTTTGGATAGCATTCTTGAGAATTGTGTTCAACAAGCTATATCAGATGATCTTATACTACAAGAGTTGTACAACCGCTATTATCAGATACTACTCATAATTTGAGGACTCTTATGGCACAACCAACAGCTATGGTGACCCCGTGTATTGAGAATTTTTCTACTAATTTGGTTCTTTTTCCTATAGCTCCAGGTCATGTTATATTTTATTGATGAGCTTAATAAATTTGAGATATTCATCATATAGTCCCCTCCTATGTTCATTGGTTCCCTTTGTGAGGATTCTTCTGACTTTCTGATTGATATTCAAAATATTTAGCATAAAGCCAGTTCTCTTGATTCCCATGGCGTTTCTTACACTACGAACTAGTTAACTGATGTTGCCAGGAAAAGGTGGAGATTCATCATTAATTGTAGACTAGTGGGTTCCTCTGAGTTGTTATGAACCTAGTTTTGTGAGACTTTCTGGATCCATTTGTACCCGTTAGCTTGAGGGAACATGGGAGATATGAGATTGATCATTTGGAGCAGGTCTTCATGCCTATTAAAGATTATGAAACTCTTTTTCGTGCATTCTTCGTATATTCATTCGCAAGGATTTCCATCGAGTTTGACATGATCAAGAAGTTTGTTAAGTGTTTTGCTAGTTTTTACCAATTGGTGATGACTCAATTTATGGTTTTTTGTAGGCTTTTCAAAGTACTGCGGATCATTCAAAGATAACGGAGAATACTAGCCTAGGGAATGTCTGGTGGTATTTCTATGAGGGATCACCAATAAGAAATTTCTATGGTCATACATCCTGAGGTAAGGATCTCTTGGGTAGAGGTTCTCATAGTTATCTTAATATACCGGTTCAGGCAGCTTTGCAGATTCTTTATCATAGTTTTGTTGGTTCTATGACTTCGAGTGGTCAAATATTGGGCAATGCAGATCAAGGTTCTCGCTCTATATTATTAGATTATGATAGTGACCCTAAACTTAGAAAATTTTCCTATTTTAAAGTACATAATGACCACGAAGGGACCAGATCATACATGACCCAAATTGGGCCTAGTGTATAGGCATCCCATGCACAACATAAGACGGGGATTGCCCCATCAGCCCAACCTAACCAGTACATCAATCCACAAGTGTGGGAGGAACTCCGACTATATACCATGACAGCGGAAATAAAACTAATAATCATAGCTTAGACAATGTCTAAACATTTCATTTACATCAACATACTAACCATCATACCCAAGTCAACAACCATCCACAATGCCTCTTCACAAATCCAATGTCTAAATATGTTGGGAGAAGTCCCCGACAAGAGCCCAACCAAGTCTAAATATATCTACAAACAAAGATAAGAGACTATGAAATGCATTCCTTCCAAAAAATGGAAGATTACCACTTCAATGTCAACACAATAACCGCCAGAACACCTATCACTATGCGGGAACAGAAGAAGAAAGCCTATCACTTATGTCGCATGGGCACATAGCATTCGGAGATGGTTAGCGGTAGGAAATCTATCATGTCACTTAAGGATAACGATAGAACAAAGTAATCATTCAAAATCAAGTCAAACATTCATATTAAACCATATTCATATTTATGAGAATACATGTAGATATATATATAACATGTTCATACCGTGCCAAAGAAAACGAGACTTAGCAAGAATTTTTGATGCATTCAATCATGAGTCATGTAGTGGAGGACTACAACCTTCCACACTTATAGATTAAAATGTTTCTAATTAGGAAAGGAACTTTAACCAGATACATTTTCCTTAGGCACGGAACTTTAACCAGAAGTTGTTTCGTTTGGCAACGGATTCTTACCTAAAGTCGTATTAGATAAGGGACTCTAATCACAACCTGGTGTATTTAGCCAAGGGTGTCTATCCTCAAGCAATTTGTCAAGCAAGGGACTCTATCCTCAAGCCACTTTAGTAAGCAAGCGACTTTTATGACAAGCCACTTTATTTGGCAAGGGAATTTAATCAAAAGCCATAGCAACTATCATTAGACAACATTAGTTCTTAAAGTTTTTGTCCATACATTAACGTTCATTCACTTCCACACTTAAAGACTCTAGCCCACTTAACAAATTCATCACCATATATGACCACGAGCTCTTCATGGCACCATTTATCAAACAAACACTTTAATAAGTGAATTCCTTAATTCAATTCATCATTCAATTGAATTTATGGCCATCAAGAACATTAAAAACCTGTCATTCCTCATTAGCAATCTTATATCACACTTTATCTCAACACACTTCAATTTCATGTTTAGGGACTTGAACCCCTTTTTAGCCATCTAACTAACACGGTCACACATTAACTAATTACATGGCTAAGTTTTTTTTCAATACCATTTATCAATCATTTACACTTATTTGGACATTTCCATAACTCAAAGCATTAACAACATGTGACAAGACATTTCTCTTAGACATTTTCACAAGCACCTTGTGGGCATGCCTTTACCAAGGACAAAATCAAATCAGAAATCTTCATTATTAAGGTTTCTCAATAACCATTGTTATACCACAAACAACAAGCAACCACATGTGCAAATCATCACCAATATTACGTATAAAACTATATCTAAGTAAAAAAAACATATCTCATCACTAGGCATCAAAACTATTAACATTTGATTTCAAAATCATCATTCCCAAGGATTAATCCATGTTTAAAACACATGGTTTTTGAGTTAATAACAATGGAAAATAGTCACATGACTTAAACAAGTTGATCCACTAAGAAACATGACTACTCTTTCCCTCTAGATGAACACCCCTTTGAACCCTAGACTCTCATCTTGTTTTGAGAAGTGCAAAATGTGTTTTCTCGATGTTTTCATTTTACAAATTAATGGTTAGTAGGACACAAAACATTATATATTGAGAGGACTTAAGGCTTTTGGGGTGGGAAATCTCTAGAAAGCCCTTGGATTTAAAGCTTAAATGTGAATTCCCAGGTGGGTATGACTCACTTAAGTAAATCATACACTAGGGTACAAATGTCACTCTTAACTCATACCCTAGGCTTCGCCAAGGACCCCTACACTTCCCAAGGTATGACCGCTAACCCTTGACTCATACCCAAGGGTTGGAAAAGTACCCTAAACTAAACCCAAAAACTTTACTCATAACAGTGCCAACTAGGCCAAGTACAAACCACCATAGGACTTGGTTTGGTACAACTCCTACACGAAGATACGACCATGGGGAGTCCAAGTTGTATCTTAGAATATGTAAACCCCACCACACTACCAAATATACAAGAGGAGTCACTAAGTCGTATTTCAAGGGTATGATTAGTAGCGTAAATTGTACTTAGTCCAGAATCCTAAAACAAGGGTTTATTTCTATAGGTCCAAAGCCTAGGTGTGTCAATTCTCCCCTAATTGAATCTTTCATCCTTGAATAATGGGTTAGGCAAGAATAAAAATGAATAAATTTATTATAACACGTCAACTAAACCTTAAACAAACAATAAATCAAGATACATAACAAAGATAAGGCACATGCCAAGATCATTATCAATCAACCATTTATTTCATGCACTATGGGACTCAAACCTATTATCTATCAAATACGTTTGTTCAATTCAAAACATAGGGAATTGAACCCATTTACTAACGAATAAATATATCAAGTTAAGAAAATTAACACATACATAAATCATGAGTTTCCAAAATAGAAAATAAGTGGGGATATTGGGACTTCATGTCCTCTTCTACCTCACAAGTAGCTTCCACGGACTTTTGGTTCCTCCATAGAACCTTCACCAAACCCTCTTTTGCTTGCAACCAGTGAACTTGACAATCTATGATCCTTCCCAAGATTTTCTCATAGGACAAAGAGTTCAAAATACCAAAATCCTCCAAAGGGATAGCCAATGAAGGATCACCCACATACTTATGCAACATAGGTACATGGAAAACCAAGTGGATAGAGTTCAAACTAGGTTGAAACTCCAACTCATAGGAATCATTTCCAACCCTCTTCAAAATCAAATATGGACCCATATAATAGGGAATAAGCTTCCCCTTTTAACCAAAATGCATCACACCCTTTATTGGAGATACCTTTAAGAATATCCAGTCGCATTAAATTTCAAATAGATATGCCTCTCATCCGCATAGGAATTTTGACGACTTTTAGTGGTTTTAAATCTATCATGAATCACATTCACCTTCTCAAAGGCTTGGTGAAAAAAATTGGGGTCAAGCAACTTACGCTTGCCAATCGGGGCCTCAAAAGGAGCCATACCAATGCTAGGATAGTAACTATTGTTATAGGAAAATTCAATCAAACGCAAGTGGTCGTACAAACTTCCACCATAATTAATCATACAAGAATGCAACATATCTTCCAAGGTTTGAATGATCCTCTCCTCCTATCCATCTTTCTCCTGGTGAAAAGCGGTACTAAGGTACAACTTAGTTCCCAACCCTTTTTAAAAGGACTTTCGAAGGTGAGATGAGAATGGAGTACCAGATTTAAAATAATACAAACTGGAGCTCCATGAAATTTCACAATCTTTACAAGATATAGCGTAGCATAATCTTTTGTCAAGTAATTTTTCCTTACAAGCAGGAAGTGAGCATACTTGGTCATTCTATCAATAATGACCCAAATAGAATCACATTGATTTTGAGATCGTGGAAGAACGTTAACCAAATCCATATTAATTACCTCCCATTTCTATTCAGACAATGCAATATCTTGGTATAAACATCCAGGTCTCATTTGTTTAACATTCACATATTAACAGACTATACACATAGACACAAAGCTCGCCAATCTCATTTCATATTTCCTATTTAATAGAACTCCATAAGATCAAGATACAAATTTGTAGAATTGGGATGAAAAACATACCAAGATTCATGAGCCTTTTCCATAATCCTTTCCCTCAATCCATCGACATTGGGAACACATAGCCTACCTTGGAACCTCAAGATACCATCACCACCAATCATGAAGTCAACAATCATTTGTTGACCCACATTACTCTTAATCATAAATAAATCAGCATCAAATATATATTTATCAGTTATGTCAATATCAAAAGATGACAGCTATACCTAATTCACAAATGCACCATCATCTACATAGTCCATGATACAAACTCCAAGATAAGTCAAATGGTTGATGTTCATCAGCAATTCCGGCTTATCCTTATTTAAATAGGATAAGCTTTCCAAAGATAACCTACTAAGAGCATTGATACCTATATTATCTTTAAAGAGATGGTCATGAAGACTTATATAATTGTCCTTCAACAACTCAAATTACCTCCTCCATTTTAGATTCAACTCCTTCTAAATGAATACGTACTAAAAAATCTGATGATCGGAAAAGATGTCAACATGAACTTCATAGAAATAGTGTCACAGAATCTTCAAAGTAATAACCATGACTAAAAACCATATGTCATGAGTTGCATAGTTTTTCTCATTAACTTTTAATTGAATTGATTCATAGGCCACAACCCTACCATGTTAAATCAATAAACAACCAAACCCAATAAGAGATGCATCACAATACACTACGAAACCATCACTACCCTTGGGCAAGGTCAAAACATTAACCAAAGTAAATTTAGCTTTAAACTTCTCAAAACTACCCTCACACTCATTCGACTAAACAAACTGGACCTTCTTTTGGGTCAACTTAGTCAATAGGGTAGTTATAGTTGAAAAACTCTCCAGAAATATCCTATAGTAATCGGCTAGACCTAAGAAGTTCTGATTATCGGTTGAAGTAACACGTCTAGTTCACTTCTTAATTGTCAGAATTTGTTCAAGATTTATCATAATCCCTTCACTAGAGATAACACGACCAAGGAAAGGCATAGTCCTTACAAAAATCCACACTTTAAGAACTTTGCGTACAAACTACGATCCTTCAAAGTTTATAACACGGCATGGAGGTGATCGACATGATTCACCTCACTCTTAGAGTAGACCAAGATGTAATCAATGAAGAAAACAACAAACAAGTCAAAGAAAAAATGAAAGACCTTATTCATCAAATCCATAAATGTCGTGGGGGCATTGTTCAATCCAACTGACATAACTAGAAACTCATAATGAACATACTAGGTTCAAAAAGAGGTATTAGGGATATCAACTTCCCTAATCTTAAGATTATGATAACCCGACCTATGATCAATCTTAGTGAAATAATCTTTACGTTGGAATTGATCAAACAAATCATCGATTCTAAGAAGCGGATACTTATTTTTTGATGGTCACTTTGTTCAACTGACGATAACCAATGTACATACAAAGGTAACCATCCTTCTTCCACATAAACAACACTATAGAATCCCAAGGAGGAAAACTAGGACGGATAAAACCTTTACCTAAGAAGTCTTTCAATTTCTCCTTAAGCTCTTTTAGCATTACTAAAGCCATTCTATAAGGAGAGATAGAAATTGGACGAGTGTCTTGAACAAGATTGATCCCAAATTGATTTCCCTATCGGGAGAAATACTGAGAAGGTCATCGGGAAACTTATGAACAATTAGAACAGATTCTAGAGAAGAATCTTATGAGTTAGACTTTTAAACTCTGACAGAAAAAATACAAACACCCATTTCAGATTAACTTCTAGGTCTTAAGAAATAAAATGAATCTCCCCTTAGTCACTAAGGACCCCCCTTTCTAAACAATAACCGAATCATTTGGGAATTTAAAGATGAAAGTATGGGTCTCACAATCTAAGAAAGCACCCCACGAGTTAAGAAATAAATCCTTAAGAATTATATAAAAATCAATCATGTATGCAAATGTTTCTCTACAACTAACATATACCACACACCCTCTACATACCTTTTTAACTAAAATAAAATTTCCTACCAGGGTAGAAATAGAAAAAGAAACCAACAGACTGTCAGGACCAAAACCTAGATACACTACCAAAAATGAGGATACATAAGAGAGAGTTGACCCTGAATCAAGAAAATAGTACACATCACAATAAAAAAGTTGCAACATACCCGTGACAACATCGGGAGATAGATAAGAATCCTGGGGAGTAGCAAGAACATACAAATAATTCTAGTCAGAGCTAGTGCTAGAAATAGAAGTAGAAGTAGAAATAACACTCTTCAATGTAGGAATGGATGAAATAGAAATAGGGGCCCTGTTGTCATAAGAAGCTACTATCGAGGGGAACACTCTCCGTGTATTTTCCGAATCTACTCATATCTTAAATATTTATTCCACCCTTTCTCACACTGTCTAGGATGAGGTTGACTAGAGAATATACAAGGTGGGTAGGATTAAGATGTCTGAGCCCCACTAGTCTGAGATTGGGCACCTAGTGTCCGGAACCCACCACTAAACTGAGACTGAAGATCACCCGATGACTTTAGTTAAATAGCACTAGTCAAGGAGAAATAATGTGAACTCCCCCACTTCTTCTTCAGCCATTTACCACCATTTCTACCACTTTCTTAAAAGGTCTACATTTTTTTCATTGCCTTTTACTAAACTCAACATGTTTATTTTTCTCTTCTTCTACTTATTGTATATACACAACTAATTGAGATAATTCCATCGATTTGATCAACAAGGCCATCATTATCTCAAGCCCCAACTCACGGGATAAACACCAAGCAAACTTATGCATCCTACACCTCATGCTAGAAACCATCTAAGGAGCATAGTTAAACAACTAATGGAATTTCAAGGCATACTCTTTGACAGAAATCCTTCTTTGCTTCAAGTTCACAAACTATTTTGCTTTTTCTTTCCTCAACTTTTGAGGAAAAAGGTGGTCCAAGAAGGACTCAGAGAAGTCTGCCCAAATGGTATAAATAACATCCAGTCCACTAAATAATTCCTACTATTCATACCAATGGTATGCTACATCTTTCAATTAGTAGGAAATAAACTCACTAGCATAAACCTCCAAAGCATACATGATCTAATATATCATATCTATTTTATTATTAAAGTTTTGAGGATCATTCTTTACCTTGGCAACCATAAATATAGAAGGGATAAACCTTATAAATTGGCCAACTCTTGTGGCCTAAAAAAATAGTAGTTAGAGCTCCAAGCTTCAATTGATGGGCTACTAATTGAGTCAAGAGGTTAATGGAATGACAAAAATTAACATTATTTGCATCCCCATGTGTTGAATGAGTAGAAGAGCCACTCTCCTAAGCAGGTTTGGTGGAGACTATGCAACCTGAAAAGCCTAGTTAGTTGCCACAGCCTTAGCTCTGATCTCGACTTTAAAAGTTGAACTACCTCCTTTCATAGGGCCCTTAATTGAGGTCGAGGTGTTTTCCTGAACATCAAATCTCCTTGGAGGCATGATATGAAAGATAAAAAAATAAAAATTAGAGAAATCACTGACCATAGAATCTATAGCTCGAGATTAAAACACAAGTATGTGAAAGATTCCTAAATGCCTTATGGCCTGTCTTATATAAGTGTGGCATGCTACACACCTATAAAAAGACTCTACTTTACACAGCTTTATGGATACCTAACTAACCATGAACCTAGGACCTAATACAAACTTGACGCGACCTACAATTCTGCCTTTGTATGGGCATCTCAAGAATAACATGAGCCAGAGATTGCCTCGTTAACCCATCCTAACCATCATATCAATCAACAAGTGTCAGATAAACTTTGACTATATATCATTATAGTGGAAACAAAACTAGCAATCATAACATAGACACTGTCTAAACATTTTATTTACATCAAAATACTAAGAAACAAACATAAGTCCAAAGGCATCCATAATGCCTCTACATAAATTCATTGTTTATATATGTCTGGCCAAGCTCCGGACAATAGCCAAACAAAGTCTAAATATATCTATAACTAAATATAAGATTCTATCATATTTTTTCCTTCAAAAAAATAAAGGTCTGCCAATTCAATGTGAACACACAAACCGGCCAAATACCTATAACTTTGCAGGGAGAGAAGAAGAAGCTTTGGCCTCTATATCACATGGGGACATAACATTTAATTATAGTTAGCGATTGGAATGCCAGCATGTAACTCAAGGATAAGTATAAAATAATGTCATCATTTAAAATTAATTCAAATTATCATATTTAACCACATTCATATTCCTGCGCATGCAAGTAGATATATACAACCACACTGATGTATTCGATAACAAATCTCATAGTGGAGGACTCCAACCCTCTACACTTATGGATTCAAACATTTCTTATTAGGCAATGGACTTCAACCATAAAAATTTTCATTAGGCTAGGGACTTTAACCACATGTTATTTCATTGTACAATGGACAATAATCTTAAGAGATATTAGATAAGGGAATCTAACCACAAGCTTATGTATAGGACTCTAATATAAAGAAACTCATTAGTCAACAGACTCTAACGACAAGCCACTTTATGAAGAAAGGGACTCTAACCATAAGCCACTTTAGTAGGAAAGGAACTTTACCTACAAGCCATCATAACTATCATTAGAAGATATTGGGACTCAAAAACATTCTCCATACATCAATATTCATTAACTTCCATAATTAGGGATTCTATCCCAGTTAACAAATTCATCAACATATTTGACCACGAGGTCTTCGTGGAACTACTTATAAAACAAACACTTTAATAAGCCAATGCCATAATTTAATTCATCAATTAATTTAATTTATGGTTATCAATACCCATAAAAGCATTCGTTCCATAATAGAAATCTTATACCACATATTAGTTCAACATACCTCAATTTTACATTTATGGACTTTAACCAATTTTTAGCCATCAAACCAACACAGTCATACATTAACACATTTCAAGGATAAAAATTCGTTTTCATTATAATTTATCAATTATTCACATTTATTCAGCCATTGCCCTAGTAGAAAACACTAACAATTTGTGTTTACATATTTCTCTTAGATATTATCACAAACACCTAATGGGAATGCCTTTACCAAGGCAAAAATCAGTGTAGAAATCCTCAATATTAGGGTTTCTCTATACCAATTTGTTAAACTAACAAAAAAAGCACCCACATGTGCAAATCATCACCAACATTACGTATAAACTCAAGTCTAAATAAAAATAAACATTACTCATCACTAGGCATCAAAACCCTTAACATTTGATTTCAAATTCATCATTTTCAAACATTAATCCTTGTTTAAAATACATGGTTTTTAATTTAATAACAATGGAAAAGAGTAGCATGCCTTAAAAAAGATGTTTCACAAAAAAAAATTTGATATTCTTTTCCTCTATATGAACATCCCTTGGAACCCTACACTCCAACCTTGTTTTGAAAAGTGCAAAAAATGTTTTTGGAATTTTTTTATCTTTCAAATGAATGTTTAGGAGCACACAAGACATTATATATTAAGGGGAAATATGGTTTTTGTGGTGGGAAATGTCTAGAAATCCCTTGGCTTAATTGCTGAAAAGTGATTTCCCAGGTGGGTACAACTTACTTAAGTAACCCGTACACTTAGGGTACGAGTGGTATCCTAACTTATATCCTATGCTTCACCAAGGACCCCTATAATTCCCAAGTTATCACCACTCACCCTTGAATCATCCCCATGGGTACAAATGGTACCCTAAAATGTACCCACAAGCCATACCCACAACAGTCTCAACTAGGTATGTACTAAGTACCATATGACTTGGCTTTGTACGACTCTTACAGTAAGATACGACCATAGGAAGGAAAAGTCATCTATTGAATATTGTGTAACCCCCACCATGTTACCTAGGATATGAGAGGGGTCACTAAGTCATATTCCAAGTGTAAGATTAGTTCCCTATATCGTACCTAGTCATGAATTCATAAACTAGGGAGTTTTTAATTTTTCCAAAGACTAGGTGTTTTAAGATCACACATTGGTTCATTGGAATTTTATATTTTTGCGGTCCTCTTAATGTGATTAATCTTGTAGAGGAGTTTATTTTGGGATTAATATTATCACTTAGTGAGATATTATGCTCGACGTGTGAATTTTTTTATTAGTAGGGTTCTTAACTGTAGCTTTGTTTGATTCAAGTATCAGTGCTCGAAACTGGTAAAACAGGGTTATAAAGGTTGTTATAGAGGTATAATAGGTGTAATTATTAAGTTCATGATGGTTTATCAGGAGTCACTTAGTAAGGTAGTGGGTGCGGTAAGCTCTCTAAATTTTCTAGTACACTGAGGCAGAGTCCCCTAATTTAGTGATTATAGGAGTTTTCTTAGTTTGCCATCGTCAAGCTATAATATTGATGTAAACCCATTGTGTGTGACACCCATATTAACCTTTCGATGGGATAACTAACTAACCTAATAACAAATATTCAATATCGCAATAAAATTAACAAAATATATTATATAGAATACTCATATCGTAGGACGTAAAAGTCATCATACGAAAACTCTAATAAATTTTTAAAAAGTACGGATGAAACACCCCATAAAAAAGTAATATTTAATTTTAAAACAAATGGACTTTAAAACAATAGAAGAACCTACAATTTTTCAAATGATACAACTCTCCCTTGAGATTGAATATGATCTAAAACACAATTAATGTCTGAAAAATTATTGCAAAATTATGATTTGTACTTAACACAAAGAAGAGCACCTGTAGCATCAGTACAAAAGAAAAAACAATGTACTGTTAGGGTATTGACCAATAAAAATTGAGAAATAAAAAGACATAACAACATGTTATGCGACAAACAACCATGAAAACCTCTCATGTAACCTTGCAACAAGTTCATAACACGTCACCTAACATTATGGATTTTAGTAAATATGAGTCAATATGGAAACAAACAAGTTAAGTTAAGTCCACTAACAATCCTCCAAGTCAACAACCATGAATCAATATAAACACAAACCATGTCCTAATTAAGCAAGTAAATAAATAACACAGAGATATGTCACAACTTTCAATTACCTCAAACCATTAAAGGTGTAAAGACCCTATAAGTTATCTTTTGCATTTCCTTACTTTTTGCCATTTAGAGCTCTCTACTAGCTGCCCCATGTAATTTGCGACTTGTTGGTCTTGACAATTCTATTATCGGGAAATTTTTTTGCTTTATCAAGCCAGTTCTTTATTTTGAAGTCTATCTTAGTGAAGATTGGTCATCGGGTGTAAAATTTAAGGTAACAACCTAATATTCCAAGTCTGATAGTACCATTATCTCCTAATCATTATTTTGAATGAGAAACTAGTTAAATTTAACCTAAGGGGTTATTACGTGTTATATTATTGAAAATATCTCTTTTGATAAATTAGATGGTTCCATTGAGTTTGAAACATAAAATTTAGCCTCGTAACATTATTGGTTTATTTATGTATCCTAAACTAACCGCAAGGGTTCTTTTTGAACATAGTGAAACCTGTCTTATTTTATGTTCAAAATGCATTTATTCATCACGATCCCATGGCAGCGGTCCATGATCGTAAAGAGTTAAGTCATTCTTTAGCATGATCACATGGTGCTTTGAGCGAACAAAAGTTTTAGGTAAGGTAGGCATTATAGTCATTTGTCTTCTTTCAATGATCATGATAAGCATTTTAGTCATAGTCAATGGTTGACCTCATAATATCTTAGGGAAGGTTGATATAATGTGTCATTGTTATCCTGAATATTATAAATTTGTGACATTTTTTAAATTCAAAATCAAGAGAAAGATTTTAGTAAAGAGGGAATTTTATCAATAGTGATAGGTCAAGACTCAAAACTTGTTTCAATCAATATTCATTGATTCTCTATAAAAAATAAATTCAAAAATTTCATTTTATACTTCAAATTTTTTATTTTATATGATTTGTGGAAAATGGTTTTTGATAACTTTAACCATGATTTCAACTTGTTTTTCAATGGGTTATTATATCTGTGATCCTTGAGGTATGGAAAACTTGATTCTTTAATAAAACTTGTATTGTTACCCTTGTTCGTTTGAGGTCAAACTTCAAAATATTTTTGGACCCAGCATGAAGGTACATATTATGGGTATAAGCAGATTCCATTGTCATATAGATTGTATATTTTATAGATTGTTTCATTTAATGGTGGAAAGTAACTGAAAATCTCCATATTGAAGGGAACAGATTTAACATTACACTTTTTAAGGTAGGTTATGACCTAATTTTTTTCAAACTAAGATGAGTAGTTAACCTTTCATGTAAAGTATGCTATGGTTGGGGATTTTATGTGAATATTACTATTGGTTGGTCCCAAGGCTTCTAGACTGATCTTGGGCTATTGGTTAGAATTAGATAAAAGTAGCCATTTGTTATGGGTCCCGGATTTCATCAAAACAACCCTAAATTTAAATTATGATGGTGATATTAAATTTAGAATTACTAATTTATAAGATAGTATTGTTTTTTTGAAGTCACGGATTTAAAATGAATCTTAAGGGGTCGGTAGAATTTTGAAAATTCAAAGTTTCAACTGGTACATCTGCTAAACCAGACCTTTGATCTCCTTACTAGAGGACACTTTAGTGCCCAACGTTCTACTTTACAGACTAAGAATGATATATCCAGGTCACTTAAGCAACATGTTGTCTGCTTTTGTGGAAGGCCAACCTAATGCCTATGCCGCTTTAGCTATATTATGCTACTTTAGAGGTGGTAATATAATCTATCAAGTGGCCGCTAAAGTGGCACCGTGGAGTGCATTAAATTTAACCCTTTACCCGATTTTTTCCCATTTTTCACAAGTCACAAGAGCCAAAAATCACTAACAAGTTTGGGAATTTAGGAGACTAATTTTTGGGTAATCACGGGATATTCGTAAGCTTAAATTAATTATTTCAAAATTGGAAATTGGGAGACTAATTTTTGGCTGATTACTAGTTGTTCGTAAGCTCAAAATAATTATTTTCTCAGGGTAATTGTTGGAAGTTTCCATTTAATGCTTGGTGTAATGCACTAATTTAGTTATAAATACCTACATTCTTGATGAGTTGATATTGGAACTGGTTGTTCTTAAAATTTACGCATTCTTAACGGAAAATGATCCTTGAGATTAGGTTGATATGTTGATTGTTTTGAAAGTGTGATTCCATAAGCAAGATCCACATGGTATTTTGAAATAAATTGGGACCGAAAGATTAAGAGTTCAATATGGGTATCATTATTCTCATATCAATGCTTAGAAAACTATTTATATAGCTTGCCATCATGAAAAAGTTTTTTAGAAAGGGATATCACTAATTTAGCAGACCTTTTTTGGCTTTCTTCGATGTTCAGGTAGGCTACGCTTAGCTTCCTTTTAGATTAAGTTTTATTATAGTATTGATACGATATTGTGCTAGTTTACAATAGGAATTAGTATATAGATTTATATTTAGTATAAATAGGATTATTTAACAAATTAAGGGACCATAATTAGGTGTATTAGATATAATTACCCATTCCATTGGTACAATGGTTATCTTAGGATGCAACAAGTCTTATTTAGCACCTTGTAGTGGGACTTGACACCTTAGTCTAGTTCAAAGTATAATTTGCAGTCGAATGGACTTTTGAGTTTAGGAGTAGGCTCCTCTGATCAACCTTAGTCTTAGATTTCTAATAGCTCCGTGTGGACTCTATATTCATTTATGTGTTATCTTATTTAGATTCTTGAGTCCGATAGCGTTTTATATATATTAAAGCTTATTCTAATTGATGAGTGGTAAATTTAACACTTAATTGCACTGAACAATCGTACTTACTATATGATTTGAAGATATAAGTGAGACAAATTGGTGATAAAATGCAGTAATTCCTACAATTTCTTAGCATACAGGTTAGGAGAATGTAAGATATGGATTTTATATGAAATGGACCAAAAAGGGGAAAGAAGTACAGTTGGAGGAAATTGAGAAGGAATAAGCCTAAATTACAAAGATCATTGTATGTGGGCCGCGATCGTGGTTGGTCATGTGGTTCAAAACAGCACAATTGTGGTGTCCTTAACATGGTTATATTAGTCACAATCATTGACCACCTTCTGCAATCTCGGCTAAGCGAGTGTTTTTCACATGGGAAATTTTGTCATTTCACCCAGCCAAACCCAATTCCTATTATAGGGTTAAAATCTTTATTTTTTGGGTATTGCACACTGTTTAGAATTTTTCTAATTTGTAGTTTAAACCATAAATTAGGCAAGCTTTGTAATTTTGATTTGGGGACTTTGAATTATGTATTTGTGAATAATGGATGCCTTGAACAATCCCTATGGTATATTTTTGTCCCATATCTTCATGAGAAGCTAAATATTATAGTCTTGGGATTCTGTATAACGAAGATACAATTGTGTTTGGGTGATGATGTGTTTGTGTAATTCTTAGTTGTTGATTATATTCTACTATTGTTTGGTTTAAATAGTTGGGATTTGTGGGTGAAAACCATAAATATCCCAAATCGGTTTGTAGGGTGTAAACCCCCAACTTTTGAAAGATATCATCATCCTCGAAAGAGGGAAGTAGGTAAACTCTTAGGAACCCACAACTTCCTTAAAAAAAGGCTATAGGGGGGAAAAGCAATGGTGGACAATTGAAGATATAGCTTACTATCTTTTTCCATCTTAGAAAGAAGGGTAGATGAATAGTAGGTTATGGCATGGGCATCTTACTAGAAATAGGGATGCCCAATTAACGTCTTAGGTGGCTTTTATTGATACACTCATTTGGTACTTGATAGAGTTAAGGAGTGACATCCTTAAAGATTTGTTGAGAAACTAGCTTCAAGTACTTTTAAGATAGCCTACCATGTTATCAATGGTTAGAACTTAGATCAAACAATCATCATCTCATGCACAACTTGCCCTTAGGTAGACATAATCCCAAGATCTATCAAAAATTGAATTCTATGATAAATAGTTTTATCATAGTGTGTTACTTGACTTGATATTGCTAAGATTCTATTCCAAATGAAAACCGACACTTTACATTGTGTATTTTACAGTGTGTACACTTCGGGTATCTTTTTAGAAATATTGACACCCATAGGACTCACAATCTAAATCTTACTCATCGTAGATTCGACCTCAACTAAAGTTGAGTTATTAAAAACACCCTTCCTCTACCACTTTAGATGATATAGGTGAGAACTATCAAAAGGTTGTAACTGTCAGGGAATAATTTGGAATATTGAGTTAGTTTGGAAATCTAGCTTACTTGCTTAGATTAAAACATGTAAATATTTGTTTGTGATTATATTTTGTTTTTGAGTTAGGTAGATTTTTTTTGTTTACTCATCGCTATGGAATCTTTGAATGAGTGTGAGTTTTGTGGTTTGAAATCTTATCTTGATGGTCTATTTCCCTATTTTTATGGACCCCACTTTTTGCACGATTGTAGGTATTCTCCCTAGAAAGAGATGCGTACACCATCTTGATTCTATTTGGAGTATATTGTTCTTTAAGTGGATATCGTGATGGACATTGGAGTGATTGTCCAAATTACCCCTCCCTTGTTAGACTAACAAAAATACTAGTTCTTCTTATGAGTTTGATAGGTATCATTGTGTGACAAAAGAAGAACAATATGTTGGGTATAATAGCGTTGAAGCAATGTTTCAGACTCTTTTAGATTGGGAAACTAAATTTGAGAAAGACATGTGTGACTTGTAGCAATCCAATGAGGCATTTAAGTAGGAAATCAGAAGGACAGAAGAAGTGGGTATGGAGGATAATCTTTAAAATACCAGGGTTTTTTGACTTTTTCAAATGAGCTTGATGTTGAAGAATCCTAAGTGATTTCCCAACTAATCGAACCTAATATAGTTGAAGATGAAAAAATTGAGGAAATAGTACTAAAGTAAAAAGAAGAATCAAGGAAAATCCTTTGTGAAGGCTATGGCCTATTTCAGAGTAAGAATGTTATGAAGGATGTGACTCCAAAATTATGAAGAAGACCTCACTCGAACAACTTTTCAACATTATGCTGGTGGATGTGATGAAAGTCAAACCACCCAAGAAAATGATAAATTTTATATATATGGAGGAAAATCCCTATATTTTGGAATTTATCATTATAAATGGGAAAAATGAAGCCCCTCACTTGAAGGACAAAAAATGAAAAATTCAATGTGTAACAAGTGAATTCTCGATGTTCTTATCATTACCCAATGAGCCTATTAAGAAGTTTGATGTGAAGTTGTGTAAAAGATTAAAGTCTTCAAAATGTCGAGATAGAAAATGTTTTTTTATGTCCTCACCTTTGCCAAAAGTACCTTAAAGATGTATTGATCTAAATTTGGGCTGCCAATTCAAATCTTCTACATGGAGACATAAATGATAGTAAGAAGATGTCATGACCTGAGACTATCACCTAGTCGTAACATGGTGCTTTGAACCATAAGTGATCCCAAGTCAACCCATGAACTGACACACTTTTAATGAAATGATGCACAATATATTAATAGATGGTTTTGCCATGTGGACATGTAATCATAACAAAATCTGGGAAAATTATCATACATATACAATTTACAATATGATAAAATGAAAAGACAATTGAAATTATATGACTGACTCTGACTGACACCAATGAAGCCTCTACTATACTGACTATAGATAACTGGGACATGTCTCCAACCCCCACTGATCCATACATATGAATAATACAAATAAAGTACATAAACAACACCTTAATGGAGTCCCCAAAATAGGAGAACTTATCATCTGCTGGCTAGGAATAGTAATTGCTCGATCATGTGTGTGAACTACAATTGGTAACTACATTATGAAACAATGTAGCCATACAGACGTATATGTGGATCTGTACTTTTGGAATGTAATGAGTAAGCGAGGATGAATGCAATAAGTAAAACTTATTCCATACGTAACGTTAAAACATGTATGCTAAGTATAAGTAGACTCACCAGCAGACTAAAATAAACTGAAATCTGAAGTAGCTTAAATCATGACAACAAACATAATCAGATGAGCTGGTGAATCGCTATACTTAGATTCTTAAAACTTTACTTGTTGTAGCATAAGTAAAGTTGAAGCGGGGATACTATAAAATATGAATACATGAACATACGAAACAAAACATACATGTACTGAGTTTATCTAAATAACTAAATAACTTATGCCTGGGGGATAGAATGACTGAAATTTATTAAAAGAAATAACTAGATCCTATACACTGAGTTGATGAAATATGAATACGAACTACTAATATTCAAAAACTTAATAGTTGATGACTGAATACTGATCAAGTAATGCTAAACTATATTTAGTTTAATAACTTGACTGAAACTCTAGGGTACTTTTTATATGAGATAAGGACTAACTGAACAACATGAGATAATTGAGCATGAATTGAGGAAAACCTTAATATCTGAGAATTCAAGGCCAAGCATAAGCATATTTTGGAAATAATCTATAAATTTAAAATAGAAATCTATATAACTGAAAAAATGTAATCTCCATTCGTTGGTCAAGTAAAGCTAAACTAAATATATACTAGATACTCTACTGAGACTATGGGAGCTATCATTTTACAGAAATAAACCATGTGAGCTATCTTGGAGTCAAATGTCTAACCCACGTTGATGAAGGTTGTTCTATCCTTGACATGGGAATAGAACCTGAACTGTAGTGATCACTAACCAAAGTCCCAAAAGACTAAGGAGTCAACCTATACTAGTAGGGTGTCTCATTAGATATGTGCCAACCCTAAACTGGTATAAAGACATTGCAAACCTATGTTGGCTATGTAGTTCTATAACTTAGGGATTTCTAATAAGGTTCACACCCTATAATGGTAGGAATTCCCACATACCTAGGATCGCCCGATGTTAAATCCTACTCCCAACTAAATGACACTGGAATTCTAACTTGTGCATGAACTATTAACTGATAAACTCAGGTCATAGAATTTTGAAAACAACAATGCATACAAATTTTGAAGTAATTATAAACAAATAAACTGATAATACTTAGCATGACATAGTTTTCTAAATATGATAATTAAACCATGGTCTAACTGACTTGTTACTTGAAAAATGGAAATATGTAACACAATATAGTAATCAGATGTTCATAGCCCATCAACACTGAATGTTCATAAGGCATAATATAAATACTTAAAACTATAGTATTGGAATCTGGTTCAAAGACCAAATACATTAACATTCCACATAACAAGTGAGAATAATGAACTTGAACATTGAAATGCATTAAACAAGAGAAAATATCATGATTACATGACTAAAATTATGAATTGGGGATTTACATGGAATTAACTTGAAATAGGATATGGTAAAATCAAATTCATAGCATGCGGAATTCAAAATATTTTATGTAATCACATATGGGCTGAATAGAATTAAGAACACCATGAAAACATGAAATTCAATCTTTATTGAATATATAAAATACGATAATGATAGAAAATTTATTCTTTAACTGTGAGAAAAGGATTTTCGGGCTCCATGGTTGAAAGGGGACCCATGGATGAACTCCCACATACCTTAAACTTCATAACTGGAGAAATAAACATCATTCTTGGAACTTTCTTTAACATTCTAGAACATGGAAAACTTGGGTTCATGACTTTTTGGGGAAAAAGGAATTGAATTTATTCTTGCGGAAAGGGAATGGTTTTTTTTGGAGAAAAATTTGGAGAGAATGAAAAAATTATGCCCTAACTAATGTCCAAATTTTGTGATGAATGATTGGGTAGAGGGGTAAAAGAATCAACTGCCCCTCAATCGCTTAAACCAAAAAAATGGATGAAACAATGTCACCGTGGTGCGGTTTTATCGTGATCTTACAGATTCTTATGAAAATGATCATAACTTTTTGCTCTGGTATCGGATTAAGACAAAATTTGTATTGTTGGAAAGATAATTTGATTATCTAAATTTTGATGGGCCTTGATCCCCAAAATATTATATATGTAAAAAGTTATAAATGTTCAAAGTTGACCCTCATAGGACCGGACACCAAACTTTGGACGAATCAAATGTTCTTAGCTCAACTTTCTTCAAAGTGATTTCTATGGACATTTTTTCCATATAATTATTTCTCATACTAGGATAATTATTATAAACATGAATTAAAATTATAAATCATGAACTACACACAACCCCCTCATCGCGATATGGTATATGCGCTAATGGCAATAGCCCTATGAGGCGGCTCTATTGCAATAACTTATTGGATTGGTGATCCAAACATGACCTAAACGTTTTTCAAAAAAATTAAAAACCCCCACAAGACATACTTCTTACATCCCTGATCATGAAGTACCTAAAAACCAACGTCTCTTTGTCGGAAAGACAAGAATGAAACTCCTCAATGATTAGGGGTCTTGAAAATGGATAAGTTTCCAACACATGGTTAAAATTTGAAGCCTTAAGCCCCTTAAGCATGCAACTACAAGATAATACAATATCTCCCACTTGGGAATATTTGTCCTCAAATTAGACTTGTTAGACTAAGAGTAATGTACTCAGGTCACTGACATCATATTCTGAACATGTATGTCATGGAACATGATTGCATAACTTAGTCTGGAACATGATACATGAACTGAATGTCATAAACTAAAGTAATTTATTAAGTACACGCAATGACATGAAAATGTTTATAATGTTAAGATAGAAATAAGATAGCTAACTTATGATTAACCATTACCTCAAGCTGGGTTTTGAGAAGAAAAGATAAGAGGTTTGGGACATGAAAACTCAGGGTATTACAACATCTCCACTTTGGAATAATTTGTCCCTGAATGATACTAACTTGGCTAAAATACTAAGGAAAGACTAAGATGATGCATGGGACACTCAAAAACTGAATCATGACTAGATATCTGGAATCTAAAATTGATGTATGATGCCTGGACTGAGCTGTATTCATCAATACATGATTTGACAGTTTAAAAAATTTAGGAATCTATTTGTACTATTTTAGCTGAATTCTGAAATTGGATAACAAACATGATACAATTTCGAAATCCAAATATCCTTTATGGTTAGGAATAATTTAGACTAGAAGTAAGGACTCAACTGAATTTGAAAGTTACACAGATATGAATATTTTTCCATGTGGAATAGCCATACTCATGAAACTTTAGATATTAAAACTAGATCGAAGGATGGAAAGACTATAGGAACTTTTTTGTCTAACTACTAAACTAAAATGCTGGCTATACAGACTAAATTATACTAAAAACTTATACTCCACTAAACTATTTCTTCAACACTCTTTCTAAAAGTTATAATAACACTAGGGAGGAAACAATCTTGGGCATGATCTGAATAATATATCTTAATATGGAATTACAACATAGCTATAACTCTGTAACAAAAAACATAGGACTATGAAACATAAACTAGGATAGAATTACATGGCCTTCGGAAATGCAACACCAAATTCAAACTTAGACTCGTTCCTTAAATACTCACATGGGTACACATAAATACTGCAGCCAAGGTCTGGGTTGAACTACCTTATTTACCTATGTTCAAGACTAAGTCGAAATTACAATGTACATAATATAAAACCATTACACTATTATGGACCATGAAAATAAGAAACACTTGCTCTCTCCGATGTAAACAATTTTTCATCATCACTATCTTGATCTAAGAAGAGGTCACTAAAAGTGTAGAACATGAAGACCTGAAGTATGAAAGAATCTTATGAATAAATTTGACACTTAACTAAGGCCTAATAAATAGTGTATCCACGACATGGATTCATTACAGAAATCAAAACTGAAGATATACATAACATAATCTGAATTCCACTAGTATTTAATAGTGTATCATGAGTAATGGGACTGAACATACTCTAAATCATGAGTACATGAGTCATGAGCTGCATAACCTAAGTTTGGAGTCCATAAATTTCATTGAGCATGATTCGTACAACTTAGTTAATTAGAACTACTAATACTAGGAACTGCAAGCATACGTGAGTTAATGGAAAGTGAATGAATATGAACTATGATCATCGAACTGACATGTAAGGCAAATGTAGATATTGTGATGAATGAAGTACAACACTTTTCACTAAGATAATAATGGTTCGGGTATAATCCTCCTTTAACGGTGTTCTATAATATACTGGCACCACTACTAGAATCTAAGAGCCCGACTTGGTTACTTTCTCTATCATCTCCCTCTTTGCTTTAAGCCATCATTCTAAGTCCGTGGACCCCTTTAAAACTTATAAATTAAACTAAAAAAACTTTATTCTAAGTTCAAACTATCTAGATATTCAAATCTTCTTTCTATTTACTCAATCTTCAGAGATTCAAACATAGATTATAAAATTTAACATGGATATGCCCAAACCTTTAATGAAACAAACTAACTTCCTTCATAGTCTACTAAGATAAGATATAAACCATCAGAATTACCATAATAAAACATAAACAATATATAATTTCGAATCAACAAACTTAAATACTTATATATACTATTTCAAGCCTACTGATTCACCCTTCAAACAACTAGCTCTATGAATACCTAATCTACTAAATCCATATAAACACAGTTCACACTTTACTGCTTTTAAACTTCTGTGGTTATGCTTGTAACTCTAGATAATATACGGTCATAGGATTCTGAGATGGGATCTAAAAGCACATCTAACTATGGCTCAATGTATGATTTTTCATAAACATAAATAAAATATGTCATACTTTGGAACATAAAGTCACTAGTGGGATACTTTTGATCCCGTTTTGAATCCTATAATTATTTATCAGGACTGTCTGAGAAATCTCTATATATAAGGATTTTAAGATTGATTATTTTTATTGCCTCAAGGATAAGGCAGAGTTGTCATGAATAGATTAATGTAAGAATCTGCATAAGCTCCTTAGAGAACACTTCTGCTGCAGTATCTGAGACATGAAAGAATAGAAACATTTTTTAAATGCCCAATATCCTCATAAAGAAAAGTATAGATGTATTCGTATGATTTCGTAAGACTACTAGAAATGGCTTCATAGACACCCTTGGATACTTGAACTCTATGCTCTGATACCAAGTTTTCCACGACCCAAGACTACCCGTTAGTTGTAACATGGTTCTTGGATCCACAAGTAATCCTAAGCTAACCAATGAACTGGTATAATGTTGAGAAACTAATTTATAGTGTATAAAATAACTTGTTCTACTATGTGGATGTATAATCATAAAAAATTTTGGAAAATTATAATGCTAACATAATAAAATTAAAGAGAGAACTGAAATTACATGACTTACTCTGACTGACATCTATGAAGCACCTACTGTACTGACTATACCTAGTAGGGACATTTCTCTAACCACCACTAAGCAATAGATATGAAAAATAAAAATAAACAGCATGAACAACATCTTAATGGATTCCCCGAAATAGGAAAATTCATCAAATGTTGGCTTGAAACTGCAACTATCTAATCATGATGTGTGAGTGACAATTGATACCTATATATTTAAATAATGTAGCCACAGAGACGTATATATGGATCAGTAATTTTGGAATACACTGAGTGGGGGTGAATGCAATAAGTAAAATTGATTTCATAAGTAATCTTAAAACAAGCACGCTAATTGTAAGTAGACTGACCAAGAGACTGATATAAACTAAATTCTGAAGTAGATTAAATCATGAGTAACAAACATAATCTGATAAGCTGGTGAATCACAACACTTTATTTCTTAAAACTTTAATTATTATAGAATAAGTAGAGATAAAGTGGGGATATTGTGAAACACAAATACATGAACATACAAAACCAAACATACATGTACTGAGCTAATCTGATTAACTGAATAACTGATGTTTGGGTGATAGAATGATTGAAATCTAGTTATATAAATCACTAGAGCCAACACATTGAGTAGCTGACATATGAATATGGATTACTTACTTCCAAACACATAAAAGCTGATGACTAAATATAGATCATGTAATACTGAACTATTTTTAGTTTGAGTAACTTAAGTAAAGCTGGGGGGTACTGTGCATATGATATAAAGACTAACTAAATAAAATGAGATAACTGAGCATGGTTTCATCTAAGAAATCAAGACCAATCATAAGCATATTTCCAAAATAATTTATAAACTGAAATACTGAAATCTGTAAAACTAAATAATTGTTAATCTGTACACTTTGGTTAAACGAACCTAAATGAATATATACTGAATATTGTAATGAGACTGTGGGAACTATCATCTAACTGACATAAATCACATAATCTATCATGGAGTCCAATATCTGACCCACATTAGATAGGGTTATTCTATTATTTCCATCGAAATAGAACCTAAACGTGATTAATAAATTATGTCCTAAAGGACTAAGGAATCACCATATATTGGTAGGTTCTCACAGAAGATATGCGTCAACCCTAAACTGGCAGGATGACATCTCAAACTTACGTTGGCTACATAGTTTTGTAACTTAGGGATTGCTAATAAGGGTCATACCGTTTCCTAGAAGGAATGCCCTATCCCTGGGTTCGCTCGGTGCTAAATTCTACTCCTAACTAAATGACACTAGAATACTTACTGGTGCATAAATTGTTAATGCATAAGCTCAGGACATGGTATTTCTAAAACAGCAGTGCATACATATTCTAAAGTAATTATTAAAATATAAACTAAAAGTGCTAAAAATGATTATGGTGTTCTGAATACAATAATAAAACCATGGTCTGACTGACTTGTTACTTCAAAAAGTACAAAATGTAAAAATACATAGGCATCGAGTGTTCATAATCCGATAACACTGAATGACTATAAAGCACAATATCAACACTTAAAATAATAGTATGAGAATAATGGTTCAAAGACCTAAAACAAAAACATTCAACATAACATGTGAGAATCATAAACTTCAACATGGGAATGCTTTAAATATGAGGTAATAGCATGATTACATGACTTAAATCATAAATTAGGGATCTACATGAAATTCAGATCAAATAGGTAATGGGAAAATAAAATTCTTAACATGAGGAATTCAAAATATTTCACGAAATTATACATGGGCTAAATTTAATTAAAAACACCATGAAAATATGAAATTCAATCTTTCTTGGATATATAAAATATCATAATGACAGAAAATTTATTCTTTAATTGCAAGGAAAGGGTTTTGGGCCTCCATGGGTGAAAGGGGATACATTGATGAACTCCTACATACCTTAAACTTCATGATCTAGGAAAGAAACACTATTCATTAAGCTTTATTGAAGTTTATTAAACTTTGAAAACTTGGGTTCTTAATTTATCGAGGAAAAAGAAATTGAATTTATTCTTGAGGAAAAAGAATGGTTTCTAAGGAGAAAATTTAGAGAAGAAGGGAAAAACTATACCCTAAGTAATGTCCAAATCATGTTATGAACGATTGGGTCGAGGGGGGAAAAGACATCATTTAAACCAAAAAAATTGGATGCTACTATGCCACTAAGATGCGGTCTTATCACTGTGGCTTACGGGTTTTGACGAAAATGATCACAACATTTTGGTTAGGTATCAGATTAAGGAAAAATTGGTATCGTTGGAAAGATACTTCAATTATCTAAAATTTGATGGGTATTGAGTTGAATAATTTAATATATGTCAAATTTTATAAACTTTAAAAGTTCACCCTTTTTTGATCAAACACCAAACTTTGGACAAATCAAAGGCTCTTAGCTTAACTTTGCTCTAAGTGATTTCTATGAACATTATTCACCTCATAAGCACTTGACATACTAGGATAAATATTATGACACTTGAATTAAAATTCATAATAATGAACAAGACACAACAACCTCACCGTGATATAGTATATACGCCAATGGGAAATGCACTTCGACGCAGCTCTATCGCGGTGACTTATTGGATTCATGATTCAAACATGACCTAAAACTTTTCCAAAAAATCCAAAACACCCTTGAGACATACTCTTTACATACATAAACATAAATTAACTCCAAAACTAATGTCTCAGGGTCAGAAAGACCAAAATGCAAATCATCAAAGTTTAGGGATCTTGAAAATGGCTACGTCCCCAATACTTACAGAAAATTTCAAGCCTGAAGTCCCTTAAGCATGAACCTAACATATGAATTGAGATATGATTATTACGGAGTATTACAAAAGATGGTGTGCCTCCACTTTAGCTAAGGCGCTGCTTGGGAAGCAACCTAAGAAATTTTTCTTGTATTTTCTTATGTTATTGATTTAATTTTTAACTTGGTTTTCGGATTTTGTAGGTCATAGAACAAGTTAGAATGGGTACCTCAAGAATGAAACCTGGATATGTATATTGGAATTTCTTTTCATCAATTTTTGCTCTTAAATAAGATTACAAGGTATGATCTTTAAAATACAAATGATGATCATAATCCATGGTTTCTTTTAATTTAAATTTAATTCATTTGAGCTTAATTTGGTATAATGTTGTTTTTGAGATGATTATTTTTTAATGTTTGCCTTGTCTGAAATGATAAATTTCAAAAATGTTGTTTCCATACACTAGTGCACACCATGTGTTTGTTGAAACACCCACTTAAGGTTTGTTTCTTTAATTGAGTTGTGGGTGATTTAATTGGGTTAGTAAACTTACAAGTGGTGTATTTGATGATTAATTCATGCATTGGGCTTCTTCACATATGTTGTTATTCTATTTATTCAAGCTCTTACTTTTCATGGACACAATATGTTTGTTAAAATATCTATAAAAAAATGCCTTATATTTTTGTAAGGGTTTATATGAACTTTCATTGGGTGTTATGTGTTCATTTTTGGAGAATAGCTTTAAGTCCAATTGTTCCTCAATGTGGTATAACAACAGTCTTTAGTTAAAATTGTTGAGGAATATTGCGCCCATGGTAAGAGAGACGTGAATTCTTTTCTTGACCTATATAGATTGGGTGATGCCATTCTTAAGGGTATAGGGTTGTTTGTGTTTCTATTGGTGTTATGAGGGTTTTATGATCTAAATGGGCTATATGTGATGTTGTGAGAAAATAATCCCATGATGTTTAATGATAATCTTTCCTTGCATTCTCCTAAGTTTTTCTTTAACTGCTTAGAAAGTCGCAAAACTTCAAAAATGCTTTTAAAATGTTATTGGCTAGAAATGAAATAATTTTGATGAAAAATGAAAAATTATAGTTTTTTTCTGAAAATCATCAAGGATGTTTTTGAGCTTTCATTTAAATGAGACCAATAAATTCAATTTTTGGCTCTCTCTTTACAATGATGATCTCTTTACTCGAATTAATTTATTAAGCTCAAATTTCTCAAATTGGTTGATAGATAATTTTTTTCTTTATAAGTACGATGCCATGTGTGGTGATATTTTCGAATAATTCTTGTACACATGTGTAGTGTACAACTTGCCCGAGTGTGTTCAAAGAAAAATTCTTGACAAACTTAGATTGGTGAATGACCCGAGGCTATTTTGAACCATCGTCTAGCCAAATTCCCACCTTAACAACATTCCCTACTTTGCCCTTTTGAGCCTTTTTGCTTATTTTCTTTGTAATGATAACCATTCTAAAATACATAACCTCTTTTAAAATACTCCTTTTGGTACTTAACCTTCTTTGATGCATCAAATGGTTTAAAGTAATGAAATATGAGTGAAAGCCTAATTTTTGGGTAGTTTGTGTAGTCGAGAGAATAATATAAGGGTTGTTCAAACTCTATTTTTGGGGAGAGGGGGGGTTAATATGATGTGCTAAGATGAGACAAAACAAGAGACATACTTAATGGTGAAGTTCTGTAGCCTAGCCCATAGAATGTGATGAGAAAGGATGAAAATGAGGGGGCTAAGAAACGCCTAAAGATAGAAAGTCTCTTGAAAAAGCCAAAGAAATGAAGAAAAAAAATGGTGGCTTTGAATAGTTTTTTAAATGATAATAAGAAAGGAAGTGAAATATGTGAAATGATTTTAAGAACAATAAGTTGGATAGTTTGAAATTTTTGGGGTAGAAGGGGTTGAGGAATTTAATTGAATGAGCTATTTTAGTCACTTGGTCCATGTATATTTCTTGACTCACCTTAAAGCTTCATCTTGACCCGCAAGACCTTGGTGATTCTAATCTAGGTAAGTCTACATTAGTGATGAAAAACACAAAGGGTAAGACTATAGTTCTACTCATTATACTTGAATTTCATTGCGAGAGTTAGTGTTAATTACTTCATTATTTGTGCTCCTTTAGAAATTTGAATGTCCATTTATGTGTGTGGAGCTAACTCTTTCTTGTGAGCAGTACCGATAATTTGCGGTAGAGGGTGAAGTCTTACTCTCCGTTTAGGCAATGGGTTAGGTAAGTTTCAATGTGAAGATTGAGACAATCTTTGAAGATTTTGTGTCCCTCTTAAGATGCTTTGTTGATTTGGAAGGTTCAAGCAATACAAAATTGCATCCTTGCATCACAAAGGTGTGCTTATTGAATATTTTTTATTCACTTGCTGCCATGACATGTTTGAAAGTCATTATTAGTCTTTGTTAGATTATTCCTTTAGCATAGCTTTCTTTAGGGGGGATTTCAGTTGA
The DNA here is from genome assembly GCA_030864225.1 of Capsicum baccatum var. pendulum. Taxonomy (NCBI): domain Eukaryota; kingdom Viridiplantae; phylum Streptophyta; class Magnoliopsida; order Solanales; family Solanaceae; genus Capsicum; species Capsicum baccatum. Next base: position 148,028,393 of record CM061561.1, read on the forward strand.
ATACCCTATCTCATTGAATTACTCTTAGTTGATTGAGGACAAGCATTAGTTTCTGTTTAGGGGTGTTGATAAGTCATTAATTTAAGGATTTTCTAGCGCCTTTTAAGTCCAAATTACCATGATTTTTCATTGATTTTTTATGTTCATCTCTTGCTTAATCCTCATTTGACTAGGAAAAGTTGAAAAGAGAAGATGAGAAAGATATTCAAGTAAAAAAAGGTTAAATAAGAGAGAAATGTTTCAAATGATTGAAATCAAGTCTTACAGTTGACACTTAGTTACCACAAACGTGGCTTGAGGGTTGTGATCATAACCAGTCAACAAGTTAATCGGAGGCTGATAGCTGTATTACTACCACAATCATGGGAGTCGTGAACGTAGTAAAGAAGTTGCGATCGCTGTAGATTAGAAAAGTTTAAAGGAATTTTTGTTATATTTGGAAAATGTGGAATTGGGGCTCAAATAAGGGTTTTTAGCTTATTTTTCACCATTTTTATCCTATCGTTCATCTTCACTTTTTATCTTATCTCTTGGGAACTTGGAGCATCAATTTATACTAACCTTGACCTACGATTAAATTAGAGTAACTCCTAAGGGAAGAATTAGAAAATTTTCATTGAAGATTTACTGAAATTTAAAGTGTGGTTTCCATTCTTTTTGTTTTTCATGAATCAAATTGAAGGAGATTTTTGTATATTTTTTACTATTATCTTTATAAGTTGATAGTTCTTCCTCTTAGAATTATGTTTTAATAGGGTGCAAGTGTGTATGATTTGTGATTATTAGCTTTAATTATTAGTTAATATTGTTGGGTTTCATAAATATTAGATTACAAAATGGAATTTGTTGGTAAAAGACTCAATTTCCCTAAACCCCACATCATCCTTTAAAGAGGAATGCTAGTGACATGAGCATTTATGTAAAATAAGATAGATAATAGTTATTACCTTATTATTTTCTTAGAAATAAGGATAAATTGTGCAATTGATATATCTTGGCAGATGCCAAATTGATGCTTTGTTATGATTAATTAACCACACCCACGAGGTATTCGAAAGAATCCATGGGTGATAGTTTAATACTTTGTTGAAAGACTAGTATTGAAATCCCTAACCGAGCCTCCCCAAGCATTTCTTAGCTTATATTTGAAGTTGGTTTTAATGTACCCATACACTAGTTGCTTCTACTAAATCATAGCCCCAAGATCCGTTCCTAATTGATTACTCTCTAATTATTCTAAGGCTCCAAGTAGTCCTTTAGAAGCATAGTAATTGTTTAAAACTTTTGAAAATATTCAAAATCTCCCAAAATATTTATATCATATATATGAATTTAGCAAGTAACTTTACTTTCAAACTTATATAATCGTCACTCACATTGTTCTTCATGGATTCGACTCAGACTCAAAGTTAGGTATTATATTGAAAATGACCGCTTCTCCCTTAAATTGACATGTAAGTCGAGTTTTATCACTGGTAGTATACTTACGCGATGTTAAGAACTGGTTGAGTCCATAAAATTATCATATTAAGACCGGTTAAAGTCCAACATCTAAGATGATACTACATTCGGTTAAACTTTGATATCAATTATGTTGTTTTTAGTTCAAGTTACACTTAATAGACACTATTTATAGTTTGAGTCTTGTATTAAAGGGTTAGTTATGAAGGTTATGAAACTGGTTTGATTTTGGTTTTTAAAATATTAAAAGATCCATAGTTATGTTTTTGAGATTTGGATGATCGAGATATTTTCGATTATTAGTCCCACATGATTGTATCCACTGTATTATAGGGGCTCTAGATTGATTATTTACTTCTATTAGCATCTCTTTTCCTAATAGAGGCCTACATAGGTTAGTTTTAGTTGTGTTTCCTTGACGTTATTTATTTGGTTATTTACTTTCAGTATTCAAAACATTATTCCATATTTTACCTATTCCCTAACTTAGCTTATTATCTCTCATTAAATTATGTTTATATTATGATTTTGCTTAGTCAAGCGATAATACCTATGTAATGACCCTTCAAGTCATTTTCTATTTTTTTGTTTATTTTTACTATTTTAGCTTTTTCATAGCTGCCCCAAGTCATTTATAACTTGTTGGGACTAACAGTTTGGTTACCAACAGATCATTTGGTTCTTAGAGCCATTTTCTTGTCTAGAAGTCTTCACTAGTTCCAAATGATCAGCAGGCGAAAACATCAGTAAACAACCTCAAATGTAAATTCTAATTATGCCAGCAGCTTTGGAATATAAATTTCAGGCGAGGTAAATGTTTCGTTCATGTCTCAAGGCACAAAGCTCATTTCGACTATTGGTCAAAAACTTTAAAAAATGAAATATGGGTATGGGACTCCTATTTATTAGAAACAACCTTAGATAAAAAAATCTAAATCTTCTATTGTATCAGGAGCATAGAACTTGGTATAGTAACATAGTTTTTTTTTTCATATATGGGGTTTCAAACAAATTTCAAGCACCCAATAGGGCCAATTTTGGACTTGGAAAATTTAGTGCATTAAAAAATATGGTACCACCACTATCACATCTCTTTGGGCTATGATCATTACTCTTTGGGAAGAAAAGATTTTGCAATGATAAAGGGGTGTTGCAATTGCCACTCATCTGATTGATAAGAGTTACCGCAATTGCAAGGCCTCATATTGCTATAATGATTGTTGAGTTTCTGGCTTGGATATAAAATGACATATTTTCCATGATTTTGGCCAATCTTCATGACCTCTTTGAGAGCTAATAACCATAAATAGTGTGTTAGATTAAAATTGAAGCTTAGTGGTGATTAGAAAGCTTGAGTAACAAAAAATTTTGTGATTTTCATAAAATTTATTGTAAGAATTTACCCTTTTCTTAGTGAACTATATTGATTATTTTCTCTAAACCCTAAAAACCCTAAGGATTTATTTTAGCCCTAATTTAGCTTGGTTTTCACCCATTTTAAGGGTAACTTTTCCTTGAGATTGTTTGATTATTTGGTTGATTTTGAAAATACAATTTTTGTAAGTGGGCCACATATGGGGTTTTCGAGGTTATTTTTTGACCTGAAGCACAATAGTGCAATATAAGTATAGATATTTGCCTATTAATTACTAGAATGTGTTTTTGATAGCTTAGTCATCTTAAGAAAGCATCTTAGAAGGGAAAACCATTGGCTTAGCATTCATTGAGCTTTCTTTGGCATTGAGGTAGGCTAGGTTTATTACTTGATGGATTGAGCTATCTCATAGTATTCTTATTATATTATTCTAGATTAAGGTTGGGTTTGTATTGGAATGAATTAATGTAAGACTTGGGGTAGTTGGAACGTTTAGGCCATATTTAAACTGTGGAGTTTAAATACTCATCTTATTTCCTTGAACCTTAGTGTATTAGACTACATTACTCATGTTTTTCATGAGAATACCTTTGTTTTCTCTAAATTAAGTAAACTGCTTAATTTAATCATGCTTAGGGTAAGTTTGTCCTTCGTTGGCTACACTAATAAAGGTTGCATTGGATTCCTTTGGACTAAGTTGAAATGCTTGAGTAGAATCTCTACCTTAGGGCTAATTGGCGATTTCTATACATCTAAGAGAGGATTTAGATTCCTTAGCCTAGTCCGGGTAGAATTTGAAATATAATATAGTTTGGGGATTTTGATGTGGGATCTTGGACCTATCTGAAGTCAAGATTGATGATTAGTTATCTTGAAACCCCTATTTGTTTGTTGAATACATAGGAATGTTTGTTTTTGCCAAATTGAGAAGATTTACAATTAATAATTATGGTGATGATGACATTTGGATGTAATTCTTATGGATGATGTAACTAGATTTTTGTTTATACTGTAGATTAATCCATTGCTTTGGCTATTATTAGGGCCATTGTCTATTCAATTGTTCATTCTTACAATTACAGTTAATAATTATGCTAGTAATCATGCTTTAAATTATTCTTATTGAAGATAGAAATTACATATACTTTAATTCGTAGTGTTTGACTGTATGAATGCTCATGCTATTGGTTTTGCCACCATCTATGATGCTATATTAAAACCTGGCAAGGCCGAAGGATATTGGAATAATATTGATACCCAACAAGGCCTAAAGATATTGTGATGGTGACATTGATATCTTGAAAGGCTGGAGGATAATGTGATGATGACATTGATTCCTGACAGGGCCGGAGGATGTAATGATGATATATTTACGCCAATCAAGGCTGGATGATATTATGATGATATTGATACCTGATAAGGCCATATGATATTATGATGAGACATCGATACACGATAAGAATAGAGATTGATTATATTGTTGTTCTTATGTGTACATCTACTGTTTTGAGTATGGTTGTGTCATATGCTTATGTCTACTTATATGAACTTTGGTAATATTGTTAATATTAGTGATGGCAGTTATTGTTTGTAAGTGTTAAATGTTTACAAAATGGTATAGTTGGTGATTAGATCTAAATATGAAATAATTGTAGATATTGTTAAGTGACTAGTAATTAATATGTGATATATGAGGAATAATTGGTAAATTATATTTAGTTAATAAATGATGTTAGTTGATAAATACTGTTAGTTGATAAATAATGGTAATTTGAGATATGATGATTAATCGATACATAGATAAGTGTGGTTAAAATATGAATAGAGGGTATATGATAACTAGTAATTCAATGGATTAGTTAATCAGAGATTATTAGCTCATAAGCCTATAACTTGAGAGTATCGATGAAAATTTTGTTAAATGATTGCAGCATTATGGAGTGTGGGTATAATGTCAAATACTAGTAAATTATGAAATATCGTAATTGATTATTTGATAATAATAGTGGGATAATGGTTAAATAAGGATAAAAGTTATTTATAATATTGGTCTACTGCTTTATTCATCTCTCAAGTGTACCCTCCAGTCATATAGGTTGTTGTGACAAGTTCATGTGTTTTCTTCACCAATTAGCATTTGGGAGAATTTTGTAGTTTGTGGTTGCTAATGTTAACAAAGATTTATGTTACTCTATTATTTCAAATTGTTTACTTGTTAAGTTTGAGAAGTGATTGGCATGTGGTGATTCCTTATGTTATATTATCATTCCAGTTTACTTTTTACGTTTAGCAATGTTGGAGATTATTCAGCTTCATTTCTGTACCTTGACTTAGTTATGTTATCATACATTTTATCATACTTATATCATTATTTAGCTTAATATGCCAATGATTCCTAGTGAGTACCTTTTGTTTTTGTACTCATACTAAACTTCTATACTTTTTTAGAGTAGATCCTAGTACTAGGGATGGTCATTGACCGTTGTTCATGTTGATCTTGGGCATATTTATATGTCCAAGCACCAATATTCATCCATAAAAAGACTTGTTTTATGAGATAAAATATGTATTCTTATTGTGTTTGAAAATCAATTACATGATTTAGCTAATAGACATAATTAGTGAGGCAGGGTTGATTTTTGATAAAATTGGATGCAATTTGATGCATAATGTGAAACAAGTAATGATTGATCCTCTGGAATTAACTGCATGAACTTAAGAAGTAGTGGAATAATCTTGAAAAGCATCCACTTGAAATTTGAGGCAATGAAAGAAATAATAAACTGAGTGAAAATATGGAGAAAAAGTGAATCCTAGAGGGGTATTGCGATAAACTCATGGTTCGACTCCTAGATCCTTATAATATCCCTCATATAATAAACTCTAGTTCCTAGGAGTTCCCCTTAACTCATGATCTATTTTCCTGGTAGTGACCCTCGTGGTGCAATCCTAGTCCCCCACTAGGCAAAAATTATCCTACTATAAAGGGAGCACTTGGGCATAAGTGAGACTACTTTTAATGTACAACAAGGGTAAAAACATCCTTTAATACTTCTCTTATGTTTCTTTGAGCTTTATTAATCCAAGATTTCTTTGTGGTATGTTTAATTATTCATTGTTATGGTAAATTTAAACATTACTGGTTAAACACCCTTGTTTTGGGTTTGAGGCCGAAGATATGATATCACTTTTGCATTCTATATTGTAGTTTATTGTAGAATTATTGTATGTATTATTCTTAATCTCTTGTTCTTACTATTTTGATGATTGGCCACCATTAAGATAAATTTGAATTCCTATATTAACCCGAGTGGAGAATCATAGGTTAGAATAGAGACATTAAGGAACAAGGTTCTTATTCTTTTATAAAATACAATATTTGAATTAATATCTAGAATAGGGATATACCTAGAAGCCTTGATTGGTTCAATTGCAGAATGATACCATTATGCATCTAAATAGATTATTGCATCACTGCTCAGCGATTTAGTTACAATGTAAAGTTAGATACAAGATTAGAGGTCGGGAAACATTATTCATACAACAAAACCTAAGAATCAACGACCCGATAATCAACTAAACTATACTAAGAATAGAGATTTGTAGGATTGTTAAGAGTTTCTCAACCTTAGAATTCTATTTATTATTGTTTACAATCCTGCTTATATGTTGTTACTACTTTATTAATCATATTTTTACTTAAAACATCAAAATTATCTTGATATTTAAAATACTTAATTCATTCTTGTTCAAAACTTAAGTTGGATGAATTACTAGTTACATATTCCTTGTGGGTATGATATCAGACAATCATAGTAACTATATTACTTGTACCATCATGACTTGCGTGTGTATTAATACACATCACATGTGATGATTTCTTTTCAATGATAGGGTGAGCTATTGCAGTTTGAGTCGCCAATGTTCTACTATCTTTCTTTTTAGTCTTTTATTTTGAGATGAATGTATTGACTATGTTTGAACAATTGAGTTTTATTATTGTCAATAGATTCTCTTTTACTAGCTCTACGAGGTGATTGGATTGGTATCTTGTATTGACTTTTTAGATTATCTACAACCTTTGTTATTTATAAATTATGTTCTTGAAATTTACCTATGTTAGGGCTTGTCTTGACTATTGGTAGTATTTATGAGGCGCCATCATGACATATCAATTGGGTTGTGAAAAATTTGTCTCAGAGCTTAGGTTTAACTTGTATTATTTGTACATAAGAATCTCTAGTATAGTCCCGCTTATCCAAATAATGATGTTTATTTCCAATCTTTGGGAGGGTATGGGACATTCTAATGAGTTCTTCACTTCTTTCACTCATATCATGCTAAGATTTTGAGTTCATTAGTAGAGGTATTCCTTTGACTTTCCTATTTCTTAGATGACCAGGATGTTATAACACTATCAAAGATAAGGGTTCCAAGATCAAACCTATGGATCTTACTCCTATTTGTAGATAACCTAGAGGTTATGTGCTAATGAGTGATATATTCCTAGCTAAGGGCAAGGATAGGATGCCTTCCTCATGGATTATTCCTGCTTATAAGCTAGAGATTTTTTCTCCCCAGCCAGTGGTAGGATACAGACCAACCCATGCTCCACAAGGTTTTGATTTTTCTTCAGTGATCAAGGATACATTGGTTAAACTTTTGGGTTTAGTAAGTGGTGCACAATCTGATGGTCCACAATCAATTGATCAGATTGGTACTATGGTGGAGGCACAACCTATAGTTGCGACTCATCAATTTGAGGTTTCTTTTACATCGATCGTATCTCAGCCATTGTGTCCATCCTTCTATTTCTTTCAAGGAGCAAAAGATACTGGTAGATCCTTGAGATTGACTATTCTTAGATTTTTAGGTGCACTGGGCTAGGATGCATATAAGTTCCCAATGGCTTCTAAGGATCGACTCTATTATTTCGGCATTGTTGAGATCCGTAGTGTGGATTATACCATATTTTAGTTGGACTTTGATATTCAACATTGGTGGAGAGGTTTATGGATTCTAGACTAGATGGATATTCTTTTTTTCAAATAATATTCTTTAAGATGTTCGTGGAGATGTAAATATCTCACAGCCTTAGAGATCCTTTGAGGGATCAATTCTCTAAATTGTAGTACACGCTATGAAAGTTTAAGAGTGTGAGGCTTATTTTCTCTAGTAACCTAGCATGCGGCTTCCATTTTTTTTATTGAGTATAAAAGAGTTTTCTGCTTTGTTAGAGGGTTGAGCTCCCTATTTATATGTCTACTCATAGTTTAGTTGTTTTGAGTAGATCCATTACTAAGGTTTTAGATCACGATCGGGTGATATAGGAGATGCACAAAGAATTGTGAGGATCTTGATAGGAGGCATAGTTTTTTGGGTAGATTCTGTAGGAGCCACTATAGTGAATGACAAAGAGATGGCAGTTCTAAGAGTAGGTATCCCTACGTCCATTATATAAGCCTCAGAGTTAGCCTAGTTTCACTATTATGGTAGCACTTTAGATTGTTGATATTCTAGTGTTAGTGATCGCCTTGGTAATTGCAGTGGTCAGTCTTCAAGTGGTTTATTTTTTGGTTATTCTAGTCGCGGTGGTTACTCCGAGTTAGCGGGATCTTTTGATTCTGGTTCTGCTCATATTTTCTATTTTACTTGTGGATATTTTTGTCACTATTTACGAGATTTTCTTTATGGTGGAGTCATAAGTATTTTAGCTTAGGGTGCTTCCTCTATTAGAGTAGTTCATCCCTCAGCTAAAGGTGGTTATCATGGGCACATGGGTTGTTTTTGGGGTACTCAAGGATGTTCTCAAGAAGGGTGGATAAGAGGTTAGTTAGAGGCCCAGCCAGGTGGCAGGTGTGGTCACTTGTATGCAATATCTGCTAAACCCATGGCTGAAACTTTTGATATCGTAGTTACAGATATGATTTCGTTGTGCCTCAAATAAGCCATTGCTTTATTTGTTTCGGGAACCACTTATCCTTATATTTATACATATTATGCACTTTGTTTGGAGTTGTCTTTTGACTTATTATTTGTTCCATTACACGTAGCTACTCCATTGAGTTAATTTTTTAGTAAAGGATTGATTTTTCAAATCATTTGTTCTGACTGTTATTGATCTTGATACTTATGTTAATCTTATTTTCCTGGATATGGTAGATTTTGATGTTATTCTAGGCATGGATTGGTTATCCGAGTATCATGTGGTTATGGATTGTTTTTCGAAGACTATTACCTTACCCATTCCTGGCGTACCCCTAATTATGTGTCTAGGAGCTGTTAGCCATAAGCCTTCGTTCTACTCGTGTTGTCTAATGTATTTTATATACTAGTAAGGAAAGTTCGTTGCTTAACTCTATTCCTATTGGTTGTGAGTTTCCAAATGTGTCCTTTACTGACCTACCTGGTATTTCCCCTATCCATTATATTGAGTTTTCTATTGACCTCAAGCTTAGCACCCGACCTATTCTTATAGCACCTTACCGCAAGGCTCCTGCTTAGCTAAATGATTTTAATTCTCATCTTTAATATATTCTTGGTAAGGTATTTATTAGAACGAGTGAGTACCCTTGGGGAGCACCTGTATTGTTTGTAAAAAGGAATGGTCACTCCATATGTATGTGTATTGATCATAGGCAACTTAATAAGTTGACGTTGAAGAACCGTTATCCTATGCCTCACGTTGATGATTTTTTTGACAGCATCAGGATGCAATAGTGATTTATATGTTTTTTGATCTGCTTATCATCAATTGAGGATTTGGTTTGAATATATCCCTCATAAAGCATTTAGGACCTGTTATGGGCATTCTGAGTTCTTGGTGATGTCATTTAGGTTTACTAATTTTTCCACCACGTTCATGGATTTGATGTACCGAATATTCAGGCCTTATTTAAATTCCTTTATCATTGTGTTCTTTCACGACATCTTTGTGTATTTGAGAAGTAGAAAGGCAGGTGCATGCGCCGTATTTCAGGATTCTGAAAAAATGGGATTATGGTAGACCCAACCAAGATTGAGGCAATTCATGATTAGGCTAGACCTATATGTTTGAATGAGGTTTGTAGATTCATTGGTATGGCAAGTTACTATAGATGCTTTGTCGAGGGTTTTGAAACAATTTCAGCTTCTGTGACCATATTAACTCAAAATAATGTTCCTTTCTGATGGTCCAAAGAGTGAAACTCGAGCTTTGAAAAGCTCAACGTCTTTCTCACTTCAGCATCTATTGAGAGTGAGGGATTCACCATGTATTGTGATACGTTAGGTTTTTGTATAGATTGTGTATTGATGAACTAGGGTCGTGTTATTTTTTATGTTTCCTAATAGCGTAAGGTGCATGAGTGAAATTACCTTACTCACGATTTGGAGTAGGAGGCAATAGTTTTTGCACTTATGATTTGAAGGCATTATCATTTTGGTGTGCTTTGTGAGATATTCATTTTTCATCATTGTCTTCATTATATTATGACCCAAAGGCATCTTAATGCTAGACAACATAGAGTGATGGAGTTACTTATCGATTATGATATTTTGATCATGTATCAACCAGGAAAAGAAAATATGGTAAAAAATTCCTTGAGTATGAAGTAAGTGAGTATGGGTAGCTTGGATTGTAATTCACTTTCTTAAAGGTCATTGGCACTAAAATTTAGTCCTTAGACAACTCCATGGTCCACCTTCATATTTTAGACCCTAAGAGTAATCTTGCTAGAGTTGAGGCAAGGTCTTCATTATTTGACCATATTAGTGATAGTCAAGTTAAGTATTGTAAGCATCTCTTCCATCATGATCAGGTCTTAAGTGGTGAGTTTAAGAGGAACACCAATGAATCTGAGGGTGTTTTGAGATTTGACAGCTAGATTTATGTTTCAAGTGATGCCTTGATTTAGTTGACTTTATATAAGGCTCACAACTCTACATATTCCATTTATCTTGACACAACTAAGATGTATAAAAATTTAAGACAAGATTATTGATTTTGTTGTAAGAGAAAACAACAACAATGTATAGAGATTTGAAACAAAATAGTCGGTGGAGTGATATGAAGTTTAATGAGGCAGACATTTAGCTCATTGCCTATGTCGTCAAAAAGTATCTGTCAAGCATCAACGACCAGGATGTTTGACTCAGAGGTTGCCCATTCTTACTTAGAGATGGGAATGAATCATGATGGATTTTTTAATTGTTTTACCTCGCTCATCCTATGGTTTTTATTGTATTTAAGTCATTATGGATCGGTTGACCAAGTTACTTAATTTTATTCCTATTTTGATGTCCTTAAGTGCTAAGATATTAGCCTATACCTATGTTCATGAGATAGTTTGTTTATATGGTATGCCCAGTTCTATCATTTCAGAATGTGGTTTTATGTTCACTATGATATTTTGGAGAGCTTTTCACGAAGATTTGGGTACTCAGGTGGATCTTAGAACAGATTTTGATATGTAGAAAGATGGTCACCCGGACAGGACCATTCTAGTGTTTGAGGATATTTTTTAAGCATGTGTTATGGATTTTAGAGGCCAGCGGGAGCATCACTTAGCCTTGGAAGATTTTCCATATCATAAAAACTATCACTCATGTATTGAGATGGTACCTTTGGAGGCTTTGAATGGTAGGAGATGTCATTCTTTTGTTAGATAGCTTCAGACTTTTGATATTAGCCCTCATGGTGTAGATTTTCTTCAAGCATCATTGGATAGAGTCAGGGTGATTCAAGATAGGTTGATACAGTCTTCGAGTAGGTAGAGAACCTATGTAGACCATAGGTTTCATTCTTTGAAAATTGTAGTTTGTGATCGTGTATTCATTTGTGTATCTCCCATGAAGGGCTTGATGATGTTTGGAGGAAGGGAAAGTTCAATCATAGATATATTGGACTTTCTGAGATTCTTCACGCAGTTAGTGAGGTGGATTATGAGTTAGCCCTACCTCTAGATTTTTCTGTTGTGCATCCATTTTTTCATGCTTCTATTTCCTAGTAAACGCAGTTGGATGAGCGTTTGACCATTGTAGAGGATCCGATGGTCATATTTGCTAGTAATATTCGGCGATTGCGCACTAGAGAGATTCCTATAGTAAAGGTTTAGTGGAGGGACTTACTAGTGGAAGAGGCACTTGGGCTATCTAGAGTGAGATGTGGAATAAGTATGCTGACCTATTTGAGACTACAGGTATATCCTAAGCCTTGATTTTCAGGGATAAAAGTTCCTTTGGTAGTGGATATTGTAATGACCCTTCACCACATTTTCCATATTTCCATTTATTTGGATTGTTAGTGCTTTTCTACGTTTGTTCTAAGTCAGTTATGACTTGCTGGGACTGACAATTTTGTTACGAGGAAATTCATTTAGTTTTTAGAGTCATTTCCCTATTTAGAAGTCTTCACTAGTTCCATATGGATATCGGGCAAAGACATTAGGAAAACTACCTCAAATGTAAATTATGACTACATGAGCAACTCTAAAATATTGAATTTAAGGTAGGTAGACCTTTGGTTTGGGCTCGAGGCACCCGAGCTCCTTTTGACCAATCATTCAAAAAGATAAGAATATGAAATATGAGTGTGGTACCCACATCTGGTCATAACGACCTCAAATTGAAAATTCGTGTGCGCCATCATGTTTGTAATATTGTATTTGGAGTAGTTACATAGATAATTTGCGGTATGGGAATTTGAATCAAAATGAGCTCAAAGTGCAAATTCAAGTGTGCAATCGTGTTCACAATATTAGATTTTGTGTAGTTACATAGTTCATCTGCAATATGGGATTTTGAATGAATCTCGAGCACCCAATCGACACATATTTGACATGGAAAATCTGATGCATCAGCTAATCTAGTACCGCTAAAATTGCACCTCTTTAGGACATGATCGTGACTCTTCTAACAAACAAGAAGTGTTGTGATTGTAAGGCATCATATCACGATAGCGATTGATGAATACCTGGGTTGGGTATAAAATTACCGATTTTTCATGATTTTTTCCATTCTCCATCACATCCTTGAGAGATAAAAACCCTAAAAGGGTGTTAGCTTAAAATTGAAGCTTGTTGGTGATTAGGAATCTTGGGTAACACTTATTTTCGTGATTTTGTTCAAAGTTGAGTTAAGATTTCACCCTTTTCTCAGTGAAATATCCTGATTATTTGCTCAAATCCCGAAAGCCCTACGGTTTGATTTTATCCCCAATTTTTTTTGTTTTTCACACTTTTTGAGGTTATTGATACCTTGATCTTTTATGAATGTTGGGTTGGTTATGAAAACGTGATTTTGTAAGTGGGACCAACATGGGATTTTTAAGGTGATTTTTGGACTGAAAGCACAGTGGTGCAATATGGATATATATATTCTCGTATTGATGAGTAAAATGCATTTTTGATATCTTTGCATCTAGAGGAGGCTTCTTGGAGGGGAAAAGTGAAGGGTTTGTTTTTCATTAAGATTTCTTCAGAGTTGAGGTAAGCTAGGTTTTGTTCTTGTTATATTGAGTTATGTCATAGTATTCTTGTTGTATTATATTATATTCTGAATGGGTTTAGGTATTTGATTGATGAAATGCAAGACTTGGAGTAGTTGGACCATTTAGGCCATATTGATACAACTCATGTTTAGCATGAAAATGCCATATTTTGCTCTAAATTAGGTTAAATGCTCTTGTTAATCATGCTTAGGGTAAGTTTAGCCATAGTTTCTTACACTCTTTAAGGTTTCCTTGGCATTTATTGGACTTAGTTTAAATGCTTGAGTAGAATCTCTACCTTCGGACTAATTGGGGTATGCTATACTTCAATGAGTGGATCGGATGTAGATACCTTACCCTTGTCCAAGGTAGAATTTTACATAGAATATATATTCTAGGGATTTAGATATTGGCTCTTGCACCTATCTTAAGTCAATATTGATGATTAGTTCTCTTGCAACCCCCTACAGGCTTGTTTAATACATAGGAATATTCGTTGATGCTGTATTGAGCAGCTTGGCAGTTTATAGTTATGGTGATGATGACATTTGGACTTAAATCTTATGGATTATTTAACTAGATTACTGATTCAGCCATTGCTTAGGCTATTATTTTGGACATTGACTACACTATTGGTTATGCTTATGATCACGCTTAATAATTATTCTATTTGTGATGCTAGAAATCATTCTTAATGATGACATTAATAGTCACAATGTTAATGAATATGGAAGTCATGCTTATTTATATAGGAATCTACCCTATTCATTACACATAAAATCATGATGTTTAATCGTATTAATACTTATGCTATTGGTTTTTCCACCATCAATGATGATATATAAATACCCAAAAAGGACGAAGGATATTATGATGATATTTATACCTTGGATGGGCAGAGGATAGTGTGATGATGACATTGATACCTTTCAAGGCCAAAGAATATTGTGATGATGACACTCATTCCCGGCAAGGCCGAAGGATATTATGATGATTTATTGATATCTGGAAAAGACAGAGGATTTTGTCCTGATAGTGATACCCGACAAGGCCGGAGAATATTATGAAGAGATATGATACATGTCAAGGCTAAAGGATGATTATATTAATGTGTCTACTAGATCTAGTCTGACTGTGCTCTATGTATGTAAACTACATGCCTATGTTTACTTATATGAAATTAGGGAGTGTTGTTGATAATAGTCATGACAGTTACAAGTGTGGTGCGCTACACACCTATAAAAAAGACTTTACTTGGCACGGCATTGTGGTCACCTTGACACAAAATCAAGGATTTGATACCGACTTTTTCACGACCCAAACTAGATCTTGGCTGTGATCGATATCTCAAGTCTACCGAGGAGTTAAGATCACCTCTTTTGCCTAGCTATATATAACATGACACTACTAGTAGCGGTAGAGTTTTGGCCATACAAGAATATAGAAAGAAATAAGTTAAAGAGATAACTAAGAGTTTTAACATCAATACCCAATAAACAATAAGATCTAGAGAGCCTTTACTAATCTGTAAGCAAATTTGACTCGGGCCCTTGACCCTGACAATGACACTATAAATGTGAAGGCTTCACGTCAAATTTATGGAAATGAAACTGATGGAATGAGCAAGTATTCTGGAGAATAAAAGATAACCACTTAATTGCAAACAACTGAAGAACAAAGCCGATCAACCTAACACTACAAAAGAAAAGAACACTTTCCTTTCGAATCTACATTGCATGGGGATACTGCGTTTGGAGATAGTTAGTAGGATGCACACTTGTATGCTACTCAAGAAAGGGATAAAATAGTGCCTCGATCAAAAATTCAAAAGTCATTAAATTGTAATCCACATAATCATATATATACACTTATCATGTCGGGATAGGTAACAAGGCATAGCATGAAGTAAAACTTTATCATAGACTTTGTATCTCAACCATCATAAACTAGAACCAACATGATATATGGGTTCAAATCCCCTGGCTGACAAGGTCCAGTGCATGTTATCCATATGAATTGGAGGTATCAAGGAGGACTAATGAATTCCCCAACCCAACGTCAATCAAACAAACAAATATATATCAATAGTGTAAACTATGTATATAGTTATCAAGACCTACACTCACTTAGAAAACATGAGTTTCTATTAGAAGTATTTCAAGACCAAAACCTTCATAGTTTAGCTATATAACCCCCATTAATCCTAAATTTAAAAAAGTTTCACATAACCCATTCATTCACCACGAAATTAGACTACAAGGCACACCACAGGTATCACCATGCCATACGCTTTGAAGCTTATATTAATTCCATTACAATTCAATTAACTTGAGGGAATTCCTCGACCCCCTTTGTTCATTAAATCATGATGGAGGAATGCCTCAAGATCCATTATTTATCAAATCAAATTGGGGGTATACCTCGACCCTCCTTTATTTATTAAATCAAAACAAAGACAACAAGGCCTTTAGAATCCATCTTCATTATTTAACCTTTTACGCAATGTAATAGTGTGGGTAAGTAAGTCAAATCAGTTTTTGAAATTCAGTTTCACAAATGGGTTAAGGAACCACAATTATTAAAATCAAATTCTAAGTTCAAACATCAATTTGGGGGAAATACCTCGACCCCTATTCCAATTCCCACACCTATGCACCTATAATACTCTATACTTTTCTTAGTCCCGTTTAGCTCCTAGTGTGTTAAGGCAAAACTTTAAAGTCGTATAAATCTCTATTCATATAGAATTATCCAACTCTAGACCCCCAATGTGTAGATAATAGAATAAGCTTTCAACGATACCAATTTTGCCTCAATTCAATACTCGGTTAAGGAGTTATTCCATTTTTAATATAGTATATCACCATGATGGCCTGCATCACGGTGAAGTTCTAGTTCTTATTTGTCCCTTTACAGTAGCTCACTGCAATTTGCCCATATCTTGTCAAAATTCCCAATTTAACAGATACCGTGTTGTATCACTGGAAAAATCCAGAGGGCAAAATAATAGTCGTCCATTTTCCAATTAGCCACTGCAATAGAGGAACTTTTCTAGGGTGTGCCAAATAAAAATTTTCTAACTCAGCGTTAAATATTAAAGGGCAATCTAGTATTTTCTCCAAGACCCAAATCTCGTAAAACATAAAATCTAGCCTATTGTAAGCATAATATGCATTCTATTCACATAATTTCTCTCCAATAAACCCTAGAATATTCAAATATTAATCCTTAAGAAATCAAAATTCCACCATTCTTTTTCAAAGAAAACTAAAAATTCATGATTTCCAATTCAACATCTAAACGAATCAATCTTCAAGAGCATAAATAAGAACTCCAAGTTCAAGGTTTTTCATTTATTAAACAATTAAGGTAAGTGGTGTTTTCAACAAGGATAATTCTTTCATCCTTGTGCCAAAAAATAGATTTAAAGTTTATTTTTACATGGATTTTTATGAATTTTAGTTTAGGGTTTATACCCACTCACCACTATTTCAAAATTTTGAGATTACAAGTGTTTTAGATGTTGAATTGTATGTCTAATTTCATATATTTATGTGTATGATATTAATTTCTCGATTTAGAATAGAATTGTCAAGATTTTAATTATTTAGCATGAACTTTATGATGATTTGACATGATTTAAAGCTTTGGTATTAAGCCAAAGTTTGAATATTGATGATTCAGGAAAGATGTTGCTTTTGAGCACCCTATGTCTAGCATATATTCAGATTTTTCATAAAAGATTTGAACTTTTATTCCTCAGTTAAGATATGAAATCCACTTTATAGTGTTATTACAGTTTACAGAAAATAGATTAGTTTTGATTATAGTTTACAATAGATAGATGCTTAATTGGTTTTCATTATAAACCCTTATGATAGTTTTTAAAGTGGATTTCCTAAAGAATGAGCTTAAAGATTATAGGGACTAGTTTTTAGTAACGAGCGAGAAGTTTGGGTTTAGCACATCCTACTACTATAGAACTACGAGCCAACATAGGTACAAATTCATATTATTCTTTTTTCTGTATGGATGACAGTTATAAATGTGATCACTTTGCTTAGGTTAGACTCCTTGGCAAGAATATGACATGTCTTTCTAATGTGAGCTTTTCTCATAAAGGAACTACATATTGGATACTTGTATAGCTCACATAGAGTATGTCGGTCTGAAGAACCTCCATATAGAAAAGTGTAATCCTAACAGAATAGAATAACAAACAAACTTTTAGAAATAAAGTGCAAAGGATCATAATTTTATTCAAATATTATTTTACAGAATTTATTAGCCATGAGATTTTAGCTTTTAGTTTATAGATACAAAGGTGGGTCGTTTTAAACTTAGCCTGCATGATTTGAAAACAGACTTAACTTAAATTCTACATATTCCACTAGGAGCAACTGTAAAAGTATATCTTTTACAACTATGTGAAAGGAGTAAAAGTACAACTTTTAGAACTAAATGTTATGGATCACAAGATTTATGTAGTGTGCTTTATTATTAATGATTCATGAATTTTAAGCTTTCAATTACTCCAGCAAATATGAGTCATTTATACTTGTAGTTGCTCAGCCATTTTGTCCATCTTTCTATTTATTTTAAAAGTAGAAAATACTAGTAGATTCTTGAAATTGACTCTTCCTAGGCATTTTGGTGCACTGGACGAGGATGTATATAAGTTCCCGATGGCTTAAGAGGATTGACTCCATAATTTGGGCATTATTGAGACCTGTGGTGTGGATTATAACATATTTTAGTCAGACTTGGCTATTAAACATTGGTGGAGAGGTTATGGATTTTAGGCTAGCTAAATTTTTTTTTAATACAATTAGTTCATTGAGATGTTCAGAAAGATGTACACGTCTCACATCCTTAGATATCCTTTAAGGGATCAATTCTATAGATTGTAGTAAACTTGATGACAGTTGAAGAATATGCAGATTATCTTCTCAAGTAACCTAGCATGTGACTTTTATTTTAGTTACTAAGTATGAGAGAGTTTTTTTCTTTGTTAGAGGGTTGAGCTCCCCATTCATATTTATACTCAGAATTTAGTTGTTGTGGGTAGTTCCGTTAATGCAGGTTTTAAGATCATGATCGAGTGATATAAGGTATACACCATAAGAGTTGATAGGGTCTTGATAAGAGGCCTAAGTTTTATGGAAGATTCAATGGGAGCCACTATAGTTAATGACAAAGAGATGGCAGTTCTGAAAGTAGGTATCCCTACATCCATCCTATAAGCCTCACAGTCAGCCTACTTTTCCTATTATGGCATCTTTTTCGATTACTGACAGGGGTTATTCTAGTGTTAGTAATCACCTTGGTAAGAGCAGTGGTCAGTTTTCAAATGGTTTATGTTTTAGTTATTCTAGTCATGGTGGTTACTCCGGGCCTGCTGGATCTTTTGATTTTTGTTCAACTCATGTTTCCTGTTTTACTTGTGGACTTTATGGTCAATATTTATGAGATTACCTTTGTTGTGCAGTAATTGTTGTTTCATCATAGGGTGTTTCTGCTATTAGAAAAGTTTATCCCTCTTATAAAGATAGCTATCATGGGCACTTAGGTTATTTTTGGGGTACTCAAGAAAGTTCTCAAGAAGGATGGATAGGAGGTCGATTATATGCCTAGCCAGGTGGCAGGTTTGGTCACTTGAATGCAATATCTGCTAAACCCATGGCTTAGACTTTGTATATCACAATTAGAGATATGATTTTAGTGTGCCTCAAGTCAGCCATTGCATTATTTCATTTGGGAACCACTTATTTTTATATTTATGCATATTGTGCACAATGTTTGGAGTTGTCTTGTGACTTATTATTTGTTCCATTACACATATCTACTTTAATGAGTGATTTTTGGGTAGGGAATTGATTTTTTAGATTATTTGTTGTGACTATTAGTGATCTTGATACTTATGCTAATCTTATTTTCCTGGATATGCTAGATTTCTATGTTATTCTAGGCATGGATTGGTTATCCCACTGTCATGCAATCATGGATTATTTTTCAAAGACCATTACCTTAGCCATTGCCAGTGTACCCCTAGCGTTATTGCTGGGAGATTTTAGCCACAAGCCATCGTTCTACAAGGCTAATTTCTTATATTTGTTATACTAGTGTGGAAAGTTTGTTGCTTCACTCTTTTCCTATTGTTTGTGAGTTTTTGGATGTGTCCTTTACCGACCTACCTGGTATTTCTCCTTTTCATAATATTGAGTTTTATATTAACCTCGATCCTAGCACCCTACCTATTGTTAGAGCACCTTACCATAGGGCTCTTGCGGAGCTAAAAGAGTGAAATTATAATCTTTAGGATCTTCTTGTAAGGTGTTATTAGACTGAGTGAGTACCCTTAGGGAGCACCTGTATTTTTTGTAAAAAGAATGATGACTCCATGTCTATGTGTATTGATCATAGGAAACTTTATAAGGTGCCACTAAAGAACTATTATCATATGGCTCACATTAATGATTGTGTTGACAACGTCAGGGTATAGCGGTGTTTTATTTGTTTTTTGATTTGGTTACCATCAATATAGGATATTGTCAGACGATATCCCTCAAAAATCTTTTAGGGCATGTTATTGTATTATGATTTCTTTGTGATGTCATCTGGGTTTACTAATGCTCCAGCCACATTCATAGAATTGATGTACCAAGTATTCAGGACTTATTTTGATTCTATTGTATTGTGTTCTTAGATGACATCTTTATGTATTCAAGAAACATAGGCAGGCACATGTCCTACATTTGAGGATTCTGCTCTATACTTTAAGAGACAATGTGCTTTTTGCCAAGTTCTCTAAGTGTGAGTTTTTTCTTGAGTTAGTGATTTACCTTGGACACGTTATGACAAAGGATGGGATTATGGTAGACCTAACCAAGATTGAGGCGATTCATGATGAGGAGACCTATATATTAAAATGAGGTTTGAAGCTTCGTTGGTTTGACAAGTTATTATAGATGATTTGTCGAGGGTTTTGACACTATTTCAGCTTCTATGACCGTATTAACTCAAAAGAAGTTTTCTTTCTGATGGTCCAAGGAGTGTGACACGAGATTTAAAAAGCTCAACATCTTTCTCACTTCAACTTCTATTGAGAGTGAGGGATTCACTGTGTTGTGTGATGCGTTAGGTTTTGGTATAGATAGTGTAATGATGTACTAGGATCGTGTTATTTCTAATGCTTCCATATAGCTTAAGGTGTATGAGAACAGTTACATTACTCATGATTTTGAGTAGGAGGCGATAGTTTTTGTACTTAGGATTTAGAGGAATAATCCTTTTGGTGTGTATTGTGAAATTTTCAATGATCATCATTGTTTTCAACATCTTATGACCTGGATGGAGCTTAATGCTAGACAACATAGAGGGATAGAGTTGCTTATCCATTATGATATTTTGATCTTGTATTAGCTAGGCAAGGAATATATGGTGGAAAATTCTTTAATTTTGAAGGTATTGAGTATGGGAAGCTTGGTTTGTAATTCGATTTCTTAATGGCCGTTGGGACCGAAATTTATTCCTTAGCCAATTCGATTGTCCACCTTCATATTTCATACCCTAGGAGTATTCTTTTTAGAGTTGAGGCTAGGTCATCATTATTTTAACAGATTAATGATAGTCAGATCAAGTATAGCAGCTTTGCTTCCTTTGTGATCAGGTGTTGAGTGGTGAGTTGAAGAGGACACCATAGATTCTGAGGGTTTTTTGAGATTTGATGGCTACATTTATGTTTCAAGTGATGACTTGATTTAGTTAATTTTATATAAGGCTCATAATTCTAGATATTCTATTCATCTCGACTTAAATAAGATGTATAGAGAGTTGAGTCCAAATTATTGGCTGAGTGGTATGAAGAGCGATAAGGTAGACATTTAGCTCATTGCCTATGTTGTTGAAAAGTAAATGTCGAGCATCAATGACCAGGTGGTTTGACACAAAGATTGAATATTCTTTATTTGAAATGGGAATGAATCATCATGGATTTTGTAATTGGTTTACGTCGCACTTCTCGTGGTTTTGCTAGTATTTGGGTCATTATGGATCAATTCACTAAGTTAGCAAATTTTATTACTATTTTGATGTCCTTTAGTGCTGAGTGATTAGTCCATATCTATGTTCGGAAGATCATTTATATGCATGGTGTGCCCATTTCTTTTATTTCAGAATGTGGTTTTATGTTCACTATGAGAATTTTTAGAGCTTTTCATAAATATTTTGGCACTCAGGTGGATCTTAGTAATGATTTTGATCTGTAGACAAATAGTCTGTCAGAGTGGACCATTCGGGTGTTTGAGGATATTCTTTGAGCCTGTGTTTTTGATTTTAGAGGCCATCAGGAGTAACACTATGCCTTGGCAGATTTTGTATATAATAAAAACTATCATTCATGTATTGTGATGGTACCTTTTGAGGATTATTATAGTAGGAGATGTTATTCTTTCGTTAGATTGTTTCAGACTTCTACAATTAGGACTCGTGGTATAGATTTTCTTCAAGCGTCATTGCATTGAGTCTGGGTGATTCAAGATAGGTTGATAAAAGCTTAGAATAGGTAGACAGACTATGTAGACTAGAGGCTTCATGCTTTGAAATTTGTAGTTTGTGATCGTGTATTCCTTTCTGTATCTCCCAGGAAGGGTGTGATGTGGTTTGGAGGAACGGCAAAATCAGTCCTAGATATATTATACCTTTTAAGATTCTTCGTACAGTTGGTAAGATGGCTTATGAGTTAGCCCTACCACAAGATTTTTCTGTTGTATATCCAATTTTCCATGATTATACGTTGTGGTTAGATATCCTTAATCCTTCTCATGTGCTAAGATGGTTTTCAGTCAAGTTGGATGAGCGTTTGACCATTTTGGAGGATTCAGTTCTCATATTTACTAGTAATGTTGGATGGTTGCGCACTAGAGAGATTCCTATAGTTAAGGTTCAGTGGAGGAAATGCCTAGTTGAGGAGGCCACTTGGGAGATCTAGAGTGAGATGTGGAATAATTATCCTGACCTATTTGAGACTTCAGGTATATCCTAAGCCTTAACTTTTGGGGATAAAAGTTTATTTGGTTGTGGATATTGTATTAACCCTTCAGCTCATTTTCCATGTTTCCAGTTATTTGCATTGTTAGCGCTTTTCTACTGTTGTTCTAAGTCATTATGACTTTCTGGGAATGACAGTTTGGTTATTGGGCAATTCATTTATTTTTTAGAGCCATTTCCCAGTTTTGAAGTCTTCACTAGTTCCAAATGGACATTGGGCAAAGACCTTAAATGCAAATTATGACTACATGAGTAGCTGTGAAATAATAATTTTAAGCTAGGTAAGCCTTTGGTTTGGGTAGCGAGGCACCCTAGGCTTATTCGGACCTATCGATCAAAATGGTAAGAAAATGAAATATGAATATGGTACCCACATAATGTCAAAACGACCTTGAATCGCAAATTCAAGTGCGCCATTGTGTTCGCAACATTTGATTTGGTGTAGTAACATAGTTCATCTACGGTATGGGATTTTGAATGAATCTTGAGCACCCAATCGGACATATATTTGACATAGAAAATTTGGTGCATCATCTAATCTAGTGCCACTAAAATCGCACCTCTTTCGGCCGTGATCTCGACTCATCTAACAAACAAGAGGTACCACGACCTCAAGGCCTCTGATCAGAATAGCGATTGATTTGTTCCTGTTTTATGTATAAAATTACCCATTTTTAGTGATTTTGTCCATTCTCCATCACATCTTTGAGAGCTAAAACCTTAATAGTGTGTTACCTTAAAATTGAAGCTTGTTGGTTATTAAGAATCTTGAGTAACTCTTATTTTCATTATTTTCATCAAAGTTAAGTTAAGATTTTAACCTTTTCTTTGTGAAATATCTTGATTATTTGCTCAAATCACTGAAACCCCTAATGTTTGATTTTAGCCCCAATTTTTCTTGGATTTCATACATTCTGAGGGAAATGATTCCTTGATCTTTTATGAATGTTTGGTTCATTACAGAAACATGATTTTTGTTAGTGGGACCTATATGGGGTTTTTAAGGTGATTTTTGGACCTAAAGCAGAATGGTGCAATATGGATATATATATATATTCTCTTATTGATGATTAGATTGCATTTTTGATAGCTTTGCATCTAGAAGAGGCTTCTCGGAAGGGAAAAGTGAAGGGTTTGTTTTTCATTAAGCTTTCTTCGGAGTTGAGGTAAACTAAGTTTTTTTCTTGTTATATTGAGCTATCTCATAGTTTTCTTATTTTATTGTGTTATATTCGGAATGGGTTTAGGTTTTTGATTGATGAAATACATGATTTGTAGTAGTTGCACCATTTAAGCCATACTGATACTACTCATGTTTAGTATGAAAATCCCTTATTTTACTCTAAATTAAGAAAAATGCTCTAGTTAATCATGCTTAGGGTAAGTTTAGCCATAGTTTCTAACACTATTTAAGGTTTCCTTGGCTTTCTTTGGACATAGTTTAAATGCTTGAGTAGAATCTCTACCTTTGGAATAATTAGGGCATGCTATACATCTACGAGTAGATCGAATGTAGATACCTTAGCCTAGTCCAAGGTAAAATTTTACTATGAATATATTCTGGGGATTTAGAAATGGGCTCTTGGACCGACCTTAAGTCAATATTGATGATTAATTCTCTTAAAACACCATTAGGCTTGTTGAATACTTAGGAATATTCGTTGATGCCATATTGAGAAGTTGGCACTTCATAGTTATGGTGATGATGATATTTGGATTTAAAGCTTATGGATTATTTAACTAGATTACTGTTCCAGCCATTGCTCAAGCTATTAATTTGGACATTGACTATACTACTGCTAATGCTTATGATCACGCTTAATAATTATTCTAGTTAACATGCTAGAAATCATTCTTATTGATTACATTATTAATTACAATGTTAATGATTCTAGAAGTTATGTTTATTGATTATATGGGAATCTACACTATCCATTATACATAAAATCATGATGTTTAATTGTATTATTACTTAAGCTATTTGTTTTTCCACCTTCAATGATTGTATATAGATACCCGAAAAGGCCGGAGGATATTATGATGATATTTATAACTTTTATGGGTAAAGGATAGTGTGATGATGAAATTGATATCTTTCAAGGCTGAAGGATATTGTGATGATGGCATTCATACGTGGCAAGGCCAGAGGATAATTTGATGATATATTGATGTCTAGAAAAGACAGAGGTTTTTGTCATGATAATGATACCCGGGAAGACCAGAGGATATTATGAAGAGATATTGATACATGTCAAGACCAAAGGATGATTATATTGACGGGTCTATATGTACATGTGCTAGATCAAGTCTGACTATGCCCTATGAATGGAAACTATATGCCTATGTATACATATATAAAATTAGGGAGTGTTATTGATATTAGTCATGCCAGTTATAAGTCTGGTGCGATACACACCCTTAAAAAAGACTCTACTTGGCACGCCATCGTGGTCACCAAATGGCACCAAATCTGGGCTTTGATACCAACTTTTTCATGACCTGAACTAGAGCTTGGCTATGATGGATATCTCAAGTCCACCGAGGACCAGAGACCATCCCCTTTGCCTATCCTTATAGAACAAACACACTTAGTAGTGGTAGAGTTTTGGACATACAAAAATATAGAAGGAAATGAGTACAAGAGATTACAAAGAGTGTCAACATCGATACCCAATACAAAATAATATCCACATAGCCTCTACAAATCCGAAAAAAAACTGAGTTGGGCCCCAGGCCCTGACAATGACAATATAAATGTGGAAGCTTCTCTTTAAATTGATGGAAATGAAACCGATGGAATGAGAAAGTATTCTAGAGAAAAAAATCTCACCACTTTATGGAAAACAACTGCAGAACTGAACCAATCAACGTAACACTATGAATGAAATGTAGACCTTTCTTTGGAATCTACACCACATGGGGATACAACGT
Source organism: Capsicum baccatum var. pendulum (assembly GCA_030864225.1). Classification (NCBI taxonomy): domain Eukaryota; kingdom Viridiplantae; phylum Streptophyta; class Magnoliopsida; order Solanales; family Solanaceae; genus Capsicum; species Capsicum baccatum. The sequence goes on from CM061561.1 coordinate 148,053,676, forward strand.
TTGAAGACGGTTAGTGGGTTGGGAACTTGCACTTGAAAAGTAGATTATTATTAATGTTGAAGTAATATTTTGTCAGTTAGTGATGCTAGTTAAATAGTAGTGATCTAGTAAGCTTTGATAGTATATGCAAGAGTTTAAGTCCATTTTTTTAATTAAGTATAACATTGTATGTATGAGGTAGAGGTGTGTGTCCAAGGTGACATGGGGTTAGTTTATTTTCTATGGGTATCACGTCTTGTGTGTTATTAGTAGTACCGTTGAGTTGCTAAGTAGAAGAAGGCTAGTTATATAGTATTTGATATTCTTAATAGATAAGTTAAGTGTATTATAGATAGATGATGGTAAGCCTTTTAGGTATGACTTTTATCCTCATGGTTTAGGGAAAAATATAAGTTTAGAGATATGATATTAGTAGGCTATGATAGAAGTAGTATGGTTTATTAAAGGTTTGGATATATCTATGTTTAGTGTTAAAAATCTAAGTTTGAATCCTTGAAAATTGAGCAAATAGAAATGTGTGTTGAAGCACTAGATTGTGTGAATTGAGGATATGGTGATACTCATAATGATTCTAAGTTAATAAGTGTTCAAGTTATTATATGATGACTATTGAGTTATAGAAATATAGAGTTTTATGTCAAAAGGAAGTATTAGTAGTTGGTTTTACACTTTCAGGTGTAGTCTTTCAGAGTAAGTTTATTATTTACGTGTATTGTTATACTCCAGACTCTAGAGTGTGGCGAGTGCAGTTTAGTTTAGAGTTTAGTAAAGGGTTCCACGGAGTTGGAATAAAGGCTTAAACCTAAGGGGGAGATGATAGAACAAGGAAATAAGTTAGGGTCTCAAATTCTAGTAGTGATGCCAGTGTGTTATTTAACATTTGAAAGGGAGGATGAGGCCCAACCCATTCTTATTTAAGCATTTGTATTTCATTTATCATAATACGTACTCATGATTTATAATATGTTCAGTTCCAGTACTCATGAAACAATCTTAACGATCAACAAAATAGAGATTTGTATCATGTACATCCTTAGATTAGATCACTTTAATGAATCCATATCGTGAATACTCTATTCATCAGGCCTCGGTAATGTGTCAAGTTATGCTGAGTATACCATAATGTTTCAGGCCTTGGTATTCCAACCTTTCAGTGACCTACCCTTAGATCAAGATAGTGATTATGAAAAATTTAACAGATAGGAAAGAGTAAATATGTTACGTTGGGAAAGATGATTGTATTCTTGTTTCATCTAAGTTTAAGTGAAGGAATATTTAGGTTAAACTTTTATAAGTTTGACTTTGTTTGTTGAGAATATTTTTTGTGTGTCTTCATAATAATAGTTCATGGAAGTTGTTATTTATAGATATATTAGAGATTATGAGAAAGATGTTTTTATGGGTGTTTCTTTGGAAGTGCATATGTGGTTATGAAAATAGGTTTGAATGTTATGTTGGTTTGTAAGTGGTTGAATTCATTACGCGTTAGTAAATTCCTAGTAAGAGGTTGAATGTAGCTGTTAAAGTGGTAATAATACTTATTCATGAGATGAGAAGTACTGAATGTGCAAGGTGTGTTAAATTCATGATTTACACTAGTATTTTTGTGTGATGGGTGCACTTTGTAGATACGGGTAGTCCAGAATATAGTGAGAGAACTCGATTCAGCTCAGACTTCAGTAGGTGGAATTATTAGTGTCCATGATAATATTTTCAGTAGTCTCAAGTGAAGTGTAGTTTTAAAAGGGGAAGTATAGTTGAGGGAATATTTAAGAAGTAGTTTTAAGTTCTAAATTAAGAAATTGCATTGCATGAAGCTTACTATTTCTATACGATCTTATGATTTACAGGTCTATGTTCCATGCTATAGAGTTGTTGCAATGTTATGCTTCCTTAGTCAGATGTCTTGTTCAGAGTGTGCCCAAAATTCTTTTCTACTTAATGTTATTAGAATTTCATAGAATAGTGTAGAAGATCTACCCTATTTGGGGAGTGAGCATTCATTATGATCCAGTCCATATAGCCTGCAATCCAGTTTAGCAATGAAACAAATAAGCTCCTATAGATTTCCAACTTTCCATCTAGTTGTACTACCCAAAGTTTCATGAATAAGGCCATTCCATGAGGTAAAATGTAAGCATTTGAGAAAATTATGAATTCAACTCAGTCCAGGCATCAGGAATCAGTCTAAGATTTAAGTATTTAGTCATGATTCAGTTCATAAATATTCACTGAATGATCATAGTTTTCCAAGTATTCTAGCTTAGACACTGTAATACCCACTGTATGATCTTAGCCTCGTTGTCTCATGGTTCATGTCAGCATAATATATCACTTTGTAGTTCTATATATATGATTGCTCCATCAACACTTCAAGAGAATTCTAAACTCTCATCTAGAATCAACTCCTTATAGAAAGAAAAGGCAACTCAGCTCAAAAATCAGTTTCATTATATAGGTTTCTAAAGTTTCAGACTTAGTCATGTATGTATGTTCCCAGATGTGTATGTGCAGTATATTATCTCATTAACTAAGTTCAAAATTCTCAGTTCTATCAGTCGATCCTTCTGATTTAGATTCAGACATGCAAATTTTATCAGTTGTTCATGCCAGCATATATTCTCAGTTCCTCAGCATCCTTAGTTTAACTAGTCTCATTCGAGGATGAACTTTTCCAAGAGGGACATATTGTAATACCCTGTACTCTTCTTAGTCCCATTTAGTTCCTAGTATGTCAAGGTCATCTTTAAAAGTGTATAACTCTTGATACATATAAAATTTTCTACCTCTAGACCCCCAATGTGTAGATAATAGAATTGGCTTTCTAACAATACAAACTTTGCCACAATCCAGTACTCGGTTAAGGAGTTATGGCGATTTTAATGAAAATAGTAGGGCACTGTGATAAGCCTGCGACACGGTGAAGTTCAAGTTCCCATTTGTACCTTACCAGTAGCTCACCATGATTATCCTGTATCGTGCTAAAATTTCTAATTTGACAGACACCGTACCGTGGTCGGGTGAAAAATAGTACTCATCATTTTTCCAATGACATAATTTGATTTGATATCGTTGTGCTAGAGGACAAAATGAAAGTTGTCTGTTTTCTACTAAGCCAAGACTATAGCTATGCGTTGCGGTGGTGTGAAAAATTGGGATTTTCCAGTTTCAAGCTATATTTTAAACGACAATCTAGTCTTTTCCCCAATACTCAAATTGTGTGAAACATAGAATCAAGCCTATTGTAAGGATATTATGCATGCTTTTAACATAATTTCTCCCCAAGGAACCCTAGAACATTCAAATCTTAATCCTCAAGAAATCAAATTACCACCATTCTTTTCCAAAGATAACCTAAAATTCAAGATTTCCAATCCAAGATCTTCAAGAAACAATCTTTGAGGGCACAAATAGGAACTCAAAGTTCAAGATTCATCATTTATACATCAATTAAAATGTGGGGTCCTAAGCAAGGATATTTCTTTCATCCTTGTGCTCAAAATTAGATTTAAAGTTTATTTTTACATTGAATTTTATGTATTTCAGTTTAGGGTTTATACCCACTCACCACTATTTGAAGATTTTTAGATTACAAGTGAATTAGATGTTGAATTGCATGTCTACTTTCGTATTTTTATATATATGATATTAATTTCAAGATTTAAAATTGAATTATCAAGATTTTAATTATTTAGCATGAACTTTATGATGCTTTAACATAAGTTAAAGCATGTGTTTTAAGCCCTAGTTTCAATATTGGAGTTTCAAGAAAGATGTTGATTTTGAGCACCCTATGACTAGCTTATATTCAAATTTTTCAGAAACGTTTTGATCTTTTAATCCTCATTTAAGATATGGAATCCACTTTACAGTTTCATTACAACTATAGAAAATAGATTAGTTTTGAATACAGTTTAAAACAGACAGATGCATTATTGGTTTTCATTATAAATCCTTATGCTAGTTTTTAAAGTGGATTGCGTACAGAATGAGCATACAGATTAAACGGAGTAGTATTTACCACCGAGAGGGAAGTGTGGGTTTAGCACACCCTATTTCCTGAGAACTACATGCTGACGTAGGTATAGATTCATTTTATTCCCATTCCTTTATGGATGACAGTTACAGATGTGATCACTTAGCATAGGTTATACTCCTAGGCAAGAGCATGCAACCTATCTCTAACCAGAGGTTTTCCCATAAGGGAACTAGACCTTGGACGCTATGATAGCCCAAATAGTGTACGTCGGTTAGAAGAACCTCCCTACACAAAAGAGTAATCTTAACAAAGAAGAATAACGAAACAACTTTTTAAAACTGAGAGTAAAGACTTACGATTTTATTCAGATATTGTTTTACATTAGTCATTAGCCATAAGATTTCATCTTTTAGTTTACAGATACAAAGTTCTGTCCTTTTACACTAAGCCTGCATGATTTGAAAATAGATATAACTTTAGTTCTATTTATTCCACTAGCAAAGAGAGTAAAAGTACAACTTTTTTAAGTAAGTCTTATGGCTCACAAGATTTTTGCAGTATACATTATTATTCATGATTCATGCTTTTCAGCTTTCAGTTACTCCAACTAATATCAGTCATTTATACTTAGCATGCAGTATTTTACAAGTTTATACTAACAATGAGATATTGTTTTACTTATACATTCACTCTAATATTCTAAGAACATTCCAAAAGTTCTGATCCACATGTATGTCTACGTCCTACATTGTTTAATAATGTAGGTTCCTGTTCATTTGTAGTCCATATACCACGATAAGACACTTGAAGATTCTAGCCAGCAGATGATGAGTACTACTTCGGGGATTTCAGTTAGATGTTATTTATTTAGTCTACTTTCATACTCATATGTATTAGTTTGTAGTAGTTAGGGTCGTGTCCCAGGCACCTATAGTCAGTATAGTAGAGTCTTCACAGTTATCAGTTAGTGAGAGTCATGTAATTTTAGTTCTGCTCTTCAGGTTTATAAGAATGTAAATTGTATTTGTATTGTATTTTGTCATCTTTAATCATGATTATATTTCGGCATAGTAAACTCAATTATTTTATACATATTTAGATTAGTTGCTTAAAAATATGCCAGTGCAAGGGTTAGCATGGAATCTCTTGTAGTCCTAAGAACTGTGTGACGACTAGGGGGTAGTATTGGGTTGTTATAGCACCACATTAGTTTAAAACATTCAATTCAATGCAAAAACAACTCAACAAAACCATGGGAAAATATTCAAGGATCAATTATTCCAAAATCCTCAACCATGACTAAAACCCACATTAAAATCCATAAAAATAAACTATTTAAAACACATGCTTTTCACAAAATAAGATATAGGGAAGAGTCACATGCCTTAAGGTATCACAACTATGGAGAGAAATCACCCTTGAGATCCCTCATTGATCAACTTCTTTGAAAGCCTAAGTACTATTGACTTTGGAGATTTGAGAGAGATTGGTTAGTTATTTTTATTCTTTAGAGTGATAAAAACATCCTAAAGTGGTTTTAAGTCATGGGTCATGATTTGGTTAAATTGGAAATGTCCAAAGTACCCTTAATGAAAATATTGAATTTTGTCTCCCAGTCGCTATGGGTGACTTACGACTAGTTGTGTTACCGTACAACTAATGTAATCTAGTCATAGGCTAGACAGTGTCCTTTACTATACATATCATTAATACTACAAATTTTTCCCTAAAGATCGTAATGAGACCCTAAAAGTCATAGGGTCCAGTTGTAATCAACACAAAAACCATTTAGGCAAACACTGGAGAACCAATGACTTGGACAACACGACAAGTAAAGGGTCTTTATAACTCGCAAAGGTAAGTCAAAACCAAGGCAAAGATCAATTGAAACCTCCACTTTCACCATGCGACTTGGGTCCTATGACCTGTAATGACACCCTACCACTTATTGGAAGAGTCATAGTCAGGGAAGTGAGCTCAAGGCTCAAGAAATTTTCACAGGCCAAAAATCTGGGGTGTTATATTCTCCCCCACTTGGATGATTCATCTACTAATGATGGATCATGGCATTCATTAGCATGATTCAACATGGAAACACACCCATACATATATTTAATGAACAAATAAAACAAAGATATCAAGGAAATCAAAATATCCTTTAACAAAGTCAAAAAACAAAGATGTTAAGATTAACACATACCTTAAGCACAATTATCCGTAACGAGGGAACGAGAATGGATATTTGTACTTAATGTACGCTTTATATTCCCAAGTAGCTTGAATGACCTTATGGTTCCTCTATAGAACTTTTACCAAAGCCAGAACCTTAGTGCGCAACCGACAGACTTGATGATCCAAACTTTTCTCTAGGATTTCCTCATAGGACAAGGAATCCGAAACACCAATACTTTCAATAGGAACAACCAAGGAAGGATCACCAACATACTTCCTTAAAATTGAAACATGGAAGGCCAGATCGATAGAACACAATCTAGATGGTACCTCTGACTCATAGGCCACATGGCCCACTCACATTAAAACATGAAAGGGACCAAATTTTGGGAACTAAGCTTCCCTTTAATTAATAATCACATCACTCTCTTTATGGGAAATACCTTTAAGAAAACAAAATAACCCATATTAAACTCTATCTCGCAATGTATCTCATCCACAAAGGAATTTTGGTGACTTAGGGCTGCCCTAAGATTGTCCAGAATCACCTTCACCTCTTTTCAAGGCTTAGGGAACCATGTTTGGATAGAATAACCTATTCTTACCAACATGAAACCACGTAATAGGAGACCTGCACCTCCTACCGTACAGGTATTTAAAAGAGCCATACCCATACTAGAGTGAAAAATATTATTATAATCAAACACTATGAGAGAAAAATGATCAACCCAACTACCACTAATATCGATCACATATGACCTAAGAAAATCCCATAATGTCTGAATTGTCCTCTCTACTTGACCTTAGTTACCAAACCTCTCTAAAAATAATGACAAAATTGAGAAGAAAACTGAGTGTGTCGATCAGATATGATATAAATAGGAGCACCATACAAATTGAAAATTATCTAAAATGAATAACTTTTCATAAGACTCAATTGAATAATTAGTCCTCACAGGCAAAACAGTAAGCAGACATGGTTATCAAATCCACTATAACCTAAATCGTATCAAACTGACTTTAAGACCGCAAAAATAGGTAATGAAATCATGATTAGTTACCTACCACTTTCAAATAGACAACTCTATTTCTTAAAATAATTGATGAGGCCTCAAGTTCTCCACCTTAAATTATTGACGCTCCATGAGCTTAGTCAGAAAATTGGCCACATCTTGTTCATATTACTCAACCAATAGGTCCATTTGAAATCATGGTACATCTTCATCGAACTGAGATTAATATATACCTCAACTAATGAGCCTTAGAAAAGGTCTTCTTTCGTATCCAATGAACAGTATAACAGACAATATACCTTGGTACCTGAAGATACCATCACTTTCATTCTCAAAAGCCAACACCTTCTTGTGACTAAGATCATTGTTGATTTGCATGATTGTAAGATCCAAAAATATCTTCTTTTTCACCTCAGTACCAAGATATTTCTTCATACCTCTTGCACAATCAACCTTCATCCTCAAAGCCTAAGAGATAAACTATAAGATATTTCAAACAACAAATATCTTTCACCAACCCTCACTTCTCCTCCTCCACATTAGATAAGATTCCCATGGAAAACCTTCTCTGAGCATTAGAAATCACGTTATCTTTACCTGGCTGATAGTGTAGACACATATCACAGTTCTTGAGCAACTCCATCCATCTTCTCTAATTGAGATTCAACTCATTCTAGTTAAACACATACTGTAGGCTCTTGTGATTTATGAAGATGTCAACATAAACTACATCCATGTAGTAATGCCAGATCATCAATGCAAACACCAGAACCAATAAATCCAAATCATTCGTCGGGTAATTCTTTTTATGATCCTTCAACTTCCTAGAAGCATATGCCAAAACCTCGTGACTCTACATCAAAACCCAACCCAATCCCACATGGTACACATAACAATAAACAACAAAGCCATCATAACCAATGATTAGGGTCAGAACAGGTGCAGAAGTCAACTTATATTTCAAATTCTTAAAGCTTCCCTCACAAGCATTCAACTAGAGAGAATTCATTTTCTTTTGAGTCAATCTAGTCAACAGAACAATAATAGATAATAAACTCTCCACAAAATTCAAACCCATGAGTTTTTGAATATTGGTTGGATTCGTCGGCCTAGGCCACTTATTAACCACTGCAACTTTCTAAAACCACCATGATCCTTTCTTAGAAACAACATGACTAGGAAAAGTAACAACATTGACTCATTACAATGCCTCGAGTCTGTGCCTCGAATGCTACACAATGCTAGCAACCCCGATAGACCACTAGCTAACCTATGACTGGTACTTCCTGTAAGCACTGAATAATAATAACTGTAATAATAATATAACTGAAATAAGTGTGGAAGTTAGGTTAAAAACACCATAAGGTGTATAACTGAACAACCAATATTAAATACTTAAAGATGAATACTACAAATTGAAGTATCCATCTAAAATACTCTAGTCTGAAAGCCTCTAACTGTATGAATTAGTGAGTTGATGAGACAAGCCCCCAACTAAATCTAACTACTAAAAATTATTCTTAAAATACTAAAATAGTAATTTGTCCTCGAACTTTGAGGACTCGCCACTAAGTCTTTTGCTAATAGCCTGGACTTCTAAGTACGGTCTAGAGCCCATGCATTATAACCTATGATATAATTCATCATGGCATAAAAGAAAGGTATGTGTCAGTACTTTGAATTTACTGGTATGCTAAGTGAGATAGACTAATATGCATGGATTCATATGCATAAACGATAAATGACTATATAACATGAACATAGATTAATGAGAGAACATGCATAGATACATAAATTCTAACTGAGATCATATTAACACTGGTTACTGAGTTTTGAATATTGATTAACTAATATCTAAGTTTACTGATATTGTAATAATGGTAACTGAGTGACTATTACTAACAGTCCTGATTGATAACTAGGTAACTATTTCTAAAATTCCTAATTTTATAGAACTAAACTTAGTTCTATACTAAGCTGGGTGACTGTATCTAGTAGTCTGAATCTGTAGAACTGAACTGAGTTCTATATTAAGACTGAAACTAAAACTAAAACAGTGGGAGATAATTATCTTACTGTTATGGGCCTCTTTGAATGGATTGGGGTCAAACTTGTAACCCTAATTGGAAGGGTATCAGTATCGTTCCAGGAGGAAAGACAAGTTGTGAGTTAACTATCTCTCACAGTAACCTATTTTGTGAACCCTCGATGGTAGGAAAACTCATATGAGATACATCAACCCTAGTCTGGTAGAAAGATATCTTAACATCTGCTGGCTATTATAGGTCAAACCCTCTGCTTGTAGGAATGTCACAATCCTTGGATTCACTCTATTCTGAATCCTACTTCCAACTGAATAGACACTAAACTAATTTCTAGTCCATACTCATCTTGACTAGACTGATACTAATTCTACTTTCTAACTGAACTGAACTGAGTTCACTGAGTTCCTCTAACTGATGGAGTACTACAGAATCTGGTTAACTAACAGAGTTCACTTAGTTATGTACTAAATACAAAACTGAGACTGTGACTAATTACTGAGTACTACTATTCATAAAATTACTAAAACAATTCTGTAAATATGTAGCTCTTGGTAAATAGCTTAATTTTTGAGTATTGAATACCCCCAGGACTCAATAGTATGAAAAGTAAAGCATAAAGTAAACTTGAAAAGTGTAACACTGTGCAGTTTTTCATATCTCGTCCATAGAGAGATTTTATCAAACACTTGTAAGACATAGGTTTACACATAAAATAGCATGTCATGATTTTTCCCCATTTAATTCGCATGAACATTTTAACAAGCACTTGGGAGAAAAATTATGTACATAATACTAAAACAAAATATAGGCATCATAACATAAATTACAAAAATAACAAATTCGATGGCTTTAACATTAATTCACATGATACTACACATATGAAAATCAATTCTACATGAATCTTGTATTAAACCATGGATTAGAAACCCAATTAACATTATAATGATGAATACTCTTAAATCAAATCATGGAAATCATGAAATTAATCTACTTGAAGTTTTAAAATAGTTTCTTGGACTCCAAATGATACAAAAAGGATAAAGGAAACACGACGCAAACACTAATTCAGTCCACTAATCTTAAGGATTCGAGGATAAAGATGGAGACCACACTCGGATTCGCTACCAACAACAAGAATACAAGATACAAGAGTGTATTCCAACACCAAAATATATATAAAACGTGATGAAAAATATCAACAACAATAACAAAAGTTTTGGATTAAATAAATGACCCAAAACAGTCCACTACACAAGATAACAACAACAAAAGTAAAGGATACATAGTGAGACCAAGATTATTACAAGATTAAAAACTAAAAGGTGTATTAAACTCAAAAACCCCTAATGAATGTAATAATCAAAACCACATTCTTACGGTAATCGACTAACCTCAAGATCCACCGTTTCCAAGGAAAGAACAAATTGGCTTTTCCAAGCCCTATACTAATGATGACTTTTCCAAGTCCTAAATAAGACAATACTAAGGTGGTCTACTCTAAAGAGAGAGGATTTTTCAAGTGTTTCAATCTTTCATTATTCAAAAACTAGTGAAAATAAGACTAAAGGGACCTATTTATAATATATTACAAATGAAGATAAAAAAAAGCACTTTTCCCTTAATGAGAGGGGATGCCATGATGTGTAAATACACCATATGTAATGTATAAGATACCCATAATGAAGGGGAAGCCAAGGTATTTTTTAACTTGAATGAATGGTTCTTTTTCAATGCTCTCAAAAATCGAGTATGGTTCATACTTTAAAGGTTGGGGTTCTCGGGTTAGCATCAATGTAAGCAACCAATAAACCTTCTGCACACGAGATTGCTTTAAGTTATGCTCAAAATGATCCTTCCTTGCGTATCCCTGTGCTATCGGGGTGACCAAGTATTGAGCCTCTAGGGGTTGGCCTTAAAAGATGTCATTAAAAGCTAAGGTGTCCATTTGACTCGTATCATCCACCCCATCTTGAAAAGGATTCGACCTCGAATTCAAACCTTGCAAAACAAAATAAAGGACACACAAATACAAACTCCTCATGAAATAAGGGTTAGGGTTAGCATGACAAATCACCTCAATATTCCAAGGTTGCGCATATTTAGAATATAACCAAGAATCCGTTGAACTAAATATTAAATAATTAATGAAAAATGCACAAAGAATTTGGTTATGGAAATTACCAAGATATAAAGAAACTACATAGGTCCCAATGGAATGAAATAATCCACAAAGTAGAACTTCCTTCATCTTATGAGCCATAAGACACCATTTCTTCTTTATCTCACTAAAAGACAACACTAAGGGGGCGTTTCGATTGTTTTTAAAGTCTATAAAATCCATATAGTATTATCACACACACACATGGACAAACCAACAAACTTTCTACGTCGACCTAAAATAAATCCAAAACTAGCATTGACATGATCATAGTCAAAGAGGTAGTATAGTAAAGAATCATGCGCAAACGAATTCACAGGTGAAAAATAAACATTTAAACACAAACACATTCTTTCCTTTAAACAACTAGACAACTTGGCATCCACATGTTGGACTTTATGTAATTTAGGCACAAGTGTGTCAAACAAGGATAGACATTTAGGAACGTTACCCCAAGGAGTCAATGACACCTTTTCCCTCAGGTTTTCAAGAACTACATATTCCTTACCCTTAAGAGTACTCTCATCTTTCAAAAGGAGATTTCCATCTTAAGGAGGAATATTTTCACACAATAGTGGGTTAGCATATCGGCCATAGCTTCCAAAGCAAGCTATACCATCATTTTCACCACTAGGTTCATTAGGAGTGTTTATATCATCTTCAAACAAGACATTATACCTAAAGAGAGCATGATCTATCCCACGGGAAGATTTGGAACAAGTTAGTTCACTCTCTAAAAGTTCATTATCAAGTTTTAAAGATGTATTAAGCACATGATTATCCCTATGATCCAAGCAAATATTAGAGTCAAAGGGTCAGCTCACGGGTTCACTCCTATTCCTTTGATCAACATTTTCAACATCATCACACACTTGAGGTTCATTAATCACATCATACACATCCTTAAGAGGTGGGCAATTTGTGCATATAAGTTAATCAACACAAATTTCACAAGATAATGTACTTTCATCCAACGCAATGGTTTCAACACTAGGTGGACATCAATCAATCTTACAAGATTAGTCAATTCGATCAACTAGTGTATCCACACTCACAATATGTACATGATCATCGAGTGGCAAAGAAAAAATATACTCACATATAGTCAAGCTACAACTCACACTCAATGGGCTACTAGGCACACAATTATCATTCATATGCCCAAAAATGTAAGAGTTAGCTATTTTACCTTGAAGTCATTGAGTACATTCTTCTTTGTCATGGTGTGAAGGTTCTCCAAAAGCTTGGACAGAAACTTCCTTTTTGCATTGTTCTTCTTTGCTTTCCATGTTGGTGCCTACACAAATATCTTAAGAAATAGAAGGACAACCAATGTTAGCATAGTTTAGTGGTAATTCTCCCACATCTCTCCACACAACCTCTCTTTTTTCCACTTTGGAATTACCACCTTGTACTCCTTTATTCCTCTCAATCTTTTGTCTCTTATAATAATTTGGATTGGAGTAGGTAGGCACTCTTTGTGGCTTGGGAAACAAGTAAGTCATGAGGCGATTCCCCCATTGGTCTCTTACAACATTAGGCTAATTTTGTACGTTAGAAACTTGATGTCGTGCAAACAAATCGACAACTAAGTATACATGACTGTAGGCCAAGGGAATAATATCGCACCACACCTCCTTATGGTAATCATATTAGGACAAGACAACTTTTACCCTCTCGGTAACCTTGAATCCATCCAAGAAGTATGGAACAAGTAAAGGCTGGCCAAACAACCCCAAGTAGTCAACCATGGATGGAATGATGTAGTCTCTATACTACCTATCATTTAACAAAATGAGGCAGTCCGATATCCCATAGATTGTCACCTTTTCGGAGTGTACACTCCTTCTCGAATCAACATTATAAATCAATTGAGTACCCCTCAGTTTTGGAGATAAATACCCTTTTCTTCTCATTGGACAACCTCCACTATAACTAGTATAACCATTCACACTATATCGATTTTGATAAGAGTACTACAAGGTGGACAATTTGGATCTTCATAATCCTCACGTGTACACTCATCATAGCTCTTCTAAAATTTACAAACGAAAGGGTTATACCTAACACCAAATCTAGGTTCGGAGTAAGAAATTTAAGACTCCTCACATAGCCCAACATCATCATAAGATCCATCACGAGGTCCTACAACATCTCCAATGTTACCATAAGCACTAGGCACTAGTAATTTTCAAATCTTCTTATGTTTTGATCATGGCTATTTTCATAGCCTCCACAATCTCCCTCAAATTTGTAGCCATAAAACCCCTCACTACAAACATAGTCTCCCATGTTGTAGTCATAATAATCCCCGGCTATCTAAGATATATTCCCCTTATATCACTTTTTGAACCTGCAGAATTAACAAACAAGATTAGTAGTAAAAGCTTCTCACTAATACTAGTATTCAATCACCTTTGTGATTCTCACATTTGGAGCGGCAACTATTGAATATTGCTTATACTCCGGTAGTCAATAGGATGTCAATTCTACTTGGCGGCCGTAATAGATTCTTGTTTGATCGGCTTAAGACACAAAAATAAAATTTACTTAGAAACTTGAAACAAAGAACTTACTACGAGTTAAAAATGAGAAAAGCACATAAATAACTAAGACACGAAGAAACATATTCAATAATTAATCTACAACTAAGTAGGTGATTACTAGTTGTTAATTAATTCTAGAATCAAGACATGAAACTAATGAAATAATAAAATAAAACTAAGAATCTAAAATTTTGAGCTTAAAAATATTGTGTGAACAGTAGAAGTGATGATGTGGAAGCCACGTATTAGTTCAATTTTATCAAGTGGTTATTCTCAAATGTTCAAGTCTTGGACAAAAATTAATTTAGATTGGTGGAATTTGTTTTAGGAGGGAAAATAAGTCTTTGGGCCTTTTTCAATTTTCAAGACTTGAATTTTTCTTGTACTTCTCCTTAAAACATGGGTCCTTAAATCATGTAAAAGTGGTTGGGAAGTGATATAAAGTCTTTTGGTGGTTGGGGATCTTTCAAGACTAACAAGTACATACACCTTTTTCCTTCACCTTTTAGGATCTAACATTCACTTTATGTTCTAACAATATGTGAAGGAAGGTGAAGAACTTTAAGAAAAAGAACAACCACACCAAGAACAATAACAACAATCTTCAAGAAGAAGAACAATTCCAACGGCCAATTCCAATCCACAATAACAATATCTCCAACAATTGGCCAAGACAACTACAACTTCAACAAAATGGTTCTCAACCCACCAAGTAACAACAATATCACGTGGTCAAGTGTAGAACATCTAGTAGAAACCACACGGCCACAAAAGTCCACCATAACAATGGTCAACAACAATGGGCCAAGCTTATCTTCACAACAACAACTTTCAACAAGTTGAAGCTCAGTTTAGATCTAGACTGAAAGTGTTAATGGACAAGAAAAATAACACTAGAAACAACAAAATAAACAAGAAAACTACTAGATCTAGTAACACAACAAAAAAATCAAGGCCAAGACACAACAAGAACACAATTTTGGCCAAGAACACAAACATGGACAGATTGCTATTTTTCTAGAATCTTCAATTTTTCACACTTTTTTTTTAATTTTCCAAAAAGAAAGCCCAAGATTGATCTTGTAGGAACAAAATCAAACCATGATTTGATACCGAATGATATAACAAGCACAAGGGAAACACAGAAAAAATACCAAATTAGTACACTAATCTTAAGGATTCAAGGACCAAGATGGAGACCACACTCGAATTCGCCACCAACAACAAGAATAAAAGATACAAGGGTGTATTCCAACACCAAAACAGATATAAAATGTTATGAACAATATCAAAAGTAATAAAACAAGTTTCGGATTCAATAAATGATCCAAAACAGTCCACTATACAAGATAACAACAACAAAAGTAAAGGATAGATAGTGAGACCAAGATTATTACAAGATTAAGACCTAAAGAGTGTATTAAACTCAAAAACCCCTAATGAATGTAATAATTGAAACCACAATGTTACGGTGACCGCCAAGTAATCGACTCACCTCAAGATCAACCATTTCTAAACAAAGAAAAATATTGACTTTTCCAAGCCCTATACTAAGGATGACTTTTCCAAGTCCTAACTAAGACAATAATTAGGTGGTCTACTCTCAAGACAGAAGATTTTCAAGTGTTTCAATCTTTCATCATTCAAAAACAAGTGAAAATAAGACTAAAGGGGCCTATTTATAATATATTACAAATGAAGATAAAAAGAGTACTTTGCCCTTAATGAGAGGGGTTAGCATGGTGTGTAAATACACTATATGTAATGTATAAAATACCCTTAACGAAAGCATAATCAAGGTATGTTAAAACCTGAATTGATGGTACCTTTTCAATGATCTCAAAAACCGAGTATGATTCATACTTCAAGGCTTGTGGTTCTCGGGTTAGCATTAATATAAACAACCAACCAACCTTCCACACACGAGATTTGTTTAAGTCATGCTCAAAATGATCCTTCCTTGCATATCCTTATGCTCTCGGGGTGACCAAGTCTTGAGCCTTCAGGTTTTGGCCTTCAAACATATCATCAAAATCTAAGGTGGCCATTTGACTCATATGACCAAATACGGATGGAACCCTTGGATGAACACTTCATATACCTAAGTAATTGAATTAACGAAGGTTAATGGTGAGTTCTTCAAACTTGAATATTAAATTAGATTACCCATGGTTTTGTTCTTGAGAATAGTGAATGAAATTTTCCCCTAAAAAGGCTAAATTTCATGTTTTGGGGGCTGATAGACATGGAAAATGACCCTAATGCCCCAAAAGATGTGTCTTTTTAATGTCTAAAAACTGGCCTAGCAATGCGTAGATTGACACACCACATTGATAGAATTAATGCGATGCCCAATATGCCATGTTGAATCTACATTGGTTCAATAGAAATTGTGCTAGAAGCTAGGGAAAAATAATCATTGATGTGATAGGCGATACGGGGCATCGAGATTGCATCGATACACTAATTCGAACAGCCATACGTGCTTCAAACAATGTTCGAAAAATTTGAAACTCATCCTAGAACACCTACTGAAATTCCTAATCATGAAGACACTTAAAGATCAACATTTAATTGTGAGATATACATCCCCTTCCATAGAGCGCCTCAAATAGAGCCATCTTAATGCTGGAATGATAAATGTTGTTATATGCGAACTCAATCATGGGTAAGTGGTGAACCCAACAACCCTTAAAGTCAATGGCACACGCTCTTACCATATCTTCCAAAGTATAAATGGTCCTCTCTACTTGACTATCTATCTAAGATTGGAAGGCTATGTTGAGCTGAACTTGGGTATGAAGACCATTTTTGAAGGCTTTCCAAAAATAATAGGTAAATTTGGTACCTCTATCTGAGATGATGGATAACAGAACTCCATGCAATCTAACCAACTCTTACATAAAGCTTGGCATAATCCTCAGCTAAATAAAAGGTATGGACTGGTAAGAAATGAGCTGACTTGGTCTTCCTGTCTACGATAACCCATATAGAATCATGTTGAAAATGAGTAAAAGGCAAACCCGTTACAAAGTCCATCTTCGTTACTTCCCATTTCCATGTAGGAATACTGAAAACCTACATGGACCCACTAGGGTTCTGATGTTCAATCTTAACCTGCTGACATGTTGAGCATTTAGGTACAAACTATATAATATCTCTCTTCTTCCAACTTCATCAATAGACTTCCTATAAGTCGCGGTACATCTTAGTTACCTCTGGATGAATAGAGTAGCATGCACCATGCGCTTCTACAAGAATCCTCTACCTCAAGTCATATACACCTCGCACACATAACAAACCTTGGAAACACAAAACCACTATATTATCCTTTCCTGGATGATATAGAACACTTATGTCATAGTATTTTAGCAACTCCAACTACCTTCTCTAACAAAGGTTTAAGTCTTTCTGAGAGAATACATACTGGAGGCTCTTATGGTCTCTGAACACATCAATATATGCCCTATATAAATAGTACCTCCAAATATTTATGGTGAATACCAAAGCTGCTAATTCAAGATCATGAGTGGGGTAGCTATTCTCATCAAAACACACCCCAAACCAAGTATAGATGAATCACAATATACCATAAACCCATCTAAACAATCTGGTAGAGTCAAATTTGGAGTTGCAGTGAGTTGAGCCTTTAACTCCTAAAAACTCTTCTTATAAGAATCTGACCACTGGAATTTGACTTTCTTCTGAGTCTATTTGGACATAGGGGATGCAATAGATGAAAATACCTCAACAAACAATTGGTAATAGTTGTCTAAACCCAAGAAATTCCTGATATCTGTCGGAGAAATAGGATTGGGCCAATTTCTTATTGCTTAGGTCTTTTGAGGATGCACTCTATTTCCATCACATAAAACTATATGGCCAAGAAATCTACTGACCTTAGATGGTTTGCATCGAACTTACTGAATTTAGCTAACAACTCACAGGCTCTGAAGGTTTGTAATACTATTCTAAGATGGTTTGCATGATCATGATCACTATGGAAGTAGACAAGAATGTCATCTGTAAAGACTATGATAAACATATCTAAGTACTTCTTGAACACACGGTTCATAAAGTCCATGAAAGTTCTAGGCAATTGGTTAGACCAAATTACATGACTAGGAATTTGAGGTGACTATACCGAGTTCTGAAAGATATTTTTATAATTTCACAGTCTTTGAATCTGAGCTAATTATAGCCAGATCTAAGCTCTATCTTGGAAAAGTACCTGGCACACTGAAGTTGGTCAAACAAGTCATTGATTATGGGAAGTGGATAATTGTTATTGACCATGACTTTATTGAACTGATGGTAGTCTATACATATTCTAAGAGAACCATCTTTCTTTCGCATAAATAGAATTGATACACCCCAAGGGGATACACTTGGTTTGTTGAATCCTTTATCTAGGAAATCCTTCAACTATTCTTTTAATTATTTGTATTCTTCTAAAACCATTCTGTATGGTAGAATAGATTTGGTTTGTGTATTAGGATAAAGGTCTATTTAAAAGTCAATTTCCCTCAGGAGGAACTTCAGAAAGATCTTCAGGTAACACATCTGGGAAATCATATGCTACTGGAACTAACGCAATGCAGGGAGTATCATAACTCAAATCCGTAACTCGAACGAGATAATAGACATATCCCTTAGAAATCATTTTTTTCATCCTTAGGTAAGAAACAAACTGACCCCTGAGTACTGAGGTACTACCCCTCTATTCTAGGTCAGGTTCATTCATAAACTGAATTTTGACAATTTTGTTTCTGCAATAAAATGAGGCATAACATGAATGAAGACAATAAATGCTGAGAATGATATCAAAATCTATCATCTCCAATTTTACTAGGTCTGCTAAAGTGACTTTCTGAGATACCATAACCAGATAGTTTTTCTATACCCTTCGAGTTATGATAGATTTACATACTGGAGTAGATATTAAGAAAGAATCTGCTAGAATTTTGGGAGTGACTCTAAACTCAACAGCTATATAAGTAGTTACAAAGGACAAATAAGCTCCTGGATCTACCAAAGAAAGAGATAAGGCAGTGAAAACTATTGTAAATTTTGGTGCGGGAGACATGCTCGTCCAGAGGAAAAGGCTGGATGGGCTGAGGTGTTAGTTGGTCTCCCATTCCTCTTCCCTTAGTCTTTTTTTGAGGCGTGATATGTAAATGGAAGGGGAAAGGATTAGATTGAGAGTTTAATTGGAGATCATGCTCAATTTCATGACATGAATACAGAAAAAATAGAAAATTTTCCTAAAATATCTAATAGACTCTTATCCATAAGTGTCGCATGCTACACACCCATGTACAAAACTCTGTTAGACGCAACTTTCAGACTTTCTAGTACTCTATTAAACATTAGACTCTGATACCATATTTGTAATGCCTCAAGTCTGTACCCCAGGTGCTACATGGTGCTAGCGACCCCGAATGACCACCAGCTAACCCATGACTTGTACCTGTTGTGAGCACTGAATAATATTAACAATGTAATAGTAATATAACTGAAATAAATAACGAAGTTAAGCTAAAAATTCCATATGGTTCATAACTAAAAGACCAATACTAAATAATAAAAATTGAAACATCGATCTAAAATACTCTAGTCTGAAAGCCTCTAACTATCTAAATTATGGAGTTGATGGGACAAGCCCCCAACTAACCCCGACTAATAAAAATTGTACTAAAAATACTAAAATAGTACTCTTTCCTTGAACTATGAGGATTCACTACTAAGTCTGCTTTTGATAGGCTTGAATGCTAACTACGGTTAAGAGCCCATGTGTCTGAACTTATGATATAAGACATCATAGCATAAAATAGAGGTATGCATCAGTACTTTAAATTTACTGGTATACTAAGCAAGGTATACTACTATGAATGGGTTCATATGCATGAACAATAACAGACTAAGTAACATGAATATAACTTAATAAGAGTAGATGCATAAGTACATAAATTTTAATTGAGATCATGTTTACACTGGTTACTGAGTTTTGAATACTGATTAACTGATATCTGAGTTTATTGACAATGTAATACTAGTAACTGAGTGATTGTTTTTGATAGTCCTAATTTATAACTGGGTGATTATTTCTAACAGTCCTGATTCTGTAAAACTGAACTGCGTTTTATATTGAGCTGGGTGACTGTATCTGGCATTCCTAATTTTGTAGAACTAAACTGATTTCTATACTAAATGTAAAAATGAAACTATGGGAGGTTATCATCGAACCAATATGCCCCTCTCTGAATGGATTGGGTTCCAACCTCTAACCCTAGTCCTTATGGTGTCAGTACCGTGCCACGGGTAAGGAAAGGTTGTGAGTTAACCCTCTCTGAAAGAAATATCTTTCATCAACCTTTGGTGGTAGAAAAAATCATACGAGATGTATCAACACTAATCTGGCAAAAAGATATCTCAACCTATGCCGGCTAAGGGTCAAACCTTCTGGTGGTAGGAATTTCCCCATCCCTGGGTTCGTTCGGTAATGAATCCTACTCCTAACTGATTTTACACTGAACTGATTTCTAGTTCATACTTGGCTTGACTAAACTATTACTAATCATATTATCTAACTAAACTAAACTGAGTTTACTGGGTTCTGTTAACTGACGTAGTACTACTGAATCTGGTTAATTGACTGAGTTCACTAAGTTTTGAACTGAATACAGAACTACGATTGTTACTGATTACTAAGTGCTATTATTTGTAATACTACTGAGACTGCTCTATAAGTACTGTAGCTCTAGGTAAACAACAAAATTTTTGGGTATTAAATACCCCAAGGACTCGATGCATGAAAAGTGAAGCATAGAGTAAAATTGAAAAGAATAACACTCTGCACTTGTTAATAATTTATCCATAGAGACATTTTATCAAACACTTGTAAGCCATAGGTTTACACATATACTAGCATGTCATGATTTATCCCCATTAAATTCATATGAGCATTTTAGCAAACACTTGGAGAGCACAACTATGCACATGATACTAAAACAACATGCAGGCATCACAACATAAATTCATAAATTCACAAATTCAGTGGCTTGAACATGAATTCACATGGTACTACACACATGACGATCAATTCGATATGAATATTTTAATAAATCATGGATTAGAAACGAAATTAACATTATAATCATGAAAACACTTAAATACAATCATGGAAATCATGAAATTAATCTACTTAAAGTTTTAAAAGAGTTTTTTGGACTCTAAGGGTTGAAGGAACCCCTGGAGGAACACTTCACATACCTGAGTACTTGAATTAATGAAGGTTGATGGTGAGTTCTTGAATCTTGAACCTTGAATTAGAAGCCCTAAGATTTTGTTCTAGTGTAATCTTGAGAATAGTGAATGGAATTTTCCTCTAAAGTGGCTAAGTTTCATGTTTTGGGGCTAATGGACTTAGGAACATTACCCAAATACCACTGAGGACGTCGTTTTTTAATGATTGAAAACTTGCGTAGCGATGCACAGACCAACGTTCCAAGTCGAGTCTGTGTTGGTTCACTAAAAATTCTACCGGGAGATGGGGAAAATATTCATCAGTTGATAGGCAATGCGGCGCGTTGAGATCGCGTTAATACACTGGTTTGGACTCCTAAACGTGCTTCAAACGATGTTCAAAAAAATCTTAAACTCATTCGAGAACACGTACTGACATTCCATATCATGAAACAACATAAAGACTGACATTTAATGGTCATAAGGGTCGCTACATAAGCCCTACAACTTTGATAGATAAAAATAACTCTAAGTATGAATACTTCGCTAAAATTTTCTAAGTCTAGGATCCCTTAAAAAGATTTAATGGACTGAATTAAATCTAGGATTTTGTGGGGTCTTACACTCACACTTGGAGAACTTCACATATAACCATTGATCCTTAAAAGTATGAAACACTATGCAAAGGTAATCGACATGATCCGCCGCACTATTGGAATACACAAAAATATCATCAAGAAACACAATGATGAATAAGTCCAAAAACTCACAGAAAACCCGATTCATAAGATCATAAATTGTGTTGGAGCATTAGTCAAACCAAAAGAGATCACAAAAACTCAAAATGACCATACCGATCTCAAAAAGTGGTCTTAGGGATATCCACCTCCCTAATCATCAACTGATGATAACCCGACCGAAGTTCAATCATAGAAAATTATTTGGCGTCCTGATACTAATAAAATAGGTCATCAATCCTAGGAAGAGTATACTTATTCTTCACAGTAATCTTATTCAACTAGAAGTAATCTATACATATACCAATGGACCCATCTTTTTTATGCACAAAGAGTACCGACAGGCCTCATTCTGAAACACTAGGGTAGATAAAACCCATATCAAGAACATCTTTCAACTGCTCCTTAAGTTTTTTCAAATCAGTTGGAGCCATTCTATAAGAAAGTATAAAGATAGTACGAGTGTTCGATAAAAGATCAATTCTAAAGACTATTTCTCTATCGGGAAGAATACTAGGATGATCATCAGGAAATATTTCAAGAAACCCGTATACCACAGAGACAAATTGAAAAGAAGAATCCTGTATGTTATAATCCTTAACACGAAGAAAGTGACAAAAAAAAGTCATGGAAATCAACTTCTAGTCTCTAAGATAAGATAAGCACCTTTCTTTAGGCACTAGGGAACTCCCATACCACTCAATAACTAACTCATTTGAAAATTTTAAAATGACCATAGGGCTCCGACAGTCTAAAGAGGCATAACACAAATGTAGTAAATCTATCCCTACAATCATATCAAAATCTAACATGTCCAAGTCTATCATATCTGCCAAAGTCATCCTAACATAGAGAGATACCACACAACCCCTATACATTATTCAAGCCACAATAAAGTCACCTACTTAGGTATACTAAAAAAGGGGTTAGGGATACACTCAAGACCAAAACCAAAATGAATAGCCACATATGGGTTCTCATAACAAACGGTAGAACTGAAATCAAGAAGATAATATAGAACATGAAAGAAATATTTTAGCATACTAGTGAAAACATCAGAGATGTCTCAAAATCCTGATTGTTCTTAAGAGCATATAGATGATTTCAACAAGCACCTGAGCTAAAAGTATCATCTTTTTGTGCAGGAGCTAAAGAAGCAAAAACCAAGACCTTATTTTCCCAATAGCAGCATTACCAAAAGGACAGATCCTCAGAATGTGGCCTGGATGGCCATATCTCAAAACCCACGATGAAAATTTCCTCAAAATATGCAAGAAAAATGTGATGGTGATGATTGGGTCCCAATAGCAAAAGATTAGGCACCTTGTTCCTTAAACCCAGTATTTATTTAAAAGCATTGAACATCAAAGGACTTTGGGTATAGACAACTTGCCCATGAGTAGGAACAAGAATTCCCCAACTTTTTCAAAGGCAACAACCCCCTATCCTTACAAATGTTCTGTTGGCCTTCACACTAATCAAAATAGTAAGGTATTAACTTTTCCTCCCCTTATTTTCACTTATTTCTTCACTTCATGTTCAACCTAATGCATATAAGCCACAAGCCTCGAGATTTCCATGTCATTATTTATCAAGGTGACCTTGCACTCCAACACCAAGTCCCGAGACAAGCTGGAAGAGAACTTCACCATCTTACCCTTTATGCTAGGTACTAGCTCAGGAGCATAACATAACAACTAATAAAATTATAGGGCATACTCTTTCACAGTCATCCTTCCTTATTTTAGGTTCACAAACTAGTTAGATTTAGCCTTCCTATAATCCTAAAGAAGGAAATGATCTAAAAAGGTACCTAAGAACTCATCCCACAGTTCCAACTCCGTGTCATCACCCCTAGACAGATACCACTCATCATACCACTGATATACTATATCTTTCAACCGCTATTCATGAAATACCTTGCCCTCAAACTCACGAGCATGCTTAACCTAAATATTTTCTACATCTCTTCTATAATAACTTGAGGATCCTCTCAACTCTGGAGATAGTCAAGGTCAGAGGATTGAGCCTCAGAAACTCCCCGACTCAAGTAACCTCATAAGAACTCACAGTAGTACCACTAGGACCTGACTAAGTTTACTAAGATTTCACCAACTGAATAAATAGATAAATAGACCAACAAAACTTTGCATTAGAAATGTCTCCTTGTGATGATGGATAATGATCATCATTAGCCTAACATGCCTGAGGAATACTAGTAGAACTCCATATAGGGTAGTACAATCAGAAGCTGCAACCCTAGACTAGGTCTAAACTTTATAATTAAGATGAGTTCCATCCACATTGTCCTAAAGTAGGATGCATGAGTTCCATCGAGCATCTAATCTTAAAGGAGGCAAGATCTGAAATGCAAACTCCAAAGCTTATTGGAGTTTCGATACCTTCGAATAAATAGGTCAAAAATTGAATGCAAAAAAGTAAAACAATCTAAAATGTCTCATAGCCATTATTTTTAAATTGAGGCATGCTACACAGCCATAAAAGAGACTCTACTTGACACAACTTTGTATGAACCTTATGACACGAAACCTAGGCTTTGATACCAACTTTGTCACAATCCAAATTAGGTTTTCGCTATGATGGGTATCTCAAGTCCACTTAGGACCAGCCACCACCCCCTTTGCCTACCCATATAACATATAACACACTTGCTGAAGCTAAATTTCAAATATATAATAAGATAGAAAGTAATAGTTAAAAGACATCTAACAGTATCAACATCAATACTAAGTCCAAAGTAATATCCACATAGCTTATACTAAACCAAAAACAATCTATGTTGGGACATGACCCCGACCATGACAATGACAATAACAATGTAAATGTGAAGTCTTTAATTCTTATTTATGAAAAGGAAATAAATTATTTGATCAAGTATTTTAGAGAATGGAATCTCACTATTTCACTAAATATGAGTGATGTATCGAGCTGATAAAAAAAACACTATGTACGAAAAGTAGACTTGCCTTCGGACCCTGCATCATATTAGGATACAATAGCCAAAGATGGTAAGTGGGTTAAGCACAACCATGTAACTCAGGGAAGTGATAGAATAGAGTCATGATACATATTTCCAAAAGTCATTCAATGCAAACAAACATAATTATATATATAAACATATCGTACCAAGATCAGCAACAAGATTATCATAATGTAAAATTTTATTTTGGACCATGTAGCTCAATATCATAAAAATACACTCATGAGCTATATGCGCTCAGCTCGCCTACTTAAAGGGCCCCAGTGGATGTTTGCCTCACGAATTGGATCTATCAAGAAAGACCCAGGGATGTCCTAACCCCATGTCAATCCAAGATCAAATTATATATCAATAGTGTGAACTACGCACATAGTCATCAAGCCTAACCCTCACATTTACAACCATGAGTTTCCAATACAATTCATTTAGGACCCACACATTCATGGTTTAGCTACATAACCCCCATCAAGCTCAAATTAAAATAATTTTCATATAACCTATTATCTACCACATAGTTAAACTTTAAGACACACCATAGGTATTATCATAACGTATAATTCTATTAACATGGGGGAATGCTACGACCCCTAATTTTCATCAAATCAATGTGGAGGAATGCCTAAACCTTCTAATTAAGGAAATACCTCAAACCCCCCTTTTTCATTTAATCAAAACATAACCAACAAGGCCTTTAAAATTCATATTAATTATTTAACCATTATTCAATGGAAAAGTGTGGGTTAGTAAGTTAAATGATGTGAAAAATCTATTTTTAAATTTTATTGCACAAATGATTTAAAAGAACACAACTATTCAAATCCAATTCAAATTTCAAACATTAATTTGTGTGAATTACATTGACCCCAATTCCAATTCCAAGACCGACACACCCTATTAGTTTAATACATTCATTTTAACTCATTAATAACTTATAAAAATCATGAAAAAATAATTCAAGGATAAATCATTCCAAAACCATCAACCATATCAAAATCCTACATTTAAATCCATACAAATAAATCATATAAAACACATGTTTTCATAATATATGATATTCAAAAGAGTAACATTCCTTAAGGTATCACAGCTATCAAGATAAATCACCCTTAAGTGCCCTAATTGATTACCTTTCTTAAAACTCTAAGTTCTCTAGACCTTAGAGATTTGAGTGAGATTGCAAAGTAATTTTTGATTTTTTAAAGAGTGATATGACACCCTAAAGGGGTTTTATGTTGTGGGTCTTAATGAGAATAAAGTGAAATGTCCAAAGTTCCTTTAATGAAAAGACTGAAATTTATCTCCCAGTCGCTATGGGTGAACTTACAACTCATAATGTCACTCTATGACTAATGTTATCAAGTCATTGGTTTGATAGTATCCATAGGCTCGACTACATACCCAATGACTTGGTAAACATGACTCATAATGAGTTTTTATGACTCGCTAAGGTAATTTGTAACCATGGAAGAGATCAAGAGAAACCTCCACTGGTAATCCGCCGACATTGGTCTTTTGACATGTAATGACACCCTATGACTCATAGAGAGAGTTGTAGTCAGGGCAGTGAGCTCAAGGTTCAAGAAAATTCTAGGGATAAAAATCTGGGGTGTTATAGATGTCTATTGCGTACCTAATATTTTAGAACTAATACTACACTTCTATACCTTTTTTGTGTAGATTTGAGTACCAATTTTCACTATTACCCATTGTTCATGTGGTGATTGATTTTTGGAGATAGGGTAAGCTCTTAGTGTTTGAGTCACCTGTTTTCCTATAATTTTATTGTTAGTCTTTTGTTTTAAGATAGATATATTGAATATCTTTGAACATTTTGGTTGTATAATTGTCAATATACTATCATGTAATGGCTCTACTAGGTTATTAGATAGGTATCTTGTATTATTATTTTAATTTATCTAGAACCTTTGTAATTTATAAATTGTTTTATCAAAATTCGCCAATTTTGGGCATTTCCTACTGAATTAACCCATTGTGTTAGCTCCTGATTAAGGTTTGTCTTAGCTACTAGAATGATTTAGTAGATTCTAGCATTACTTACAATTTATATTGTGACACCTTACTTAGTACCCATTGATGTGGTACTCATAATACACTTCTATATCCTTTTTGGGTACAAATTTGAGTATTAGTTGCTGCCATTTAAGTTGTGTTAGTGTGGGTCATAGGTTGAAAATAGGATAAGCTTTCAAAGCCAAAATTGAATTTCTCTCCTTCCTTTGTTTTTGATGGTCTATATATTTTGTCACTATTGTGTTCTTTATAGTGATAGTATTGTTATTCTGTTGTTATAGCCTTTTGTACCGACCATACCAGGTCATGATATGTTATTACCTTTATCATTATTTTTCTTCAATTATATTATTATTCTTATATTTTATGTCTTGTATTCTATTTATTTGCATAATTCTAGACTTCATGTCATTTTCCTCTAATTTTCCGATTACACTTAGGTTTGGGCTATGGTCTAGATTACCTATTAGTGGAGTAAAGTAGATGCCAACATGAGTCATGAAATTAAGTTGTGTTACAAGGTTTTATGTAATCAACAAAATGGTAATGAACATGCATCCATTATTACATAAGAAACCAACTTTAGAAATAAAACACGTAGAGCCAATTCACTCAAGGAACAAACATAATAAATTACAATACACAATACCTGCTTAATTTAAGGAACCTCTATGCACACCTTAACTTGAACATATATACTAATGGTCTTACTATCAACTACTAGACATAAAAAATAGGGTTGATAAGTTGAAAATTTGATGATTTATTAATAACTTTAAACACTAAATTATCATGCTTTTCCATCGATTTGTTGCTATTTTCTTTCTTAATGCTCATTTATGTAGGTAAAAGTTTTAATGGGAAGATGAGCAAGAAAACTTTATAAAAACAAGTAGAGGAAAGGATGAAAGAGAAGAAATGTGAGCAAAAAGAGCAAAAGATGAAATACAGGCCCAAGAGTTGACCCTCAGGTACCGCAATCACAGCCTGAGGATCGTGATCACGAATAGTCATCAAGTTAACAATACAACAATTGCAATTTGACTAATACGATCTGTGGAACCACAAACACAGTCAAGGGATGGCGATTGTAGTAGAGCAAAAACATTTTAAGGGAATTTTTGTAATATTTAGCAAATGTAGAATAGGTTATTAAATAGGTATTTTTGCTCATTTTCATCATCTTTAACATATATCTTGATTCTAAATTTAATTTTTTAACATTGAGGAGAGATAATTGTATGTGAAAACTCAAAAATATGAATTTAGTTAAAGATTGAAGGTTACTCTTGGGCTTAATCTATTTAAGTTTCAATATATGAATTGAATGCAAATTAGGTAATTCTCTTTCTCTGTTTAACTGCATGTATAGAAATTTTTTTACCGCGGGGTTATGTTAGAATAGGGTGTAATTGCTTGTGGGTATTGATTTCTAGTTTCAATTCATAGTCAATGTTATTGGGTTTCACAAATGATCGGATGTTGAATTGAAAGTTGTGGGTGAAAGCTCCAATATCGCTTAACCCATATCATCATTGAAGAGGGATTTGTATACCTCTTTAAATCCCACATCATCCTTGAAAGATGGACGTGGGTTATAGGTATTTTTGAACAATAAAGTTGATTTTAGTTTATTCCAAAACATTTTCTTATAGATAAGGATAGTATGTGAAGATGATATGCCTTGGGAATCATCCTAGAAATATGGACACTTAATGAAGGTTTTGGGTTGATTGTTTTGCCATCCCCATAAGGTATTCAAAGGAATCCATGGGTGAAATTGTGTTTTTTTAAAGGATAACACTAAAACCCCTAACCTAGACTACCCATATATCCATTGACTAACCTTGGAACTTCATTGCATGTACCCATGCACTAATTACCCCAAGGAAAGTATAACCCTAACAATCTTCTCATTTTGTTTTATCCATAGGTTGTTTTCTCTTAATTTAGGGTTACAAATTTCATCTATTTAAACAAGTTTGATTCAAAACCCCCAAATTCTTGTATCTTATGTTTTAATTTAGCAAGCAACTTTTATTTTGAACTTACTCGATTACTATTCATATTGTTCCTTGTGGATTCAACCTAGACTCAAAGTTGGGTTATTATATCTGACAACAATCGCCTTAACCATTTATTTTAGAGTAAAGTGTGATCAGAATGGCGCCGTTTTCGGGGAACAATTTGGCGTATTAAGTTAGTTTAAAATTTTAACATACTTGCTTGGATTCAAACTAGTAAATATTGTTTGTGATTTTCTTTTATTTTTTTAAATTGGTAGATTTTTGTTTTTTTTACTTGTTACTATGGAATCTTGGGATGAATATTAATTTGGTGGTTCCTAATATTATCTTGATGGTCTATTTCCATATTATGGAGGACCCTACTTTTTCCAAAATTGTAAATATGCTCTCCTGAAAGAGGTGTGTGCACCATCTAGATCCTATTAGAAGTATGATTATTCTATTTTTGGTTGTCGAGATGGACATTGGAGTGATTGTCCAGATGCCCCCTCCCCTAGTTATTTTACGTTAAATGCTCACTTTTCTTACAAGTTTGATTGTTCTTATGATGTGATTAAGGAAGAACAAAATTGCGGATATAATTGTGTTGAAGCAATGCTTCTAACTGTCTTAGTTCGGGTGACTACAGTGGAGGAGGACATGTAACAATTGCATAAATCTATGGCAACTGTTAGAATAGAGAGTGAAAAAATAAAAAAAAGTGGTTACGGGGGTCGATTATTCAAGTTCCATAGATATGCCTAATATTCAAAATAAGGAAGCTAAGGAAAATATATCATGCCATGTAGTTGATGGTGGGCTTGATATGGAAGAATTCTTTGTGATTTTCTAACCTGCTAAACCAAAAATAATGAAGGATCCCAAAATTAATGAAACGATAATAAAGTTGAACAAAAAAAGAAGTAATTCCTTTATAAAAAATATAGTAAATTTCAGAGTGAGATTTTCATGAAGAATGCAGCTATGAAATTGTGAAGAAAACCTTCTTAAAATAACTTTTCAATATTATGTTTGCTGGATGTGATGAAAGTTTAACCACCCAAGTAAATGATTAACATTGGAGTTGACGACCTAGATTCCTACATTTTAGAGATTTTCATTATAAAAGAGTGAAATGGTGTCCCTTACTTGAAGGCTAATAAGTATAAAATCCAATGTTTGACAAGTGATATTTTTATGTTCTCACCAATACCCAATGAACCTATTAAGAATTTTGATTTGAAGTTGGGTAAAAGGTTCAAGTCTTCAAAATGGCGAGATAGAATATCTATGGTTGTGCCCTTACATTTAACCAATGTATCCTGAAGATGTGTTGAGCAAAAGTTGGGTAAAAGATTCAAATCTTCTAAATGGAGATATAAATGATAGTCAAAATATGTTGTGCCACGACTTTAACTAAGGCACTTCTTGGGATGTATCCGAAGAAATTTTTCTTGATGTTTTCTAATTTTTTTTATTCATTTTTAGCTTGTTTTTGGGTTTTTGTAGGTTGTAGCATAAGCTGCAGAGGGTAACTTTAGAATGAAACCCCGGATAATTATATTGGGCTTTCTTTTCATCATTTTTCTCTCTTCAAAACGGTCAAAAGGTATGATCCTTGGTTAAATTTTCCTTTAAGTATGAATAGTGATCATATTTAATGATTTCTTTTGGGTTTAAAATTATTTTATTTGATATTAATTTTGTTCATTGTGCTTGTTGGGATGAAATTTTTGGAATGTGCGCTTTGTTTCAAATCCTCAATTGCAGAATTCTTTCTTCCATACTCTAGTGCACACCATGTGTCCGACGAAACACGCACATGAGGTTTGTTTGCTTAATTGAGTGGTAGGTAACTTAATTGGTTTAGTATGATTACAAATGGTGTGTTTGGTGATAAATTGGAGCATTGATATTGTTTAAATGTGTTTTTATTCCATTTTATAAGCTCCTACCTTTCATGAGCATAATGTGTTTGTTGAAATGTCTATAAGGCAGGAATACCTTATGTGCTTTTAAAGGTTAATGTGAACTTTCTTGGGGTGTTATATGATCATTTTAGGAGCGTAGTTTTGAGTCAAATTTGTCTTAAATATTGTATAACCGGTTTTTATTGTAAGAAATTGCTTATGAATGTTATGTCCATGATTTGATCAATTAATGTGGTTATTAGAGCATCCCCGGGTGAAGTCTAAGTAACCCAAGAGACATGAACACTTGCCTTTCCGTATGATAGATTGGGTGACACTATTCTTAAAGGTTTAGGTTCATTAGTGTTTGTATTTGTGTCATTGGTGTTTTGTGAGCTAAATGGGTGAAATGTAAAGTTGTGAGGAAAGAATCCCATGACGTGTAATGATAATGTTTCCTTGCATTCTTCTAACTTGTTGTTTAATTGATTAGAAAGAGGAAAAATCTCAAAAATAATTTCAAAATGTTATTGGCATGAAATGAAATGATTTTTAGAAAGACCAATATATATATAGTTTTGTTTTTGAAAAAAGAATAAAGGGTGTCTTTGAGCTTTCTTTTGAGTGAGACCATTAAATTTTGTTTCTGGCTCTCACTTTATAAGGATGATTCCTTGACTTAGAGTAACTTATTAATCTCAAAGTGCTCAAATTTGTTGTGAGATTAACTTTTTTCTCTATGAGTGCGATGCCATGTGAGGTGAAATTTTTGAATAATTTTTCTGCATATGTGTAGTCTAGAACTTGCCCTAACTGTGTCCAAAGCGAAATTCTAGACTAGCATGGTTTGAATAATGACCCGAGGCCCTTCTTTACCCATTAAAAAGAGAAATTCCCATCTTAACATTTTTCCCTAGTTAACCCCTTAAAACCTTTTTACCCATTTTTCTTTATTTTTCTAATGATAACCTTTCTAAAATACTTAAGCTCTTTTAAAAATCTCCATTTCTACACTTAACTTCATTTGATGCATCACATGATTCAAAGTAATAAAATATAGGAGAAATGCTAAGTTTACATTGTTAAAATTGAGACAATCTTAGAAGAATTCATATCTCCTCTTAAGATGCTTTGTTGACTTTGAAGATACATTTGACACAAACTTCCATCCTTGCTTTATAAAAAGGTGCTTATTGAAAAATGTTGGGTTACTTGTTTCAATGACATGTTGGGAAAGTCATTGAATACCTTTGTTACCTTATTACTTTATTATAGCTTTCTTTTGAGCCAATTTGAGTTAAATACCTTATCTCTATAAATTGTTCTTGATTGGCCAAAGACAAGCAATAATTTAAGTTTGGAGGTATTTTATGAGAGGAAAATTTGATGAATCAACACCTTTAAGCGTAAACTATCATCATTTTCCATCGATTTGTTGTTATTTTCTTACTTAATGCTTATTTATGTAGGTAAAAATATAAATTGCAAGATAAGCGAGGAAAGGTGATAAAAATGAGCTGATGAATGGGTGAAATAGAAAAAATGTGAGGAAAAAGAACAAAATCTGAAATGCAGGAACAAGTGTCGACCATCAGGTACCACAATTACAGCCTGAGGGTCGCGATCATGACCAATTAAGAAGCCAACTGCATGAAAATCGCGATGCGAATACTGCAATTGCGGGGGCCACGAATACTATAAAGAGAGGGCAATAACGGTAGAGAGGAAAAGTTTAAAGGGCAATTTTGTAATATTTAGCAAATGTAGTATTGGGGATTAATTTAAATTTTTTAGCTCATTTTCATCATCTTGATCATATATCATTATCCTATTTTTTTTGTTTTTTCCATTGAGGAGAGGCAATTATATGTGAAAATTCATATTGAGAATTTAGTTCAAGATTGAAAGTGAAGCTTTGGTTTGCTCTATTTAACATTCAATGGAATAATTGAATGCAAATATAGGTAATCATTTTCTTCTCTTTAAATCCATTCATAGAGAAATCTTTAACTTAGGGTAATTTTAGAATACGGTGCAATTGTGTGTTGGTATTGATTGGTAGTTTCAATTCTTAGTCAATTTTAAAGGGTTTCACAAATGCTTGGTTGTTGAATTGGAAGTTGTGAGTTAAAGCCCCAATTTCTCTAAACCCATATCATTCTTGAAAGACGGATTTGGTTACCTCTTTTTATCCCACATCATCCTTGAAAAAGGACATGGGTGATAGGTACTTTTGTACAATAAAATTTATTTTAGATTATTCATTTAACATTTACTTAGAAATAAGGATGGTATGTGAATATGCTATGTCTTGGGAATCATCCTAGAAGTAGGGACACTTAGTTGTGGTTTGGGGTTGATTGTTTTTCCACTCCTATCCAGTATTCGAAAGAATCCATGGGTGAAATTTTGGCATTTTCTTGAAACACTAACACTGAAACGCCTAACCTAGCCTACCCATATATCCATTAACTAACGTTGGAACTAACTTTCAATGTACCCATACACTAATTACCCCTAGGAAATCATAACCCCAAGAGTCTCCTAATTACATTTTATCCATATGTTGTTTGCTTTCAATTTGGTGTTATAGATTTCTTTTATTTGAACAAGTTTGATTCAAAAAACCCAAATACTTGTATCTTCGGTTTGAATTTAGCAATAAAGTTTTATTTCAAACATACTCGGTCACCATTCACATTGTTCCTGGTGATTTCAACACCAACTTAAAGTTGGGTTATTATATTTGACAATGATCGCCTTACCCATTTATTATGGAGTAAGATGAGAATGATTAAGGGGAAGAGCTCTTATTGATGTATAAAATCTTACACATCATTTGTTTTTCATCTTTTAGCTAACTAATCCAATAAATATGTCTAACTTTTGGTATATCCCAAAAAAATGTGAGATATCAGAACAATCCCAACCATAATGAATATAGAAACAATACTTTTAACAATAACATGCTTTCCATATAAGTTCACTGGATGGAATTAACACCTAGGAGAGGACTCGACACTAACATTCGAAAGATTATCTAATAAAGTTAAACACCCCTTCCCCACTACCTTTCAAGCCTGAATAAAAGACATTATTTTTACTGATTTAGCCTTATACACTCCCACATTCTAGTATATCCCTCCATGTATTTCTATAGTCATTTTCATAGCGTAGTAGATTAATACAACATGATATGGATACAACCGACTAATACCCAGAATAACATTAATATCAAAATTGTTTAAAAAGATCAAATTAACCTATGTTTGAAAAACTATGAAAGAAACTAAACATGCACAATACAAATAAGTCACCACCAAAAAATCTCCAACTAGAGTTGACGCATAAATAGGAGAATAAAGTATGTCATAGACCAAGTTCAGACCCAATAAAAAATCTAATAGGTACATATGTATATGTTGCTACTAGATCAAATAAATTAGTATACATCTGGTTACTGGCAAGAATGATTCCTATAATAACGGAATCAGGTGCCTTAACCTCAGTCTTTCTTAGAAAGTCTTAATAATGACATATATTATAAAGGTGGGATACCTCTAACAGGTTTCACTAAGTCCTTACCTATAATACTATTACCTCTGTTTCCACCCCGACCATCCTAATTATTACTTTATCCACCTTGCGGATGACCCTTACTCTTGCCCCTTTTACCTTTATGAGCTAGAACTATTTAATTAGTCTACTAATGTACCTGATTACCTTACTTTCTCAGAGGAAAATTTATGTTGATGTAACTTTAAGCGCCATAATAAGAAAAAACTTACTTAAGAGAAGGCATGTTGGTCGAAAAATAAGAAGCCCTTAGGCCTCTTAAAATTGAATGTTTCTAAATAGACTATAAAATTACCACCTAAAGAAGTGAGCAGAGCAAATGAAATAGGAAAATCTAGATATGCTTGCTCGATATGACCCTTGGAATAAGAATAACTAAAGTTACCCACACTTTTTGACTTTTTGTCTAATGCCTTAACCTGACTAACCAACGTAACTCTCTCTATATCTTTACGTAATCAACTACATCATTGGAAATATTTCTTGCAAAAGTTATGTAAAAATAAAATACCTTGAGATCAGTGTTAAAACCCTTAATGAATAAAAGAATTCTCTCCTTTTTAGTTTATAATAGTTGGGTAGCAAATCGAGAGAGAGAATCGAACTTAGCCTCATAGTCTACAACAGACATACTTACCTACTCGTGATCTAGAAACTAATCCTTCTTATGGTCATGAAGGGTATGGGCAATATAATTCTCCAAAAATAGGGCATGAAAATAAGACAAATTCAATATAGATAATAACAGTAACTAACACTATACATAGGCTTTCCACCAATACATGGTATCCACCTAAAGTTTGATAGTCACAAATTTAACAATATTTTACTATATAATCCCCAACTTGTGGATATTCTTATAATAATCAATGATGAATTGAAATGCATTCTCATACTTAGCACTATGAAATAAAGAATATTTAATTTTAAAAAATCATTCAGCAACTAATATTCGGTAGCAATCATGATGAGGCCCAAATAAGTTAAGGAGAATAAATTAGTCTCCAAAGCCATATCCATCTAAGAGATGGGGTAGTATTTTGATGAGCACCAAAAACCTACAAATTCAACATAGTAGGGGTCGCTTTAGTGCTAGTCAACCCTTTATCGAAATCCAAAACCTGCTAAAAGTACTTGACACACAAAAAAAAAAATGCACCTACAGTTGGAACAACCACCTTCAATTATGTACCATCCCTGATAACTGGCTCATCCATCTTAAAACAATCCTGAGGCGGGGAGGTGATACTGACCTTTAATGATCTCGATAAGCTATTTCCCAAACTCCACCCCATAAAAATGTTGTTCTCACACTTCCTCTTCCCCCATCACTTTATCATCATTACCCTTGAACAAGCAACTCTATAGTTGGAGCTGCTACCCTTGCTTCCTTCTATCTAGTGTTCACAATCTACAATTAAAAGAATGAAGAGGGTTAGATACCAATTTTGATGTGCAGTTAACAATTGGAGTCATGTTCTAGCTCAAAAAAAGAAGGAAAAAATAGTTTCATAAAGTACCATAGCTTCTAAAAGAAAAATACAGATGTCTCTGTTCTTTTCCAAAAGACTTTACTGGACTAATTTATGAAAAAATATCAACAAACCAATGGATATAATAACACATTGTCATGACCTAAACCCATCATGAGTGGAATCCACACTAACCCTTCGATATGAAAACCAACTAACCCAATAACCTTTGAACAGTTGGAAAAAAATTAGGCTACTAGGCCTCTGTCACTAAATAAGAAAAAATATTTAATATCTCAGAATAAGTAAGAAAAATAAATAATGCCGAAAAACCATCCCCTAGGACCTCATAGTCAATGTACCAAAGCTATAATAAACGTCAAAAAGTACCGATGCAACCCCTAAAGTAAAGTAAAACTATAAAAATATCAAAAAGTGGGAATGGAACCGAAAAATCAAAGTAAAACTATAATAAAAGAGAAAATAGGGATGCAACCCCTAAACCAAAGTAATATCTAAGTTAGAAACAGATGGATAAGAAAATAATAGAAGGACCCATTGTAGCTCAAAAGATGCATGTCATCCTTGAGTGTCAATACCTCCTAAATCACAACTGAAAAACTGCCTGAATATGCTTTACACAAAACAAAAAAAACATGTCTTATATTAACACACAAGAAAAAATGGTTTGCTAGTAGGGTCATCATCCAACCCAAAATGATAAATCTGAACACTTAATCATAAAATAGTATGATAAGGCAACCATTAACATCTATCATGCAACCTTACCTCAAGTTCATAACACATTACCTTATTCAATAACCTTATGAAGTTTAGTCAACATTGGTCAACATGGATAATAAACAAATAAAGTTTAGTCTGCTAAAAAGACTCCAAGTCAACAACCGTAGCTCATCATATACACTAATCATTTTATTATGAAGCAAGCGAATAGACAACATAGAGATATATCACAATATGCAATTAGCTCTGTCCACTAAAATATCCATGAACTTAATAAAATTTTAATTAATATGAATCATGGTAAAAATACAAAAGTAAATTTAGGAATAAAACACATACATCCTATGCACTCAAGGAAACAATATTATTAGTTACAACTCATAAAAGCAGTTCACTCAATAAACAGTCACACTCACTTGTACCTTGTACATACATACTAGGGTTTTATTGTTACCCGCTACCATGACATGTGGGGTTGATTTGTTGTCCATGTACAAAATCCTAGACATCAAGTGTCTTCCAACCCTATAATCAGAAATTTCGTGAGGATGTCCAAATACCCATAAGTCCTTCAATAGTAATAGATATCCAAATAATAAAAACCACAATGAATATAGAAACAATACATCTAGTAAGCACAAGTTTTACATACAGCTTCACCACATGTGATTAACCAATAAGATATCAAAAAGTCATTAACATTCCTTGAATATGTATTGTATAGTAAAAAATAAGGAATACTTAGCATGCACAAATAAAATAAGTTGGGTCTTAAATATATTAAATAATCACCTACCTTAATCTAAACTTGAAATGCTCGAACAAAATTGAACTTTAACTTCCCTTGCATTCTCAACGTGATTAGGGTCTAAAAATAGAAATATAACATATGACAAATATAATGACTACAATATCTCAGATTATAACCCAATACAAAATCCTAAGGCAAAATGCATGATAATACCACCTATTCTAGGGTTTTCCTGCCATACATTCACCGTAAACTACCAATTTTATGGTTATATTAGTGAGTTATAGTAATACTAGAGTTAATTATTAACTTTTAACCAAACCCGGAGGGTTTTATTCCCCTTTACCCTTTTCACCAAAACATTAAACTATATAATGCTAAACCCTTCCCAAAACCTACAAACTAGTTATTTTAAGGCGTTGGAATTGAAAAACTAGTTTATAGGGATAAATAACTTAACTTAAAAAAGATTTTTTAGTGGAATATAGGTGTACATCACCCTAAATTTCTTGAGACCTCTTCAAAGTATGTTTAAAAATAATAAACCATTATTAGGGAATTTTTGGTATAAGTGGTGATTTAACCCGCTATAGTGATCTAATACCGCTATAAAGATATCGCTATAGTAAAATTCGTCGGCTATACTAGGAATGACCAACTTTAAAATCTTCTATAGCAGAAATTTCTTCATTGTAGTAGTAGATTCATAGTGGCTTTCCACCCACTATAGAATTAGTGGTGATGAAAACTTGAAAAGCATAATTTTTGCCTTTTCTGCAATGCACCCTCAAACCATGACATCTCAGAATAACCTCTTTTTATAAATTTCTATATTAAGGGTTCTACTTAATTGAATTCACTACTAAAATGTCCTATGGATTTTTTAGCATCATAGATAATGTAAAATCATGTTTATTAAATTTAGCCAATCCATTCCACAATTTCCCTAACCATAACACACTCAGATTTTGTAAAGACATAACAAAGTCAAAAACTTTGAATCCCAAATCTGGGAAAGTATAAACCCAAATATTTTATGACTGACTTACAATGTAATGATAGAAAGGGTCGTTGCATTTTTTGAGTCTCTTGTTATTCTTATTCATGTACTTACGCTATAGGTGATTCTTTAGTAGTTGATTGGGTGTACTGATCTTGTGTTGTAACCTTTTTGGGGAATGAAACTTGGGTTGATTTGATTATCGTTGATATGGTTAATTTTCATGTCTTATTGGTTAAAGATTGGTTGGGTTCTAATTATTCATTTACTGATTGGTTTTTCTAAACTGTGACTTTGGCTACTCCTTGTACCTCGAGATTAGAATGGAAGGGTACTTCTTGCTCATATTATAGGATGCAATTTTCTATGTGCTCATGACATGGTAGGAATACGGTGTCTTTCCTAGTTTACCTACTTACAAGTGTTGGTTTAAAACCTCTGTAGGATTTTGTACAAGATATTACAGAGTTTGAGGACATATTTCCTATAAATCTACCTAGTATGCCTCCTAGATGGGATAATAATTTGTCCATTGATATTGATTCAAGCATTAAGCATATTTTTGTTACTACTTATATAATAACGCCAAAAAAATTTCAACATGTTGAAGGAGTAATTATAAAATTTTTGAGTAAGTGTTTCAATATATCTAGTGTATCCTTGAGGTTCTCATGTCTTGTTTGTGAAGAAGAAATATTGATTCTTGCATACGTATATTTATTATTTGTAATTGAACAAAGCGAGTATCAAGAACAATTTTTTTTCCTCTCATTGATTTTTATTTGATTAGCTTTAGGGTTCTTCAGTGTTTACTAAGATATACTTAAGTTTTTGTTATCATCAACTGTGGATTAAAAATTTGAATGTTCCAAAAACAACTTCTCAAATATTTTATGGCCAGTATGAGATATTGACTATGTCTTTGGGGATGATTAATGCCCCTGTTACATTTATAGAGTTGATGAACAACATTTTAGCCTTGTTTAGATTTTTCCTTATTGTGCTTACTAATAACATCTTGGTTTATTTGATGAATGAGGCTGATCATGTGAGACATTCAAAGACCATAAGTCATGAGATGATTTACTAGTCACGATGGTACCTGCTTTATCTTGCTAGTGTGTAAGCCCAACCGTAACCAAGAGATAAATACAATGGGTTAACTTCGAGGAAAATTCCCAAAATGGGGCAAAAATAGACAAATGCCACTTATAAAAAAGCAAAGCAATATAAAAAGATATGGGGTAACCAAAAAAATAGATAACCATCCTAAGACCTGGTTGAGTCGGTACAAGAGCTACATAAATACAATTTAAGTTCTAAAATAGTCAATACAATTTCTCTTGAAACAAAAGATTACACATAAATAAAATAGAAGGAAATGGGATACTCCGACTCCAAGAGCTCACCCTATCTCCAAAATCTAACACAACATGAACAATGAATCAATGACCACAACTAGTACTCGAATCTGTACAAAAAGGTATAGAAGTGTAGTATGAGTGCCAAAACTTACACGACCCATCCCCGGGCCTTGTCATAATAGGCATCCCAAGTCCGTGCAGTATCAGGGATCGGCCCCTATTACCCTACCTAACCACCTATATCTAGCCTTAGGAAGGGTGAATTTCAAATATATAAAAAGATAGTGTTAGTGTTCTCATTAAGACTCAAAGATAGGGTGACAACTATGACAAACCCAACCAAGTACAACCGTACCACACCAATCACTTAAACATACCAAACCAAACCATAGGCCACAAACTAGGCCATAACCAAAGAGAATATCAAAAGATAATATGATAATCAATCCCAAAATGTAATATGATGGAATAGTGAGAAATCATCTCCGATGATGCCAGCCTCAATATCAATAACATTGATAAGACTGACACCTCTACTAATCCTATCAATACCAACCCATAGAAATACCACAAAGACACTATCCAAAAGAGTAAGAAAATTTGGTTAGGACATGGCCCCAACCATGGTCAAAACCAATATCCAAAGTAAAGGAAAAGTGTCTAAAGAAATCCATAAGATTAATTGATGCCTCCCTAATGGATGGAAGCTTAGCACTTCAGTCTAAATGTTGATACTGAATTTGGGTGCTAAATAAAAGGAGTAGAATGTCTGATTCCAACATAGCTTAGGTATAAAACCACCTATATACGGGGTTAGCGAGTGAGCGCTAGCATGAATCTCAGGAGAAGGGTAAAATAATGCCTGTTATAAAACAAAGTAAAACATCCATAATTCATATAACCATACATATATTAGTGTTGTGAAAGGGAACTAGGTTTAGCATGCATTTAAAAAGTTTATACCTGGGTTGTGTATCTTAGCCGTCCTAAACCACCCATGGGAGATATAGGTTGACACCCCTACTCAAAGGGCCCGAGTGCGTGTAATTAGACGACCAACAAATATCCCATGGGATGACTAGTACATACCCCCCCAAAAATGTGACATACGCACACGGTCATAAAAACTCCTCATATCAATAAATATGAGTTTCCTGGTTATAGTCCCCTTGGGACCGCCACCTTCCACGACTTTGCTACACATCCCATCTTTAATGCCCAATTAAGACCAGTTTTCAAATAACCAAAACATTATCAATTTATTTAACAAGGAAAATATTAGTGGTATCTCCATACAACCCCTTACTTGTACATAATATCCATAGCCAAACCATTTAGGATAAGGGAGCCATAGGTGCCCTTCCAATAACCATATTAAATCTATTTGGAAGACTTACATGTTCTCCACAAGAATAACCATTTATCCTTTAGTCTTTTCCAACCATTTAAACCATGTATAAATCCTTTATTAAGGTTAGAATATGCATGAGTCCCATTAAAAAAAATCAATGAAATGAACATATCTTTATAAACATTTTATCAAACACCTTGGGGTTGTGATATAACCAAAAAAATTCCAAAGACTATTAAATAATCACAATGCAATACAATTGTCAAAACCCACCATTGATTCATTTAAAGCATAAGTAAAACCATAGGAAAACATAACCAAACATTCAATATCAAAATCCCCGTGTAATAGATGAAAACCATAATCATTAAATAGTAAAACTATGAAATCAATCATATAAACCATGACTTATGTTGAAATCACAATAAGGAAAG
This sequence comes from Capsicum baccatum var. pendulum, assembly GCA_030864225.1. NCBI lineage: Eukaryota > Viridiplantae > Streptophyta > Magnoliopsida > Solanales > Solanaceae > Capsicum > Capsicum baccatum. Next base: position 148,095,211 of record CM061561.1, read on the forward strand.
AGAATCATGCCTTATACCAAAGAACAAATTGAAGGTAATCCCCAAGACTAGTAGAAAGCAATTCGCAAGATTAAACCCTACCTTTCCTACCCCAAAAACTCTTGAAAGAATTATCGAGTGTTTCGGAACAATTTCTAAGTATTAATGAATAGAATAACAAGGTAAATACCCTCCAAAGTGTATTAGAAGTCATGGTTCCTAGTTATGGTAAGTAGGGAAATATCCAAAATACCCACACTTAAATTCTTAATAACCCATCGCCGGGATACAACTGCTCCGTACGAGTCATACCCTTCCCTACAATTGGTACCCACCCTTCGTATCTAAACCTCAGCACTTGATCAAATATTGTCCAGTATATGACTCATCCAACAAAGTCATAACCACAATATACGGTCTGTACCAATAATCCATTCCCTAGTAGAATGAAATACCATGAGTATCAAACACTGCCCACCATATGATTCCTAGATACGACTCGTACTAATAACTACGAATCATACTCCTAAGTCATACCCATTCCAGTAACCAAAAAAACCCCGCCAATTAAAACTGGTTAGCAAAAGACAGGACCAAGCCACTCGTACCCCAGTATACGGCTCTAACCCATGATTCATATTCGGTGCGGAAAATGGAATTCTATGAAATTTTCTGAGGTTTAATACCCAACATGTTTTAGTCTTCCACATATGGAATCCTCATCCTTGAATGACAGATGAGGTAATGGTAACTATACACAGAGGCATTTGCATTATCAAACATCCCATAAATAAAGTTTGAAAAAAATAAAGCCAAGATGTAAATCTTTCATTTCAGAAACTTAGAAAATAAAGATATTTGAAGAAACATACCTTCCACACGAATCCCAAGAGCAGAAAACAAATGCGGATGCTTGTACTTCATGTCCTCTTCCGCTTCTTCTTCCTCCTAATGGTTCTGCCATAGAACCGTACACAAACCAACATCCTTGGTCCACAACCGATGAACTTTCTTATTTAATATCTTAATTAAGACCTCTTCATAAGAGAAAAACGCCAAAATTCCTAATCCTTCCAATTAAACAATCAAAGAAGGATCACCCGGACACTTCCTTAACATAGAAAAATGAAAGATTAGATAAACCAAACTCAAGATATATGGAAACTCCAACTCATAAGCAATATTGCCACTCACTACAAATTACATAAGGGACAATTATACGAGGACTCAGTTTTTCTATTTTATCCAAACCATACCACTTCCTTCAAGGGAAATACCTTAAGGAACACCATTTGCCCGACCTCAAACTCCAAGTCTCTACACCTAACATTTGCATAGGAGTTTTGGCAACTTTGTGCAGCTGTAAGCCTATCTCAAATCACCTTGACCTTTTCCAATGCCTGATAGACCAAATCCTTACCTAACATGTCCACCTCTCCAAGATCAAACAACCCAATATTAGTCAATACCTCCTACCATACAATGCCTTGAAAGGATCCATAAAAATACTCAAATGCTAGCTATTGTTGTAAGAAAACTCCACCAAAAGGTAGATGCTCAACCTAATTGCCACCATAGTTAATCGCACAGAACCGAAGCATATTCTCCAAAGTAAAAATAGTTCTCTCCGCTTGCCCATCTGACTCTGGATAAAAAGCAGTTCTCAGACTAACCTTAGTCCCCAACCCTTTCATGAAAGACCACTAAAAATTAAATGTAAACTAGATACCATGATCAGAGATAATTGAAATAGCCACCCTATCCATCTTAACAATCTCTTGAAGATACAACCTCACATAATTCCCCACCAATAAGGTAGGTTACACTGGAAAGAAATGTAAAGACTTGGTCATCCTATCCACGATGACCTAAATTAAATCATACTTATTTTGAAACCAAGGAGGACAAGTAATGAAGTACATATTGATCACTTCTTACTTCTATTCGGCCAAATCAATTTCATGGTACAACCCTCTTATTTTTATGTGCTCAACTTTAACATGTTGACACACTATACACTTGGCCCCATAATCAGCCATATCTTTCTTCATGCCATTCAACCAATAGATCTTATTGAGATCATGATAGATCTTAGTTGAGCTAGGATGAAAAACATAGTGCAACTCATGTGCCTCAGCCAAAAACCTTTGCTGCAACCCTATGCCTTAACTAAAATCCACCTCACTCTTTGAATAAACTAGAATGTCATCAATAAACACAGTCATGAAGAGATCCAAATATTACATGAACACCCTATTCATTAAGTCCATTAATGCTGCTAGATCATTAGTCAACCCAAATGACATCACCAACAATTCAAAATTCTTATATCAAGTACAAGAACACCATCTTAGTGATATCCACCAACCTAATCTTAAGTTGATGGCACGAAGACCAAAGATCTATCTTAGGAAGGAACTTGGAACCTTGCAACTGGTCGAACAAATCATCTATCATCAGGAGAGGATACATGTTTTTAACTGTTAACTTGTTCAACTACCTGCAGGAAATGCATATCTTAAGGGAACAACCATCCTTTTTGCGCACAAACAATACCGGTGTACCCCATAGAGACACACTTGGATGAATAAACCCCTTATCTAGAAGATTTTAAGTTGCTCCATGAGTTCCTTAAACTAAGTCGGAGCAATTCTCTATGGAGGAATAGGTATTGGACAAGTGTTTGGAAGGAAATCAATACCAAACTCTATTTCCCTATCTGGAGGAAAACCAGGAAAATCATCACGAAAGACCACTAGAAACTCATTAACCATAGGGACCAAAGACTGAGAAGGACCTTTCATGTTAGAATCCTTAACTTGGACAATGTGATAAATAAAACCCTTGGAGATTAACCTCCGAGATCTAAAATAAGAAATAAACCTCCCTTATGAGCTAAGGAACTATCTCCCCATTCTATAACAGGTTCACCATGGAACTTAAAGATAACCCTATGGGTACAACCATCAATTGATGAATAACAAGAATGCAACCAAACCATACCAGGAATTACATAAAAATCTACCATATCGAAGTCAAACATACTCGCCAAGGTCTGTTTGCTACTAGCAGATACCACACACCCCTATAGACTCTCCATGTAATAACCGAGTTATCTACTAGAGTATAAATGGAAAAGGGTTATGAGATAACTCCCAAATCAAATCCAAAACACACAACCATATATGGAGTAACATAAGAAAGAGTGGCTAGGGATCAAGCAAATAATATATGTCATGAGAGAAAAGCTATAATGTACCGATAAAGATATCAGGTGATTCCTCAAATTCTTATCAGAATGACAAAACATAAAACCTATTTCAGCCAACACTAGAATCAAGAGTAGTAACTGAAGCAGATTACACCTAACCAAGTATAGGTATAGAAGATGAAGCCCCATGAACCTTTTTTGTCCCTATAATAACCTTATAGACCGAATAATCCTGAAGCCGATGGCCTACCTGGACACACTTGAATCATTCATTCCTTCTTCCCTTGCAATAGCCCCAATGAGGACGACTGTAGAATTTACAAGGAGGAGATAAAAAAATTTGCTGACGTCCGCTCACCTGATATTGGGCAACCTGTGCCCGAGAATTATTGCCACTTTGGCAATACTTGTCTCTTGATAAATAAGGAGCACTAAAAAAAAAAGCAAAAACTCCCCTACTTCTTTTTTATACCACTTTCCACTATCTTTACCACCCTAAGACTAAGCACCTCTCTGATCAAAATACCTGCTCCTCTTTACCTGCATATCCCCAAACTTCGCTTGCTTACTCTTCTCATCCCCGTTATGATGCATATGAACAATTAACCTAGTGATGTCTATAACTTTAATCAACAAGGCATTTTTTACTCTCCGAAATCAAATCTCTATTCAATCCTGAAGCAAATTTCCTCACTCCCAAACTCATATCAGCCACAAAATCAGGAGCCTACCTTGATAGCTAATAAAATTTCAAAGCATATTCCTTTACTGATATTTTTCCTTTCCTGAGGTCCATATACTCATCTATGTTTGTTTTTCTTAAATCTTGAGGAAAGAACTAATCTAAGACAATATTAGAAAAGGCCTCCCACGACCCTTTCTCTTTCATATCACCTCTATCCCTTTCCCTTTGTTTACACCACTAAAAAGCATTCTCCGTGAGACGATAAGCTGCAAAGTTAAGCCCTTCAACATTGGTTGCCTGCATCACTTGAAAGATCTTTTCCATCTCATCTAAGAAGCCCTATGGATCCTCCTCCACCTACACTTCAAGAAAATTATGAGGACCCATCATCATAAATTGTCCAACCCTTGTGGTACCAATAGACAAAGCACTAGCCGCGCCCCGCTCAACCTGAGCAACAACTAATTGGGCAATAACATTGATAGACTGATGAAATTCTACCTTCATCACATTACACTGAGGGACCTAAGGATAACTATCTAGAATAGGAGAATCTCTAGCACCATCAGGAATAGGACTATGGGATCAAAGATGTATTCCAGATATAGGACGTACTCCTTCAGCATTATCCCCATATGGGAAAGAAGAATTTACTTGTGTTCCAGATCTAGAAGGCATGATCTGAAAGAAAAACATACATTGATTATAGAGGACTCTAGGAATAAGAACTCAAGCTTAAATACAGAATACCTATAAAGTAAAAAAATACTAAATGTCTTGCAGCACCTTTCTTATGAGTGTGGCACACTTCACACCACTAAAAGAGACTGTACTCGACATAGTTTTGTGGACTTCTTTGTTGACCATGAACCTAGGCTCCGCTACAAACTTCACATGACCTGACCCTGGGCCTTGTCATAATAGGTATCAGAACTGCATCTAGGATTGGGGACCGCCCCCTGTTACCCAACCCAACCACTAATATCTACCCTTAGGTGGGCTAAATTTTAAATATATAACAATATGGAATTATTGTTCTCATTAAGACTATAGGACAGGGTCAAAACCATGATCGAACCAATCGAGTCCAACCGTACGACACCAACTGCCGCACCATACCAAATAAAACTATAGGACAAAAACCAAGCCATAACCAAAAAGAAGACCAAAACATAATATGATAATCAACCCAAAATGTAATATAATGGAATAGTGAGAAATCATGTCTAACGATGCCAACGTCAATATCAATACCAACACTAAGTTTGACACCTCTATGGATCCCGCCCATACCAACCCATAAGTACCACAAAGCCTCTATCCAAAAGGGTAAATAAATTTTGTTGGGACATGGCCCCAATCATAGCCAAGAAAAATATCCAAAGTAAAATAAAAGTGTCTAAAGAAATCCATAATATGAAATGATCCCAACTGAAAGGATTGAAGCTCACCACTTTAGTCCAGATGTTGGTACCGAATCCGTGTGCTAAACAAGAGTAGTATAATGGATTGTTCCTGCATACCATTGATATTCAAATTCCAGTAGACAGGTTAGTGAGTGACTTCTAGCATGAATCTTAGGATAAGGATAAAATAATGTCAGTTATAAAATAAAGTAAACCATCCATAATGCATATACCAATACATATAAGTGTCGGGAAATAAAACTGAGTTTCGAATGCATTTAAAATCTTTATACTTGGCTTGTGTAGCTTGGCCATCCTAAACCACCCATGAGTGATATGGGTTCAGCTCCCTCTGCTGAAAGGGCCCTAATACGTATAGCCTCATGACTAGGAAATATCCCATGGGAATACTAGTACATCACCCAATATAAAATATGACACACTAAAATGGTCATCAAGACCCCTCTTATCGGCAAATATGAGTTTTTGGTTTTTATCTCCTCGAGACTGCCACCTTCTATGGCTTTGTTACCCATTCCACTATTAGTGCCCAATTGAAACCAATTTCCAAATAACAAAACCATTATCCATTTATAAACCAAGGCCAATATTATTTGTATATTCATACAACCCCTAACTTGCCAATAATATCAATGTCCAAATCATTTAGGTTATAGGGAACTTAGGTGCTCGTTAAATAACAACATTAAATCTACTTGGGAGACTTCCATATTCTCCACATGCATAACCATTTAGCCTTTAGACTTTTCAAACCATATAAAATATGTATAAATAATTTATCAAATTTAAAACAACAATATCCCTATTAAACAAAGTCAATGCAATGAAAATATCTTTATAAGCATTTTATCAAACACCTTAGGGGCATAATATAACCAAAACCAATTTCAAAGACCATTAAACTATAACTATGCAGTCCGTAAGATGACCCTAGCCTTATTTCTCTACAAGCTCTTGAGAGAATTATGGAGTGTTTTGGAATAGTTTCTAAGTGTGAATGAATAGAATAATATGGTAAATAACCTCCAACGTATATTAGAAGTTGTTGGTACTAATTACGGTGGGTAAAGCAATGTCTAGAATACCCCCACTTAAATTTATTTAAAACCTGTCGTAGGGATACGACTACCCCATACGAGTCATACCCTTCTAGATGATTAGTACCCACCACTCGTATCGAAGCCTCACCCCTTGGATCAAGCATTATCCAGTATATGACTCATCAAACCAAGTCGTAACAATAGTATTCAATTCGTACCCATCATCTATATCCCTGGCAGAAAGAAATACTAGGAGGATCAAACACTACCCGCTATACGAGTCCTTGATACGACTCATACTAATCCGTATGACTCATACTCCTAAGTCACACCTATTATAGTAAAAAACACCATACCATTAATTAACACTGGTCAGCATACGATAGGACTATTACACCATATCCAGAATATGGCTCATACCTATAAGTCGTATTGGGTCCAGAGAATGGAATCCCAAGAAATTTTCTAAGGGTCAAAACCCAGGATGTTTCAAAAACCATGGGTACTAAGTATTCATCATCGGACAACTGAGCAATATCATTATATAAATACAATTAAATGCAAGATAACATAACTAAATCAAAGTAGAGGCAAACCTGAATTCTCTAACTTTATTGTACATGAATAAGTGAAAGACCAAAATATAACAAAACATAAATAATCAAACACATGCGAGTAACTTCCAAATTCTCTCATATAAGCCGATAATTAAGGAAAAGAAAATAAACAACGCAGTCCCCCATAAGCCTGGAGGGTACAGGCATGAAAAGATTAAACTGAGCTATCGTCATTTACCAACATTTATGGTAGAACTTGATTCTATCTATTCCATATCTCATTATAACCATTTTCTCGTTTTTGACGTAGCTTGTATCCCTATTTTTAATGATTACACCGCAACGTCCTCAATATTCCATCATCAGTATCACAGTAAATTTCCTGGACATGAATAGTTGGGTATGTAACTAATAACATAATCATTCTACAAACTGGAACCTAGAATATATATATATATATATATAAGAAATGTCATAACCATCTTTTAGCCTTTAATCGGGTATATATGTCATTGATATCATATTCGATATTATGAGGCGGATTGGTAAGTATATCATTAACATTAATATTAATATAATCAAAAGCATGTCCATTTGATAGTCAATAGCATAATCATTGCCATAATCACTAGCATAATTAAAAACAAAACCACTAGCATAATCAATAGCATAACCACTAGCATTAACTCTCAACGATGACCCATCATAACCATAAAATTCCAAAATTTCTCAATATGACTTCAATAAGAATTTTCAAGGTAAATAATAAGTGTAAAAAGGGTTTGCCATATCTAACATAAATCTTGGCCTATGGTGGTTCAAATGGCTTATTTCAATATTCCAAAAATCCATTATAGTGCAAATTTTAGCCTAAACTAGGCGAAGATAACTAAATCTACTTTTAGATGTTAACTAGGACTCATGAAACCCTAATATAGAGGTTTCAAGACAAATATGAACGACTAAGCCAATTACGCCTAAATTTCGATTTCCAAATATGAAAAATGGTCCAACTAACCCAAGCACTCCAAATTACATTACCAATGGCTAAAACCTATCCTAAATCCAATACAATATCATAAAAATACTATGAATTAGCTCAATCTATAAGTAAGGGAAAATGTAGCTTAACTGGATGCCGAAGAAAGCCCAAAGAATTTACTAAATCACCGACTTTCCCTTTGAGAAACTTCTACAAGGTTTCATGATATACAATCACAATCTACTCATCACAGCTTGAATAATGATACCCATATTACACTGTTATGCTTCATGACCAAAATTAGTCAAAAATCACATGTAGGTCCTATCTATGGAAATTGCATATCTGTATCCAACCCAATATTCCACTATGCTCAAAGAGTAATTACCCTAAAAATGGGTGAAATTTGAGATACATCGGTTATAAAATCAAGCCACCTAGTGTTATGGATCTTTAAAAAACATATGGGAAAATCTACTATGAATTGAAAGGAATCTTACCACATATTTGAAGGAGAATGGCAAAATTATCATTATCCAAGCTCTCCAAATAACCCAAAAGGATTAATACCAAGATCTTTCAATACTTAGGGTTAAACTTCCATGGAAATGGATGGACAATGGCTCAGAAAATTCTAAAAGGGTGATACTTATACCTTTCCCAAGGGCTTGAGAGTCGCTATTGCGACCCGACCCTCGCGATCACTAAAATTGTTGCTTGCCAAGGTTAGTAGCTATCGCGACATTCCCTCACGATCGTATAACATGGTGCCTTACCAAAGGTATTGCGATAGAGCCCCTAAGATCACTATTAGCGAGTGCACCAGCATAAATATGACTTGGTATTTTCCAATTCTTAGCCAACCCCTCGAGATTTATCAAAAATCCCATATACCCAAATGGACTATGCTACCCTATCAAATTTGATGGTACAGACAAGATGGAGTTTTCAAAATTTCCATACGAAGTCATTTATCATGAAAAGGGGGTCCCACATCCAACATCTATTTTCTTAAGTTTTCGACCAATAGGTCAAAATCAGATAGGGTGCCTTGAGACCCAAACCAATAGTCCATCTAGCCTAAAATCGAGACTCTAGAGTAATTTGAAGAGTATAAATTGTCATACGAGGTTGTTTGAATGATGTTTCTCTTAGTGGCCATTTGGAACTAGTGAATATTTCAAAACAAGAGATTTGCTTGAAAACAATATAAACTGCTCGGTTACCAGACTGTCAGTCCTAGCAAGTCATAAAAGACATGGGACAACTATTTAAAATCTCTAAAATCCAAAAATAAGAAGAAATATGTAAAATAAACTGATAGGTAATTAAACTATCAAGTACTAAAGACCTTTCCTCTACTAAATTAAAGGATTTGGATGAACCTAAAGTATTGAACAAGTGATGATACTGGGTTTGCATCTCTCTCTTGATCTCCTAAGTAGCCTTTTTTGTTGGGCAGTGCCTCCAGTGAACCTTAACTACAAGAATCTCCCTAGTGCTCAATTGTCTAACATTACTAACAAAAATAAGTATATCCTCCTCCACGAAGGTCAAACAATCATCTAATTGGACTGGGTACATCTAAGCACATATGATGTGTCAGGAATGTATCACAACAAGATAGAAAGATGAATAATTGGATGGACAATTGAAAACTTTGGAGGTAATGCTAACTAATAAGCCACCTCACCTACTATGCAAAGAATCTCAAATGGTCCAATATATCTGGGGATGAGCTTTTCCTTCCTCCCAAACCATATTACACCTTTCCTAGGCAATGCACAGAAGAATACACGATCACCAAATCCAAAACTCAATGAAAAAGACCCAAGTTCTGCATAGGCCTGGTGACTTCTCAAAGATGTTGTCAGCCTACCCTGAATCTTCCTAACTCTATCCAAAAACTCCGAAGGAAAGTAGTACCACGATGTCTAACCTTTGATGTCTTAAACCATCCAATCATGGAACAACATTAGCTATAATATAATGCCTCAAAAAGCACTATCTCAATAAATTATTCATAATTGTTATTATATGCAAACACGGCCAAAGCTAAGTGTCGTACCAACTGACCTCCAAAATCTATAACATAGACTTTGGGATATCATCAAGAAACCTGAATAGTTCATTTTGACTGGCCATCTATCTACAGATAAAAGGTTGTACTAACACCTCATGAAAACCTATCCAAAATTTATAAGTGAACATATAACCCTAATCTGAAATGATAGATATAGGAAAGAAAAAAAAATAGTCTAACTCACGAACATAGATATGGGATACCATTCTACACTAAAGTATATCTAAATATGAATAAAATATGCCAACTTGGTCATCTAATACATAATGACCCCAATAGTATTGGAACCATTGGAAGTGTGAGGCAAACCACTTACTAAGTCCATGGTGATCAATTCCCACTTCCACTAGGGAATTAACAATCACTAAACCAATACACAAAGTCATTGATGTTCAGCCTTTACCTGATGACTCATAAGCAATAAGCTTTAAAGTATACCATATCTCTCTTCATGCGACTTTACAATTAATAATGTCTGAAATCTTTATACATCTTGGTTATACTCTTATGAATAGAATAGATAGATTTATGGTCCTCATGCAAAATCAATTGAATAAAGTCATTGATACACAGAACATAAATGTGTCTATCAAATCTCAAGATTCCCTCAAAATCTATGGCAACCCTTTTGCACAACTCAATACCTGATCACATAGAATTTAAAGTCTACTATCCTCAAACTAATGATCTTTAATCTACTTAAATAGAAAAGACCTAACCTCTAAACTAACATGAATCCTCTTGGGGTCTGAAATATCTAGTAAAATATTCAAGTTAGATAAGGACTAAATACTTCTTGTAACTACCTCTACAAAGCTGAAATAAAATTTAAGATACCTATACTCACTACCTTCAAACTCAATATGTCTGCTACCACATTCGCATTGCTCGGATGATACAAGATTGAGAAATCATAGTCCTTAATCAACTCCATCCATCTATGAAGCTTACTATTAAGCTCATTCTAGGTTATAAGATGCTAATGACTATGATGATCATCGAAAATCTCACAATGCGCACAATAAAGATAATGCCTACACTAGATGCATCACAAGATATGGTGAATTCCCCACCCTCAAAGGTAGAGACAAAATAGTAGCCAATGATACAAACTCTTTGAGCTTGCCAAAGCTTGACTTACACAACTCGAACAATTGGAAAGGAACCTCCTTCTGAGTCAATATAATTATCACTGACAAAGTAGTAGAAAAACCCTCAATGAATCATCTATAATAATTGGCCAAGCCAATAAAGGTACAAACCTCAATTGGAGATCTAAGACTTACCCATTCACGAATAGGCTCAATCTTTGTCGGGTCTACCATTATATAACCTAAGACACCACATGCCCACCTAATGTCACCGACTCAAACCAAAACTCATACTTGGAAAATGTGGCAAAAAACACATGATCTCTAAGAGTCTGGATTAAATGTTTTGAGTGCACCTCTCTACTCCTTAAATACATAAGCATGTTGTCGATGAACTTAATTATAAAGAAATCCAAACAAGGTCTAAAAACTAAATTCCTACAATCTATGAACATGACTTTGTTATTACTCAAACAAAAAGAAATTACTAGGAAGTCATAATTAGCATCTCTTGTCCTAAAGGATCTTTACGGGATATCCTCGTCTCGAATGCTTAAGTAATGGTAACCAGACCTTAAATCAGTCTCTGAAAAAACCACTACACCCTAAAGCTATTCAAATAAGTCATAAATGTGAGGCATAAGATAAAAGTTCTTCACCATTACCTTATTAAGCCACCTATGATCAATACATATCTGCATGGAGCTAACCTTTTTCTTAACATTAACATAGGAGCTCAGGAATGAGTCTTACTTAGTCGAATAAAGCCCTTACTAGAAAGATCCTAAAGCTAGAAATTTAGCCCCCTATGCTCGACATGAGCCACACGGTAAGGTGCCATAGAAATAGGTCAGGTCCAGGCTCATGACTAATAACAAACTCAATCTCACGGGCCAGAGATATACCTAGTAAATCAGTAAGGAAAATATTAGATACCATACGGACTACAGGATAATAGTAAAGTGATGGACCCTCCATACTAATATTATGAATATAAGAATATAAGACTTGTAATCTCTTGAGATAAGTCTCCTATCATACATATAATAAATAATCCCATTATCCAGCAACAATCATCTCCCTGCTACATGATTGGGAGTATGTCGGGCATTGCTAATATGATATCTTGACAAAACAATCGAGTCCATTTCTAGAATCACATTAAAATCTACTATGTCCAGAATAATAAGATCAGCATGAGTATAAATATCTCCAATAGTTATAACACATCATCTAAAAAATTTATCTACTTCTAAAGAATCACCCACAGGAGTAGATACATGTAATAACACTAATAATAAAGTGACTATAACTCTAAATGCAGAGCAAAATAAGCTGACACATAGGAATAAGTGATTATCAAATCATATAAAGCAAGTGATGATTGATGGCACACAAAAATAATTTCTAAAGCAGTATCCGAAGACTAAACCTCTAGCCTAGCAGGTACTATATAAAACCAACCATGCTTGCAAATTGGCTAGGATCCAAATCAATCTTCTATCCTACACATCTAACAACCACCTTGAGAAACCTAAGGACCACCCCTATGACAAAGATAACCACCTCTAACTGAGGAAAAAACTACTCTAATAATGGGAACACTCTAAGGAGAGGAAATAATCACCCCATGACTAGGGCACTCTCGTGAATAATAACCATGACCCCTACAACTATTATATATCCTAAAAGTTAAACCAGAAGTAGAAAATTTTCCTCACTTGGAGTACCCGCCATGACTAGTATAACAAAAAAATAAACCCCTCAAAGACAGAACACTACCTAGACTTTAGTCGTTATTCCCACTAGATTGACCTCAATTAGTAATCCAGAGTGTTGCTTAAATGGGTCTACTAGGCAAATTGAAAGGATGGAAACACTAATGAGGAGGGTACCTACTTTGTCAATAATTGCCTCTGAACCAAGAGATTCTACAATTCCCACAAAAACTACCTTGATACAATGGTCTGTCATCGCTGCCCCTTGGGTCTCACATGTATCGTCGCTATCACCTGAGATGGATTAAAAACCTTAGGAAAAGTCCTACTTGCTGTAACCAAACTCTGTATAGACATGGAAAGACGAAGTCTTAATACTTTAATGAAGCAACAAACCATCTCATACTCAGTATCTTGAATAGAAGTAGTTTACCTATCAAACTCATTGAAAAAAGCCTTATACTCGACAATATTAATGGTTCCCTACTCCAATCTAGAGATTTGATCCCGTAAATGATATCTAAGGTTTAGAGGATGTACTTTTCCAAGAAAATCATAGAGAACTATACCCATGACAATAGAGAGGATCCATCTAGCCTAGAATCAAGATGAACTCTCAACAAATATGAAGAAGACAAGTCCAACTAAAAGGTAATATAATCTATACCACAAGTCTCAACTAAGATAAAATTATGGATCTTATCCTCTCAAGTAATAAGAAACTCATAAGCATCCTCGCTTAGATCACCATAAAACCTAGGCAGAGAAAATCTAACGAATATGCCCAATATCTTCTTCTCCCCAGCACATATAGTATGCTTGGTAAACACCGGTTGAGTAACTACAGGCTGAGAAACCATTGGTGTTAGAGAGACCTCAAATGTAGGAGCCATAGCTACAGGTTATACCTCTACCTCAGTACCACTCTTATTTATAGATTGTGCACCATAAGATGATGTACCACTAACAAACCTTAATATACAAACTAAAGCATCCCTAATCACTAAAGAATAAATAAATCCTGATGGATCTAAGGTTGATCCCTGGCCCATTGCTAGCTGGCTACAGAAGAACCTCTGGATTGAGAGTAAGAATAGGGTCTTGTTGAGTCCCCTTATTATATATCCTAGCTAGGGATACATCTCAAGGCTATCCACGACCTTTAGGTCATCCATGAATAGTGATATGATCCCTAGTCTCAATCTTAAGATCCTCATTGTGTGTAGTTACAACACGTGTCTTGGCTATCTAGAATGTGTGAAACCAAGGAAATGCTCAGATACTAATTCAAACACTTAGCACGAAATAAGTGAAATAAGTAAAGACTTCCAAGAATTCCCTATAGCCTTACGATGATAGGAAATAGACATCATTATTATAATGTGTAGGAATCTACAAGAAAATTGTTGTTGTACCAATAATACCGATGAAGCTTAGGCTTTGATAACAATTCATTATGACCTAATTTATGAATGACACTTACTTTATTCCTTTAGAAGGTAAGCCAAATTGTAACCCAAGCTAATGGATTGACTTGGTGAAAATTGCCCAAAAATGGGCGAAAATAGATAAATGTAACTTATAAATAAGTAAGGCAATAGATATAGACAAAGGGTAACCAATAATATAGATAGCCATCCCATAATCAGGTGGAGTCAGTCGAAGAGTTACTATAAATACAAATCAAGTTCTAAAATAGTCAATATAATCTACCTAGAAAAACAAGACTAGACATAAATAAGATAGAAGGAAATAGGAAAATCTTACACTAAGAGCTCACCGTATCTTTGAAATATAGCACATCAGAATTGATGAATCAACGGTAGAAAGTAGTACTCAAATTTTCACAAAAATATACAGAAGAATAGTATGATTACTGAAACCACGGGTATTCAGTCAGCATCATTAGTTGACTAAGCTAAATCATGAAATAAATATTATAAAAGCAAGATAACATAACGAAGTCATGGGAGAGACAAACCTGAATTAACTCCAACATTATTATACATGAATAAGTAAATGATCTGAATAATAGCATAACTGAAAGAATTAAACACATGTGATTATAACTACAAAATTGGTCGTCTAACACCATAAGTGTGGAAAAGTAAATAACTAAATGCAAACCCCCATACTCCTAGCGGGTACCAATAGTAAAGCATAACCCAAGCTATCACCAATTACCAACTTCTACAGTACAACTAGAATCCATCCATGCCATGCCTCATTATAACCATTTTCTGGTCTTAGAATTAGCTACTATCCCTATTTTCAATTATTACATCACAAGGTCCTCAATGTCATATCATTATTATAATGATCAATATCAGAGTAAATTTCCCATACTGGAACCGGTTGGTATTTAACTAATGACTTAATTATCCTCTGGACTCGTACCGAGAATATATATAAGTAATGTCATAATAATTATCAAAACTTGAATCCAGTATATATGTTGCCGATACCATTATTAATACCGAACTCAAATTAGTTAGTATATCATTATCATCGTCATTAGTATAATCAAAAGAATAATGATTTATATATTCACTAGCATAATTGTTAGCATAATATCTAGCATAATCCATAACACAAACACAAGCACAAGCACAATCAATAACATAACCGCAAGCATCAAGTCTCAATCCTAACCTATCATAACCATCAAATGCCAATGTTTATCAATATAACCGCAATAAGAAATTACAAGGCATATAATAATTGTATAATGGTTTTTCAATAGCTAGAACAAATCTTGTCCTATTATGTGTTAAAGGGCCCATTTCTATATCCCCAAAATCCATTACAAGAAAAATTCTATCCTGAACTAGGCTAAGAAAACTAATTCTTCTTTTAGATGTTAACAAGGCCACAAGCAACCCTATGATTGGGGTTAACATGAACAACTAAGCCAATTATCCTAAAATTATAGTTTCCAAATAGCCTACAGAGTTCAACTAACTCAAGCATTGTTATTTTCCTTTACAAATGCCAGAACCAATCCCAAATCTAACACAATATTAACAATAATCTATGAATTTCTCAATCTAAGAGTAGTGAAAAATCAAGTCTATCTGGATGCCAAAGAAAGATTAAAGAATATGCTTAAAGAGTTTGCTAAATCACTCACTTTATCGTCTAAAAATCATTCACAAAAGGCCACTCTATCAAAATTAGAATCTACTCATAACAATGTGAATAATGATATCAATATTGTATTATTGTCAAATGGATCAAAAACTACTCAAAAATCCAACGTGGGTCGCGTCTATAAAAATCACATTTTCAAGGCCAATTAAAAATTCCCCTATGCTCGAGGAGTAATTACCCTCAAAATGGGTGATATACAAGCTACATTGGTGCTAAAATGAAGCCCCCCAATTTTAGGAATTTTTAAATAAGAAATAGGAAAATCTACCATGAATTCTAAGTAATCTTACCATAAATTCATAGGAGAATCAAAAAATAATTGTTATCCAAGCTACCCACATAACCCATAAACTCTAAATCCTAAGCTTTCTCAATACTTAGGGTTTGAATCTATTGGAAATGGACGGAAAATGGGCAAAAAAAAAGCTAAAAGGGTGTTATTTATACCCTTCCCATTTTCTCGGGAGTCACTATCATGAACCAACCCACAGGATCACGGAAATAGCCAACATAAATGGTGAGTTATATTCTTAAATGCCTATCATGATAAAAAAAAATTATTCCCTACAAAGGTATCATGATAGAGACCCTTGGCTTGCTATTAGCGAGTGCACCAGCACAACTTAGACTTGGAACTTCCAAGTCTCCGCAAACCCCTCATGAATCATCCAAAATCTCATATGTGCAAACGAACTATACTACCTTATAAAATTTAATGTTATGGACTCAATATCTCAGTTCAAATTTCTGTCTGAGGTTGTTTTGACTAAACATGGGCCCCACACCCATCTTCTATTTTTAAAATTTTTTACCAATATATTGATATGAACTCAGTTGCCTCAGTACCAAAACCAAGAATCCACTAAGCCTGAACCATTATTCTGCAAATTTTGGAATTTAAGAACTTATATACAAGGTTGTTTGACTAAAGTTTTTTCCAGGTGTATTTAGAACAAGTAAAGACTTCAAAATAGGGGATTATCTCTAAAAACCAAATAAACTACTCGATAACCAAACTGTTAGTCCCAACTATTCATAAATAACTTAGGGTAGCTATAGAAAAGCTTTAATAACAAAAATAAGTAAAAATATAGAAAATAACCTGAAGTGTCATTACACAATACCTCAAAGATTAATAGGTAAGGAGTTGAATAGAAAGTTCTCTAAGTCTTAGTTTTTGTTAGATGTTGTTTATTTCTTAGGTCATATTATGAGAAAGAATGGTATTATGGTTTATCTGTCCATTGTGGTAGCAATTTAGTTTTAGACTAAACCTATTTCTGTACTGGGATTTGGAATTTTCTTTGGTCAGGGGTTCTCTTTGGTGCTTCGTACAGGTTTACATTTCTATTTATAATCGTTTGATAAAGTTGACTTCGGAGAAGATTATATTTTTTGTAGTCAGATACATCTGAGTAGAAATTTTAAAAGCATAAAGAGTTGTTTTTGGCTTCTATCTTGACTTTTCCTAAGGAGGGCATGGAAATCACAATATTTTGTGATACTTTTTTAGTATACTTGGGTGGTGTGTGATGAATAAAGATAAGTTGATTTCTTATAATTCTCAATAGTTGAATCCTAGTCAGAAGAATGTCCCTACTGATGACTTGTATTTAGTCGCAATTGAATTTGTGTTGAAATTATTGTGAAATTACTTATATAGAGTTTGCAGTGATATTTTTTCCAATAATCATAGCCTTAATTACTTCATCACTAGGAAATATCTTAATATTAGATAACTTTAATTTTTCAAGTTCCTTAATTATTATGATCTTAATATTCATTATCATTCGAACAAGGCTAATATGGTAATAGATACCTTAATCTAAAGACAATAAGTATGGTAACTTTGACTTATCTTTTGGAAAGGGGGTGATCTTTTGCTTTAGGCCTTCATTCATGGCTAACTAGTTGATTTAACTTGATATTTCAACACTTCGGTAAGTTTTGGACTATGTTGAGGATAAGTATTTCTTGAAGAAGTAGATTTAAGCTCGTCTATTTGATTAGAAGATGCTGAGTGCTATTCATGATACAGTGTCGAGTGGTTAAACAAATAATATATCTCTTAAATTCGAGGTATTTTAATGATTAGTGTTCGTGTTTGGGTTCCAAGAGTTAGTGGTTGGATTAGAATGGACATCAAGAAAACTTATTATTTGAATTATTTTATTCATCCATGGGCGGCTAAGATTTATCATGAATTGAAGCAACACGGTTGTTGGTTTTGTATAAAGAAAACATAGTTGAGTATGTCCCCATGTTGTAGAATTATAAGAAAGTGGCATAGTTGTGTTTGTAGCCATGCTATAGAATTATAAGACAATAAAGTTTGAGCATCAGCGATTGGCTAGTGCTACGCAGAGGATGTTAGTTCCCACGTTAAAGTAGAAAAAGATTTATATGAACTTCATTAATAGTGTACCCCTAACATTGGGAAGTTTGATTTTGCTTAGATGATTGTGTATTGGTAGAATAAGTTCATGCACTTTATACCAAAAAAGGAAAGTTGTAATGCTAAGAAGATGGTCAGGATATGAATCAGAGAGATTCTTTGGTCGCACAATGTACCTATCTCTATTATTTACGATAGAGGTACTCAATTGTCATGATCCAAAAAATTCAAGGCTCATGATGACACTTGTCGCAGTGAACCTTTACAAGTTGTCCTCATCACACAAACTGATACAAAAGAGAAATAATAGTAATAAGCCAAGTAAGGCTTCTATAATTAAGCCGAAACATATAATATAGTGAAGTGGAAAGACATAACAAATTATACCATAATTCGAAAACCTGGTGTCACAGTGCAAGAACAACATTAGTACAACTCGATATCAAATACATATGATATCAAAAAAAATAATACTCTGTCCCTAAATACGAATAATTACATAGTCTAAATAAACAAAGGTGGTAGAAAATTTTGGAAGAAAGAATCCAGTTGTTACCTCAAATAACTCTAAAGGTAGATCAAAATAACCACTGCGAGGCGCACTCAAAGCAGGATCTGCACGAAAAAGGTACAACAGAGATGAGTACAGTCCAGTTGTACTCAGTAGGTATTATAAGCCAACTGAGAAAAGTAGAGAATAAAGCATTAAAAATACATACTAACGGCATGTCACCTGAAATCATAATATGTCACACAATAGTAACCCACAATGTTTACATTAGCACTCTATAATATTCATATACATCATAGAAAACCAATATCACGTACATAAGTACTAGGGAACGCTACCAGAAACTAGACTTATGGAAACTAACTTTTTTTGCAATAATATTAAATTCATTGCCATAAAATATCTATGGAAATGCTTCCAACCATTGGAAAAAATAATAGCTCTATTAGCTCTATAACAGTCGCTACTAAAATGAACCATTGCAATAGATATATATAAAGCAACGTTTTTTCTAACCGTTGCAATAGAAACATATATATCATCACATAATAAGGAAAAATTATCTATTGCTACCATAATATTTCACTTATTTCTGCCAAAAGAACATTTTTTTTTCTCAATAGAACATACGTCAAAAACCACTATTTCTTTATTATCAAAAACACTATCTCAAAATTACAATAGATCAAAAACCTTTGATAATTGATAGGAGAGGGGATGGGATTCACCAAATCCCAAGTCTAATTGGAGTGGCTCATTATTTCACGCTTGCTAAAGCCAATTCTTAAACTAGAGATGTTGTAAGAAGAGATAATTTTCATATAGAATCGGGTCTACTTCCATAGTTGTAAGAAGTTATGTATGATTTCCATTGAAGTTATGATTTTTTTGGTAAAAAATGGTCGGAGTCCATGATGCTCCACTTTTCCTCTCCGTTCCATGAAGTGAATCATCAAAAGGCAACAAATTTTGAGCAAGATATCATTGACTGACTATTCATATGTTATTTTAGCTATATTTTTCAGTATTTGGTATTATAAGAAAATCGAGATCATTTAAATTATTACAACTTATAGGAGATAAACTTTGTGTTTAACAACTTAGTTTATTTTTTCCAGATCAAGTAACAATAAATTCTTTTAGCATTATATGTCTTCTTCTAGCTAGTTAAGATTTTTGGTCTGATTTTGTTATGCCATTTTCCTTTTTTCCTGAAAGTTTCTACTATGATTTATTTCCACTTAGATGTATTTCCAAAGCTATTGTTCATAAATAAGAATATTTTCACTATATCACTATTTTAGGTTTATAATTGTAAGTGAAAACAACTTTTCCTTTGACTTTTTCAACTTCACGAAATAGTAAAAACTGTTGAATGCAGAATTTTCAGAAATGTATGCAAAACATTTTTCATGGAGTTCAACGATGAGAAAAGTTAAAAAAAACTTCTTGGCCAAATGTTCCCTTATTATTTGTGATATATTTAGTAAGTTTCTGAACACACATATAAAATTTAAAGTAAAACTACTAAATTGGACCTAGCTCCAACTCTCTGGACTACTTTTATTATTTATCTTCAGCTATTAGTCAATGGAAATTTTCTTTGTGCTTGCACTTTCCACAGATGTTACATGAACTACATTTGAAACCCAACCAGTGATCCTCTGTTCAAAAATAGTGAAACTCCTATTCCACAACTGTATGAATTCATTTAGCACGACAGTAACTATACATTCCATATATGCATGACATATTTTTCAATGTTGCTACAACTTTTCTCATGTATTAAATAAGGCAAACCTGGGTAGGGGTTTATTTTTTCCTAATTTATAGTTTGGACCATGTAACAAAAGTTATCTAACCATAGAAAATATGGGGATGTTGTTGAGAAAAAGGACATTTAGTAATGCAGACACAAGTAATGCATTTAGTTTTGGACTATTAATCATTTATCAGTACGTGACAGTGATGGTAGTGGTCGGGAGAAGTATGCATTACAACAATCTACATAAACAAAGCTTCTAGGAGATCAATTCAGGCAACTAACAAAATTCACCACCCAAGATAAAAAAAATCCACGCCTAAGAAGAATAGTGAATACATGATAAGCAGCGATATAGGCATTAAAAAGTTTGTTGAATAAGGTAGAATCCACTACCTAAGTTTTTGTAATATGTTACAACCCAGTATGGCTAAATAACACCCAAAGTCTCCTAAAAAGACACCTATCAGATGCAAGTTACTCAATGCACAAAATTTTCTTTGGGTTTATCAATTGTATATTCTTCTTCTTCACAGTAATTGGAGCTCTATAATAATTTATTCTTCATAATTTTTCAATAATAAAAAGTGATCATCAGCTAATTCTTAGGATCATTGTGATAATCCACCTATACTATGGATATTGTCTATTATCCGTGCCTGAGACTAGTGGTGTGTGAATTAGTATAACTACCTAAAGTCCCTTACATTTTTAAGTTAAAGAAGCTTTCTTGCATTATTATAATTTTATTTCTAAGGATTCACAATGTATAATGTTAGTTTTTATACCGCTTTACTTCTAAAGATGCTTTTTGATGCTATGGATCAATGAGTTTTGTATCACATTCTTTCTTTTTGTGAATCTACATTATCATGATATGGACTTGTAAACCCTGTAAGTGATGCATCGCTAATACTTTGATTTTTTCAAACGTACAGTTCTTGATATTCAAGTAACCAATTTCATAAAAACAAAATAGTTTTTGATTTTCTTTCGTGTTTGAGTTAATGAATTGATGTGTCTATTCCTAGCGTGTACGTTGGTGTTTTAGAGACATTGACGCATTAAACTTGTGTGCACGACAATATGGAACAGTTTAATATAATTTCCCTTAGCATAAGTTATTAAATTTGATTTAGCGTTATTGATATTTCTGGTCCATTTATACTTTTAACTTGGTGCATTTTTTTGTTTAGTCTTTCATAACGCAGATCAAACCATACATTTGTCTTTCCTATGATAAATGCTGAAGAAGTATCAGGCTCTCAACCTATCGAAGTCCGTAACTTGGGAATATAAATGTACATAACGACTAGCTAATGAAAATATCATAGATATGTAGGTTTTGCTCTATTTTCTTATCTGGACCAAACATATAAAATGAATATACCATCTTCTCAATACAAAAAAATAATTCTTGAACCTCTATCTAAATAGAATAAGGTATGTATAATTCCTTAGGAAAAAATATGACCTATTTATTCCTTAAACTATTGGGTCGTTCCTTCGTTTCCTCAAGTTATTCATAGAAAGGTAGATCAATGCAACATCCAGTATTTTGGGCATGTCATAGATTCATTTTATTTGTTTGTGTTGTCTTTGATGGGCTGCTTTGGAATATTTTTTCTTTATGTGAGGATCTATCAGAACAACTATTAGATAGGAGTAGATTTTCATACACTCTCCCTCCATAGTATAAGCTTTGTGCGACTACACTAGGTATGTTGTTGTGGTTAAGACAAGTCATTCCCTTTTTTGGATGTAGCAACATTTTTTTCTTGTGATTAGATTCCATTAAAATGACTTGACTTTTTAAAGTAATTGTATCCACACGATTAAGTATTTGGTCAATCTTTTTTTGGAAGTTTTGTTACTCATTATTAAATGTGTGTTAAGCTAGTAATTTGAGCTAAAATACTTGTGATCAGCATGTTGGCTCTATGATTGTTGGCAAATAATTATGTTTAATTATATTTTGATTAATGTATTAAAGAAGAGGGTAGTACCATAGAAGTTTAATGTTGATGACAACAGTTGTATTTGAAGCATGAATTTGAGATTGTTCATAAAGTAAAAGGGTACATGCTTTTTTTTGGGCTACTGTTCTTAGTACATTCTTAGGCTGCAGAGAATGATTCAATTTAGCTATATAATCTCTGAGAATTTTTCTTCTTGATTCAATCTCTAGTAGGATCTTTCTTGAGGAAGTTGCAACGTCTAGTGATACTTTGTTCTTTGATAGTTTAATCTATGCAAATCACAAATTTTTAGACATTGATTTTGAGAAAAGTATGCCTCTGATGTTTTAAACCAGACTGCTTATGTCGAGGATGATTTGTAGATAAGGGAATTTCAAAATATTCATGGGTTAGCCTTGATGACATATCAAACATTTTACTACGAGGTATTTACATTTATACACGTCCTTTGACACCAGTTTGTTTGGAAAGTTGAGAATATATTCGTGTTTGAATTTGCTTATGTACTTATTGTAAAAGATATTTCTTCTCCTAAGAATTGGAGAAGTTCCTTGATATTGTGTATGGTTGTTTGGTCGATTTTGAAATAGTTTTAATTATGACGTTGTAGATTTGTAAAAGTCTCATCACCGGCGTGTTTCTGAACTGCAATGTTTTCGCTCCATGTATGCCCCATTCCTTTTGGTTTAATCTACGCAATTTACGTTTCATATTTGAACCGCAAAGATATCTTTCTTGGACAATATATATATATATATTATCTTTTTATATTACCTTTTTCGTATTGAATGTTTTAGCTTTTATCGGGATGTACCCTAATATTTTGTGGTATTCATGATATAGGATGCTTGTCCCTATATGTTAATTATCACATGACATTAGAAGGTGAAGGATTATTACTTTTTTGGTTCCTATAGTATACAAATATCGTATACTAAAATTTAAATTTATTGGTATGTGATTCTGACGATCAACTCACGACTTTCTTGAAGATATTTCTTACTGATTTAGAATATACATTAATTGAGTGTTCCTTGGATAATTAAGATTATTTATTTTCTTAGGTGTCCAAAATAAAGAAGGTGATCATAAAGAAAGAAGTGATGAAGACAATGACCTAAGATGATTTTTCAATTATTAATGTAGATGCTTTAATATCGATCTTATCGATATTCAATTTCTTTAAACTCATCGCAACTCGAACTAAATACTATGTGTGGGAAAACTAGGCATTGAAGTTTGCTTTTGGGTTTAGATTACTAGTTTATTGCATATTTTTGATTATTATATAAATGAAAGATTTTTTTCTGAAGTGTATCAATATGTATAATTGTCGCAACAGACCATATAATCATTGCAATAAGTATCCAAAATAGTTGCAATAGGTCGTGAAAAACCGTTGCAAAATACAAATAAGCCTTGTAATAGATATTCAAAATTGCTGTAATAGAACAAAAAATTGTTCACAGCCGTTGCTAAGTGGACCCATCCAAATAGGAGGTGTATAAAACCGTTGGCATAGGTAGCGGGATGGCAACGGTTGCCATAACCATTGCATAAACCGTTTTCATAGATCAATGCCAACGCTCACATATGATATGCCTTCAAAAACATTGTGGTATCTCTATGGAAACAATTTTTGTATCTATAGAAATAGCTTTTGAACCCAAATAAAGGCACAGTGTAACACGAAGTCAATGAAGATAATGATATCGATAATGGTCATGATGCTAATGATGATTAGATGCACGAGGTTGTCGCATAACTTCTATATATAACTATAGACATAAATCTTTCAACATAAGACCCATGGGGGTTTCTCAGCATATATACAATCCATATCAAATATATATCCTTATCTCCTCTGTGGCACATCCTTCGGTAGGGATATTAAAGATGTCACATTTTCTGTCCAAAAAAGCTAGTGTTTCGAGTATTTATACTATTTCCACATTGTTACAAAGGTTTCATAAGTTTACATGATATGACAATGTAATGATCACAACCAACTAGAATGAGTATTTCCACTACCAACCAATATACAAGTCTATACGGTCTCAAAAATAGGAATAAAAGGCAAAACATGGGTATATTTAAGGTCCAAGTCTCTACAGACCCTTGGGATTCATCTGAAATAACATGAATCCTAACAAAATATGCTACCCTATAAAATTCAACATGCCGAACTCAATGGCGATAACAGATTTTCAAGAAAATATCATTTTCAGAAAGTTGACCCAAAAACCCAATTTTACAACTTTCCTAACCGAGGGTCAAAATGTGATTTAAAAGAAATAAAATTACAACAACCATATTACTAACCTATAATCGATGTTCCGGATCTACTGACACAATATGTTTTTTCCATCCGAAGGATACATCAATAAATGTTGACAGAAGGCAACTATATGCTATCAAAGCCTTTAAAAATTACAATTTCACATAAATCATGGCAGCATCGGGAACCATTCCAATCATTCGCACACCTCAGAATTATCATAAGGCAACCACTAGGAGGGAAATATGGTCAAACAAAACAAAAATGAATATTACACAAAATCACCAAAATATCTAGTCGTTACATCATCCACCACTAAATATCTAGTTCATCCTTCAACTAAAATAAAAAAAAATACTAGAACCAACAAAGAGATAGGGGTAAGAACCACACATATTAGATTCAACCTCCGAAGTAGGCTCATCTAAAGGTTGGTCCCTCCACTAAACCTTAACAACTTGAATAACTCTCGAACACAATGACCTAACATATCTAGCTAGGATAGGGATAGGCTCCTTAACAAAAGACAATCTCTTATCCAAATAAATTAACTCCTAATGAATGACATGAGCCTCATTCAGAATATAACGGTGAAGCATGGTAACATAAAAAACTAAATAAATAGTTGATAAACCAGGGGCATGGCCTACCCATAAAACACATTTCCAATTGTCCAAAGAATCTCAAATGGGACAATATACCTAAGGCTAAGCTTTCCTATCTGCGCGAACATCATCACACCCTTTATGGATGAAACTCGAAAAAAATTTAATCACGAACTTCAGATCTTAAGGCATGAAGTCTAAGTTCTGCATAGCACTTCTGCCTACTCTAAGCCCCTCGAAGGATATCAAAAATTATCCAAACTATATCCAAAGACTCACGAAGAAAGTTTGTATCTCAAGGTCTAATCACCAAAATGTTAAAAAACTAGCAGTAGAGAGACATCGCTTAGTATACACAACCTCAAAACTAGCCATATCAATACTGGAATGATAGCCATTATTATACACAAACTCCTTCAAGGCTATATGCTTGTCCCACAGACCACAAAAATCAATCACATAAGAGTAGAGCATATCCTACAAATCCTGAATAGTCTGCTCTAACTGATATAAGTATGGGGGTAGAAAGACATTCAAAGATCTACTTGAGTAACCAACTAGTCATGAAAAGTCTTCCAAAAGTGAGATGTGAATATTGAACCTCGATCTAAGATGATAGACACTAGAACCCCATGAAGACACAAAATCTCACAAATATTGATATGGGCTAACCTCTCAGCATTGAAAGAAAGATGAAATCGAATGAAATGAGTAGATTTGGTCAATTGATCAATGATGACCCATACACTTTCAGAACTATGAGAAGTATGAGGCAGTCCAATCAAGAAGTCCATAGTGATCAGTTCCTATTTTTACGTGGGAATAGGTAATATCTGAAGCAAACCACCCAAACTCAATTGCTCGGTCTTAGCCTGCTAGCAATATAGGCAATGATCTATAAATTTTTCTATATATATCCTCATACTACCGTATCATTAATGGTACCTTAAATCATGATACATCTTAGTCATACCCTGATGAATGGAATACCTGGAACAATAAGCCTCCTTAAAAGTACATCTAATCCAATCACCTGCTTTTTTAGAATAAACTCATTTGCTAATCAGCAAAACAACATCTGTATCAAGTAAGGCTTCCTTAGCCTTACTACTTAATACCTTATCTCGAATCAACGTTAATCCTATATCATTAAACTAATGAGCTCAAATTTGTTCCATACTAAAAAAGCTAGCATACAAAAATGGTTAAACCTGCCCATCTATTGAAACATCCAACCTAACCATCTGGTAACCTAAAAACTCAATTTATAAGGCCAACGGCCTCTTCTGAGTCAATAGATACACTAAGGTACCCATTCTAGTCGATTTCTGGCTCAAGGCATAAGCAACTAAATTAGCCTTGCTTGGATGATAAAGAATAGTCAAGTTATAATCCTTAAGTAAATCAAGCTGACGAAGCTGCCTAATATTAAGATCGCACTAGGTGATGAAATACGAAAGGTTATGATAATCTAAGAAAATCTCACAATAGACTCCATACAATTAATGCCTTAATAACTTCAAAGCAAACGTAATTGTGTAGAACTCTCAATCATGGGTAGTCTAATTCTTCGCATGAGGCTTCAACTGATGAGGAACATACACAATCACATTACCCTCCTACATCAACATAGGACCTAAGCAGATACCTGAACTACAAAAAAATATGGTAAATCCCATGGCCTCTTTGGGCAAGGTCAAGATAGGAGTGGACAATAACAAATTCTTGAGTTTTGGAAGCTCACCTCACATGCATCAAATGACTTACAGGAAATCTTATTTTGACTCAACTAGATTAATGAAGCTACATTAAGTGATAAACCATTAATAAAACGTTGATAGTTACAAACAAAGCAAACAAAGATCCTAATTTCAGTAGAAAAATAGGTTTAGCCCAATCATAAATCATTGTATTTTTTGTTGGATAAACCATAATTCAATCCTTAGTCACCACATGACCCAAAAAAGACACATACTCTAACAAAAACTTACAATTTGAGAACTTTACAAAAAATTTCTCATCTCTTAATCCCAAAGAATAATATATAAATATTAATCATGATCAGTCTGACTCTTATAATAATCAAAGATATCATTTGTAAATACAACCAAAAAAGAATTGAGATACAGTCAAATTACCCAGTTCATCAACTCCATGAACGTAACAGAGGCATTGGTCAACCTAAAGGACATGTCCAATAACTTATAATGACCATATTGACTTTGAAAAATAATCTTAAAAATATCCACGCTCTAATCATCAATTGGTGATTTCAAGATCTCAAATCAATCTTTTAAAACACCAAAACATACTGAAGCTGGTCAAGCAAATAATCAGCATACTTATTATTAATTGTCACCTTGTTCACCTGCCAATAACCAATACACATACTTATAAACCCATCTTTTTTCTTCATAAATTAAATAGGTGAACCCTAAGCTCATACTCTAGGTCGGATAAATCTCTTGTCCAATAATTCTTTTAACTGAATTTTTAATTCTTTTCAACTCGACAAGAGCCATCCTATAAGGAGGAATAAATATGGGCTTGGTACCTAGCTCAACATCAAGGGCAGAATCAATTTTATTATTTGGAGGTACAAGGCAAATCAAAAGGGAACACATCATTGAACTCATGGACAATATGAAAAAAATCCAAAAAGGAGGGGAGCCTAAACTAGTATTACAAATATGACCTAAATAGGACAAACATCTCATCTCAACAAAGTGCAGATCCTGAATTTAAGATATAACCCTCTTGGAACTCAAATAAAGTGCACTATTAAAAGATATCCATAGCATACTCGGTGGAGCTAATTCATAATCTTAGCATAACAATCTAGGACAACATGGTAAGGCGGTAACCAATCCATACCCAAAATGTCATTGAAATTAACCATATCTAAGATAAGAAATTCTACCCAAATCTCATTCAAAGAAAAAATTACAACACAAAATTAGTACACCAAATCCACCACTAAAGAATCTACTACAAAGATAGATAAAGGAATATTCTTGGCATCAGGGTCCTGAATAGAATAAAAGACTAAAGAAAAATATGTAGATAGATAAGAAAAAGTCAATCTTGGATCAAATAACATAGATGCAGATCTGAAACAAATGGAGATGATACCAATGATAACAATATCAAAATCCTATTTCTATGGTCTGGCAGGTATAGCATTGTACTTTCGTTGACCACCAACTGCCTGAGTAGCTCGCGACCACCATGGTGGTTCCTACTACTTCTACATTGCATAACTTTGTTAGAACTTCTACCTCTTATAGTATAATATATTTAGCTCTAAAAATACGATGGGGACAGTCCTTGGACAAATGACCAGTCTTATCACATACTTTAATACCCTATATATGTCCAAGCTAGGAAGTGAACCAGTTTTCCTATGTATGAAACCTCCTATCCTGTGATTCATATTTGATTATATGCAATACAATGAGTATCCTTGTGATAAGATATCTTATGATGTGTTAAGCATGCTCATATGAGTCACTTAGAGTAAGGAAAACTAAAAGCTTTTGAATCCATCAAGTTTTAGTGTGTAAATCCACAAGAGTAACCTTTGAATGAGGATAACATTATTGATATGTGATATTTTAGAAGATTTAGACCCACCAAATTGTAAAGAATCGAAATAGCTTTCCAATGATACCAATTTTATCAAAATCCAACACCTGAAAAGAAGTTACGGCTTTGCAAAGTAAGAGTGCGATGCATAACAATCGCACATGTCTACTGGAACAAGTGTGTGATAGGTTCTACGGCGCACACCCTCAAGTGTGAAATAACATGTGTGACACACACCATATCTTGTGCAATAGAATGTGGGTGTATACCTTAGTATGTTCGATGAGGTGTGCGACACACAGTTATGATTTCAGCCACGAAAACACTTAGGTTTTGAGTTATTTTGAGGATAATTAAGTCTTTTAACACTCCTTTCATGTCCCAAAACATATACTCACGAAATTTATAGCTTTTAATCACATTAAAACCCTGTTAACATCTTAAGTTCATTATCCAAGAGCACAAGAAGGAGAAAAACTACTAGGGTTGCATAATCAACCTTGAAGGTCTAATTTTTCAACAATTTCATCAACATTACGGTATGCAGAGTGTTCATCGATGGATTCCTTTCATCCATGGAGTTAAAGAATCAATCTTTAATAACTAAATCATGAATGTTTTGTGGTGATATAGTTGTATTCATGTTGACGTTTATGGTTTGTGCTATAGAGTGGGAATTTGATGAACTTTCATGAAAATTGTGATCATGTAGTTTAAATCCATGAATTTGTGTGGATTAAGGTGGTGTAAATTTGTGAATACACCTATGCCTTAAAGAGTGCATGCAAGGTTTTTGATAAAATGCTTAGTATGTGATAAACCAAGTTTCCATGACTGAATAGTATTTGAAAGACAAGACAATGTTAACCATTATAATTTGATTTGAATTCCATGCTCTATGCTTTATGATTACACATAAATTCCACTTTGTTGTTACGTGTCATGGTTGTGTTATGGAATGATAATGATGTTGAAGTTGTGCAAGTATATATATGTTGTATGAATTCCCCTTTCTATGTATCAGGTGTTGAGAACCATGATTAGTATGAAATCTCTTACTTATTATATTATGAATTGTGGACTCCAATCTTATAAACAAGTCATTTTGTGTGTGGCAGTTTCCTTCTATCGAGTCCTGGGGGTATCTGTACCCTAAAAATAGAGTTGTGTGTCTAGAGCCATGTCATGTTTCATGATATTCGAAATTACGCCATGGTTCAGTTGAATTATGTTAGTCATATGACTCAGGAAACCACATGATCTCAGTCAGTTATCAGATACGTATAGTTAATTATTCATTTTTAGTCTCTTTATATGGGACTAAAAGTTAGCATCGAGTGAAGCCAAGGATGGGAACACACACTTCCAAATGAGGGTGTGATTCTTAAAAGTCATCCTTGCATTCTATAACTATGTAACCAGCATAGGTTGATACATCAACACTATCAGATAAGGGTTGATGAGGTGGCTTAGCACTGTCAGATGAGGGCCTCACCATTGTTGTAACGCCCCGTAAAAGGCGTGCATAGATTAGTCTTTAATATTGATCTCTTAGACTTAATGACTTAAAATTTTCCAAGTGTAAAATGAAACTTAGTCATTTTAGCTGGCAATCTTCGGGATACAACTTCACAACCTTTCCGACATCTTGTTTTAGATTTTCAAGTTGCGTTATGATCGAGAAATTTCATAGTTCATCTCGGATAAGTTTCGGAACTTTTCAGAACTCATAAGGCTGCGTTTGGATTTCAAAACAGTACCAAAACGCATAGCCTATTGCCCAGTTTTCAGCATTTCAGAGTCAACTTCAAACAATCATAAATCCCTGTATATAATGAACCGTGTGAGCTATAATATATCAAACGAAATATCTTTGAGTCCTCTTTCAAATGCATTGTGTTTCATACAATTTGATTGTATGAGTAAAAGGTTATAATCGATTTACTCCAAACTATCAAAATGTCAACTAAGGGACAGATTTGACCTTAATTGTTCCTTATGGGTATTTTGGTCATCCTTCACCCCTATATATACCACCAACACGGGATTTAATCCCTCAAACACCAAAATACACTTTCATTCATCAAAATTTCTCAAGAACACTCCTTAGGGTTTCAAAATAAAAACCCAAATAATTCAATATTCGACCGTAGGTTTTGGAAGATAATTACATATTCGGAATCACAAATCCACGAGCTTCAAGAAACATCTAGTATTTTCGGAAATAGTGGTATGCGGGGCATTTCCTAAATTCTCATGGGCATAAAAAAAATCATGTTTTAGAATGGGGTTTTAAATTATGTATATATATTTATGTATAGGATGTGTTAACATCATTGTTTTGGTCTTTTGACCATCTCCAAAGCTATTTGGCAGTTTATATACATATATGAATGAATGTTTTTCAATTTTGAATACATGAACTTGCTAAAGACATTTGACCACCAGGTGTTTGATGAAATTTCTGCATTAATTGAACTTTAAGTTTTGGAATATGAAATCCTTT
Organism: Capsicum baccatum var. pendulum; assembly: GCA_030864225.1. Taxonomy (NCBI): domain Eukaryota; kingdom Viridiplantae; phylum Streptophyta; class Magnoliopsida; order Solanales; family Solanaceae; genus Capsicum; species Capsicum baccatum. The sequence goes on from CM061561.1 coordinate 148,126,755, forward strand.
ACATCAGCTACATGTTTTGGTGGTCTAAACTATGTTTTGAATGAATCTCTTGCTTAATAAATTATGACTCTGAAAAATCATGACTTGAAATGTCTTAGTATGACGATAGAAATTCAGACTAACGCCATATCAGATTCAGACTAACAGACATTTCAGACTTTCATGATTTTAGACATTCAGAATGTTGCATGTACAGAAAAGGTTAAAAATGGGCATACAGGGATGTTAGGTTGTTCCCCGAAGAGGGATTGAGTTCAAGTGACTCATTACCTAAAAACGTGGTTTGCTGACCCGGGTATACTATTATGCGCTGACTTAAATGTCCTGTGGCGTATCAGACTCAAACACTCCAACCCTTGCGGCACACTTGGGTTGGGGGCTTCCCTGCCGAGTCAATGGCGGATTCCATACAGCCCGTGGAATATCAGACTTGTAGGGGAATACCACCTAACTCAGAAGTAAAATACAGATCTTGATTTTGAAATGAACAGGCAGGTTATATGTTTTCAGAAAGTGCCCATGTATTTTTCGGCAACAGTTTTATACATGATGTCTTGATGAAAAATTGCTTTCACTTAATATATATATATATATATATATGTATGTTCCATTATACTATTTTTGGATTGGTTCGCATGCCAGTACTTTTGTGCTGACCCCCCCCCCTCTTCCAGGTCCTGAGGCACAGTCTAGGGGTCCAGCTATTCAGTAGACATTCTCGGATTTGCAGACTTGATCTCGCAGTGGTGAGCCTTATATTATTCGGAAGGCCTAATTATGTCAAACATTATCTTATTTATTATGTTTTTGGTTTACTGGGGGCCTTGTCCCAGTTTCTTTTTAGATAGATGTTTGTGTTCTTAGTAGAGATTTCGCAGACTGATGTCAGATAGTATTATTCTGAAATGTTGCAGAACTTGACCACGTAATCCATACTCAGTTTAAATTCCGTATTTTATTATGATTATGAATGTTATGCATGATAACCAGATAGAGAATGGGTATTCTGGGCCTTCATGGTTCGGGATGCTCGTCACGGCTAGGGCCTAGGCTCGGGTCGTGACAATTCTCTTTTGGGAACATTGTCAGATGAGGATTATCCACAGTAGTCTTTACCAATGGCATGGTATTCACACCCTTCAAGTGAGGGCAGATATTGGACCCCACCTTAGCCATAATGGCATATATAGGGGCATGTCGGTTAAACAACTACCTCCTATAGTTTTAGTATCAATATCAGTAAAAGAACTTAGATAGTTCTCTAAATTTCTATATATCAGAACTTTTAGGTACAGTCAGACTTAGTTACAGTACGAAACTCAGATAATTCCATCAGATTCAGAACTATCAGCCACAATCACCTATGTTATTAAAATTATAGTATCAATCATTTTAGTCATCAGTAAACCACGTATTAGCATACAGGTCTAGCTCTCATGCAACCATGATATCAATTACTATGTATGGATGTTTGTACTCTTACATTCATATTATTCAGTCAGTTAGCATTGTTCATGCATGCAAACCTTATTTATGTTTAGCCTACCTTACTCATATACTTAGTACATTCCCACCTACTGATTTATTTACACTGTGGTGCTTTATTTTTATGTTACACCATAGGTGCAAAGACACGAGCGCAGGATCAGAAGTTGTAGTAGTATTTCCAATCGTAGAGTTACATTGAGTCCTCTCCATTCGAGGACCAATATGATTTGATCCATTATTTATTTTAGTTAGTTTTTAGTTTTACGGAGTTAGTTGGAGACATGTTCCTTCAACTCCTTATTGAGACAGTACCTAGAGGCTTTCTGATTTAATTTAGACTTATGTTCAGCTTTGATTCAGACTTCAGTTATTTTGGGTATTTTTTTTACCCATATCGATGATATATTTATTTTAGTTGAACTTTATGGCCTATTTTTCATATTTTCTGCATTTTACATGTATAATATGCACTGTATAGTTATAGATATCAGTCATGGTTTAGCTTGTGGCCCTTCAGAGTCATGAGCACCATATAACATTTTGGTTCATATAATCAGGGCGTTACAAACTTGGTATCAGATCCTAAGGTTCAATAGAGTCCTAGGAAGTTTGAAAGCCACATCTAGTTGCCTTGTACATAGTTGTGTTATCCACCACATTTATATACAGGTGATAACGCTTAAACTATAGCTCTTGTAGAAATGTAAAGCGGTCGTAGTCAAATATAGAACCCAACTGGGTTGGGTATCGATCCTACAGGGAATAGCTTGGTCAACAAGTAAGCAAAGATTACTAGACTTTTAGTGCAAGTCTCTAAAAATGGGGGAGTTTTGTCGTGCAATTGATGTAATCAAAATAGTAAAGTAAAAACAGAAAATAGCAAAGTAAAAAAAAAGAATGTTTAGTAAGATGTAAAACAATGAGAATTGAGAAGTTGGGGTTATGTCCACCTTATGAGTTGTACTTCTCTATTGGCTATGAGTTGTGCGGAATTCAGACATGCATGAGCTTATATAGAGAATAGTATTCAATGGTAAATCCAAGGGTCTTTTGACCTCAACAAGGACTATTTCACTTTAACTCTTTCGAGCTTAAAGCGTATCTAACAGTACAAATTCTCCAAGAGGTTAATCCAGTTACAACACTAAATTTTTAATAGGGAATAGGACCCTATTACCTTGACATTATCTCTTTTCAAGACATATAACTTTTCTTTCGAACAAGTTAATGCTATACTGGCGTATTCTATGCGTTTGCAACCACAAGAATTTGCATTAAGATGAAGAGAATAATGATATAAGCAGCATACGTGTCACGAATTCACAAACTCATAGCAATAGATAGTAGCTCATACGGCTTCCATAAACCCAACAGAGAAGTTTAGTTACCCATGAGTGCGAAGGAAATCACAATCGACATTGTTATTATACCACAATAAAGATCTCGTTAGGTATAGGGTGGTAGGCGTTAGGCGTGACTTCTTTGCTAATTAACGTTTCTCTCGTTGTGGAAATTAAGAATTGAATAGATGAATAGAAGAAGAATAAAAAGTAGAATTAATGGAAGAATTAGAAGTAGTAGTGAATGGTTAATTGAAGAATGAATTAAAACTAGAATGAATGAAAATCTCTAGCACAATAGGGTATTTATAATACCCATATCCTATTCCTACTAAGCTACTGTCTTACTTAATCCAATCCTACTAGGTTAATGTATCATTATCCTAATCCTACTAAGTTACTGCTAGTCCCCAATGTCTTTAGAATTGTTGTTTTTGCTCGAGACAGATTTTCCATGCGCCACTTTTGGTCCTTGGCGTCCAAGCTTTCCCTTCCTTCTTTCGTGAAGCTTTCTTTGGCATCAACTTATCCATAAAAATACTGAAATCTGCATCATTTATACCTGAAAACTTGCTAATCACATTTGTTAGCTCACTTACAGGAAAAAGGACTAAAAGTGCATGAATTATATATTTTGTCCTCAAAACGTAGCTAAAATATGGGTCAATTATAGCCTTATAGGCGTGTAAATACGCCTATTATCAACACCCCACACTTAAATCTTTGTTCGTCCTCGAACAAAATATCATGTCCATCTAAACATCAACTTAGGGTTTCACAGTAACAACACAAAATATTCATCAAGGCAAGCACAACAATTATCAACAAAGAGTAGTTTTCTGATCATTAGTAGAAACAATTCATCCTCTAATATAGACTCATGATGGTGGTCAACTCATATTCAAAAGTTAAGGCACAAAGATTCATACACTACTGCCCAAAACTCATCAACCATGTGTGTCTCACAATATATTACCCATAATCACTCATAAGTATAGCATATTTTTCAAACATGGGTATAAAAGTATCCTTGCTCTCGCTCTCACAAAGAATTCATATGCTGCAACTGATGTCCATAGGCTTGCCCTTAGTGTAATGCTCTACTAAATGTCAGAATGCTAAGCTTAGGATCAAATAGGTCTTTTGATGGTTGTAATGTAGGCTAAGGGATGGGTAGGACTATTTTGGCCAGAAATAGTGACTATGTTCCTAAGCGCTTTAATACATCACATTGTATCATTAACACTTTTCTTTCAAACAACCTTTCTACTTTCTTTTATTCTACCACCCCTTTTCTCCTTTTTTTTTGGTTTTTCAATTTTAAACATAACTAACTTTCAGTTTTCCTTTCCTTTTTCTTTTCACAACACACCTCTTATGATAGCAATTCTTTTTCATAACGATTTCAAGCACCAATACATTCTAAAGTATCATACTCACCCAATTTCCTCTTATTTTGTCACATGACTTTACGCTGTAAAGCACTTAGGAATTTGGATCAAATTATGGTCTTGAAAAAAATGGATTAGGCTTACATATGAGGCTGTCAAAGAAAATAGGCTAAAGGCTCAAAGGGGGTTATCTAGGATGATGTCCATGGGTAGATAAAATGAAGGTAAACAATCATAGGTTGCCAAAGAGATGCCTAAATCATCTCCTAAACTTACACTCTTTAATTTCGCTTTACATATATACCAGGCAAGTTCTAGCATCAGCCACAAACACAGAATATACTATTATCTCACAGACACAAGGCACATGGTTGACTTTATTGGGAGTAGTATAGACTCTCGACCTAACATATGAAGGAATTGAACTACACAATATCACATAGTGAGTCACAATTAGAGCCTAAATGTCTCAATAGTCATGATTTTAGCACAAACTCTTCTCATAATCTCATGCTGCCTATTAGAATACTTTCATACGAAGTTAAGTTAAAAAAAAAAATTTTAAAAAAATTTTACTACTAAAAAATTGATTAACTACTAAGAAAAAAACAAACAATCATGCGGATAGAGAAGTATAGTATGCAAATACCACCACCCCACACTTAGACGGGACACACTTCCCTCAGTGCAAAATAAATATGAAGAACCTGGTCAGTCGGACTCCCCCTCTATGTCGGGGGTCATATGCCCTTCGTTGGAATCATCATAGGGGTCGTCGTCATCAGAATTATCACCCACGTCGGAGTCTGGAATTCGTCGATTATCATCGGTTGGCACATCGTCATTGAGAGGTTCCTCAAAATATGTACCTACTCCACACATCTCCCTTGCATGCATATTCATTGGATAGTCATGATCCAGCTGTTGGAGCTCTGCAGCAGTTGGAACACGACCTCCGCTCATCATTGTAAACCGAGTCATGCCATAAAAATGGCAAAAGAAACTCTCATCCCGAGCATGTCTCTCTGTCGTAGTAAGGTTGACGCCATGTGTTGATTCAGCATCTTTGACCTTTGTGAGGTTAACCTTCTTCGGGTTGTGTGGGAGTTTATGATCAGCCGGTTCATCTTTGATGTCTTCTTTCCTCAAGATTGCAGTCAACAGATTGCCGAAGCTGAAATGGGACCGCTTGTGTAGCCTAGCCTTCCGCATTGTAGATCGAATGATTTCCCCAATGTTGATAGGGACATTCGTCATCAATGCATATACCAGGCACACTCTATCTCTTGTTTTTTTTATGTATTGCGTCCCTAGAATGAGGCAAGAGTTGACTATGTGCAACCATATCCTTGCTTTCCTATTCAAAGGAGCATATAGGAAGGTATTGTGTCGTCCGGTGTCCTTGTGTCTACTCCACCGTGCCATGGACCTTGTTCCACAGAGTGTGTGTCGAATGGCTCTATATGGAGGTCTACTGTAAAGCTCTTTGAATGGTGATGGATCGACGGAAGGCAAGCCAAGAAAGGAGTTGAAGAAATCTGCATTGAGTTGTAAAACTTGGCCCCGAATCTTGACCTCGCTGCCTATGGTTTTCGGCGACCAGTTGGCATAGAATTCTCTTGTTAAATCGAGATTGTATTCTCCCATGTCTCGGAAGATGAAATCAAGATGTAACGCCATGATCTTGGCCAACATGCGCGGCTCTCTCTTTTCTAGGCTTTCCTTGTTTATCAAGTCCACATGAACATATTTCTTCTCTTTGTTGTTCCTATACCATTCCTTTGCTTCCTCCTCTAAAACCCATTTAATTCCGAACATGCGGCGTGGTATTTGCATTGAGGATGATTCTCCTTGCTCTTTGCGGCCTCTTTTCTTGCCCTTTTGGGAAGTGGTTGCCTTATCTTTGCCTTGTATTGCTTTGGGTGCCATTGTACCTGAGATTAAAACAATATTCATGTTAGCATCATCCCGATGGATACAATCAATAAACAAGCAGTCATGGCACCACCCCACACTAAATTTGTTGGTACAAACTAGTGAAGTGAACGATGTCGATTACTCAGACTTTATCGATACACGTTTATGTGATATGTTCCAACCATAAAATCAGTGCAGTCATACTTCATGTAATCTTGGCAATACTTTCATGTTTGATGTATCAAGACTACTACATAAGGATTAAATTAAGGTATCGCATCTAGAATAATCACAACCTCATATGTTGGTAGTCAACCATAACTCTCATCTCAATGAACAAGTCATTCCAACATGTAAGCTTTCAAGTGACAAAATTATGCAAATTTTGTGACCATATCAATTCCACAGAAGTATGATAGTTCATCAAAATCAAATTCAAGTTGGAAATAAGTTAAGATCATCCTTACGTATTCATTCACCCACTTAGTTGTATCACAATAATTCAATCACATTCAAATCATCAATACAACTTTCAAGATTCAACAATTCATAATGGGCGTAGTAGTGTAGTACTTACGGAATATAAATGAAGAACAAAGTATTACTTACTTGATTGATGCCTTTGGATGATGTTCTTGTGAAGAAAAAGAGTAAAAGGAAATTTTTTGAGAGGATTTTGAGGCTATAGGCGGCGCTTAAGCTAGGTTTCCAATGTGTTTATGGTTCAAGACTAAGTCTGATATTTATAGGAGAAGGTTGGGTCGGGTTTTGACCCATTTAAAATCGGATTTGGAGACAAGAAGTGACCATAGGCGGCGCCTTTAGCTTTGCCTATGCTTGGCATAGGCGGCGCCTTTTGCAAAGCATTGTCTAGCATAGGAGGCGCCTATGCCATGGAATTCCTAGGCATAGGCGGCGCCTTTAGCATGGCATATGAGATTCAGAGACAAAAGGCATTAGCATAGGCGGCGCCTATGCTATGGGATACTTGGACATGGGCGGCGCCTATGCTATGGCACACTAGATTCCGAGACCTTAGGCCATAGTATAGGCTTGCCTTGTTCGTGGCCTAGTCTTACCTAGGCCTAGCCTTGTTCAATGCCTATATTTTCATGAGCAATGATCAATCCATAGCCTTTTGCTACTTCATTCCTAACTTACCACCTTTAACATGTAATACGTCCAAATAAAAATTTGAAACCGACCTCCTCGTTTTACACCTCTTTGCATCTACATTTACTCAAAAACAATAAAGACAATTAGAACGATGGGTTGCCTCCCATCAAGCGCCTTAGTTTTGGTCATGGCACGACTCTTCTTTTTGGATTTTTATTTATCAAAAGAAAACACGTAACAAGACAAAAAATGAAAAACGATAGGTTGCCTCCCATCTAGCGCTTGATTTATTGTCGCGACATGATATAGTTACCTCGAGTACTTAGACTTCATCGAGATAAGTGATGGCCATATAGTTTGTCGAGTCAACAGTACCGATATAGGGTTTCACTCGTTGGCCATTCACCTTGAAGACAACACCATTATTGTCTTCCAACTCAACTACTCCAGACGAGTAGGCTTGGATAACTTTGTATGGACCAGACCACTTGGACATTAACTTACCTGGGAATAACTTCAGTCTGGAATTGAAAAGAAGTACCATATCATCTTTTCGAAAGTTTCGTCGAAAAATCCGCTGATCATGATACTTTTTCATCCGCTCCTTGTATAGGTCAGATCTTTCATAAGCATGTAGACGGAATTCATTCATCTCATTCAGTTGCTCCAATCTCAGATTCATTGCATCATCCCAATTCAAATTTAATCGTTTCAAAGCCCAAAATGCCTTATGCTCAAGCTCAATGGGTAAGTGACAAGCCTTCCCATAAACTAGTTGATAAGGAGACATGCCAATTGGCATTTTGAATGCAGTCCTATACGCCCATAGTGCATCGTCCAGCTTCCGAGACCAATCTTTCCTTTTAGAATTTACCGTTTTAGCAAGGATTTGCTTGATCTCTCGGTTGGAAACCTCTACCTGTCCACTAGTTTGTGGGTGATAAGACGTGGCTACCTTATGTTGCTTGACACCATATTTTGCCAACACGGATTTGAATAGCTTGTTGCAAAAGTGAGATCCTCCATCGCTTATGATAGTAGGTGGTACTCCAAAGCGAGAGAAGATATTCCTCTTCAAGAATGTGACAAAGCGCTTTCCTTCATTGTCGGCCAATGCTACCGCTTCAACCCATTTCAAGAAATAATCTACAACAACTAGGATGTACTTCATTCCAAATGAATTTACGAATGGACCCATGAAATCAATACCCCATACGTCAAATAGCTCTACTTCAAGAATTTTTGACATGGGCATCTCATGGTGTTTCGAAATAGCACCTTGTCTTTGGCATTGGTCGCATCTTCTAACAAAGTTATAGGCATCTCTAAATATCGAAGGCCAATAGTATCCACTTTGCAATACTTTTCTTGCTGTCCGATTACCTGCGTGATGTCCCCCAACTTGGGAAGTGTGGCATGCTTCCAATATATTAGGCACCTCTACATGGGATATACATCATCGGATAACACCATCCGTGAATCGTCGAAACAAATATGGCTCATCCCAAAAGTAGTGTTTTACATTATGCATAAACTTCCGCTTTTGATGGTAAGATAAGTTGGCAGGTATCACATTACTCACCACAAAATTTGCAAAGTCGGCATACTATGGTAGTCTTTCCATTATTGTCGCTAAGATCTCCTTGTCACGGAATGCATCATCAATCTCGATTTCAGGCTGCGCCACATGCTCGTTCTCGAGTCTAGATAGATGATCAACCACTTGGTTCTCGCAACCTCTTCTATCTTTAACCTCGAACTCAAATTCTTGTAGTAGATAAACCCATTGAATTAGTCTTGGTTTTGCATCCTTCTTTGTCATTAGATACCTCAGAGCTGCATGGTCTATATGAACGATCACTTTGGTTCCCAACAGATATGCATAAAACTTCTCAAAAGCATACACAAATGCTAGGAGCTCTTGGTCTGTGACAGTATAGTTCTTTTGGGCTTCGTATAGGACCTTGCTAGCATAGTAGATAGGATGAAATAATTTCTCCTTCCTCTGGCCAAGTACAACGCCAATAGCAACCCCACTAGCATCACACATGACTTCAAACGGTAGAGACCAATCTGGTGCTACCATGATAGGGGCTTCAATGAGTATTCTTTTGAGGCATTCGAATGCCTTCAAACAATCTTCATTGAAGTCATACTTTGCATCTTTCTCCAAGATTTTGCACAATGGACTCGCAATTTTGGAAAATTCTTTGATGAACCGCCGATAGAAACCTGTATGACCGAGGAAACTACGAACTCCCTTCACTGAAATTGGGGGCGGTAGCTTCTCGATGACTTCTATTTTTGCTCGATCAACCTCAATTCCTCTTTTGGAGATTTTATGCCCAAGAACGATTCCTTCTTTTACCATGAAGTGACACTTTTCCCAATTCAGAACTAGGTTGAATTCTACACATCTTTGCAACGCCATACTCAGGTTTGCCAAGCACGCTTCAAACGATTCGCCAACAACTGAAAAGTCATCCATGAATACCTCCAAAGTATCTTCAACCATATCAGAAAAATGGATATCATACAACGCTGAAAGGTGGCTGGTGCGTTACATAGCCCGAATGGCATGCGTTTGAAGGCAAACGTCCCATATGGACATGTGAATGTTGTCCTCTCTTGGTCTTCGGGGGCAATGCAAATCTCATTATAGCCTGAATAACCTTCTAAGAAACAAAACCATCCTTTCCCCACTAATCGATCTAGCATTTGGTCTATGAATGGCATTGGAAAGTGATCTTTGAGCATCCATGAATTCAGCTTTCGGTAGTCTATGCATACTCTCCATAGGGTGACGGGTTTGAGTGGAATAAGCTCATTCTTTTTATTCGCGACCACCGTCATGCCTCCTTTCTTGGGAACACATTGTACCGGGCTTACCCATGTACTCTCGGATATTGGATACACAACTCCTGTGTCTAACCACTTAATAATTTCTTTCTTCACCACTTTTTGCGTAGGTGGATTGAGACGTCTTTGATGGTCAATGATGGGTGTGCAATTTTCTTCAAGTTGAATCTTGTGGGTACAAATCCCAGGTGGAATACCAATAATATCCGCGATGGTTCAACCAATGGCTGTTATATACTTCTGTAGAATAGTAATGAGAGCTACAACTTGTTGCTCACCCAAATCTGCTGCCACAATGACTGGAAGTGTGTTTCCGTTTCCTAAGAATGCATACTTTAAATGACTAGGCAGCTCCTTCAATTCAAACGTGGGTGGCTCTTCAATAGATGGCTTAGCTGGTGGTGTGGTTCGATTTTTGAGATCAAGGTCTAGCTTCTTGGGAGCATGGCGATAGGTCCCTAATCCTGATAGAGCACAAATAGCTTCTTCGCAATTTTCAGCATCCTTACTTTCTCCATTCATGAGCACAATCGCCAATGGGTCATCAATAATTTGCTCTTCTTCAAGTAATTCTTTCTCATCATCAAAGTAAACATCAGCCACCGAAAAGACGTTCAGATCTTTGGGTTGCTTCATTGATTTGCACACATCAAAGAGAACTACTTCGTCATTTATTCGGAATGAAAGCTCATTAGCTATCGAATCAATAAGCACACTTCCCGTGGCAAGGAAAGGGCGCCCCAAGATTATGGGAACTTCTGAGTCTACCTCACAATCCAAGATAACAAAATCTACCGGAAAGATGAATGAAGAAACCTTTACCAATACATCACATAGAATACCAACAGGTCATTTTCCCGACCTATCTGCCATTACGAGCCTCATATTGGTTGGAGTAGGATCACCCAAACCCAACTTTTTATAAATAGATAATGGCATCAAATTGATGCTGGCTCCTAAATCGCATAATGCCTTGGCAAAATTCAAAGATCCAACGGTGCAAGGAATGGTGAAAGCTCCGGGGTCTGCCTTCTTCTGAACTAGTGATCGGGTAGCAATTGCGATGCAGTGATGAACATTATCTTTAAACACATAGATTGCTGCCTGCTTCTTTGTTGAAAGATCCTTCATAAATTTCGCATACCCAGGCATTTGTTCAAGTGCCTCTACCAATGGAACATTAATGGTCAGCTGCTTTAGCATAGTCATGAATTTGCTGAACTTTGCATCATTCACCACTTTCTTCAATCTTTGAGGAAAAGGTGGTGGTGGATAACAAATTGTTTTCTCCATGGGTTTATTCTCCTCTTTCTTCCATTTTTCAGCCTTTTTAGGCTGCAACAAACTCGGTGTGACGTCGTGGACGTCGTGGGTAGCGTCTGCGGAATCTTCTCCTTTTACCTTGTCATCGACGTCCGCTACTTCATCAACCACTTGCTTGACTTTTGATGAAGTTTCCAGCACCTTACCACTTCGGGTAGTAACAGCCATGCATGACCCATCATTCCTTGGGTTTTGCACAGTTTCACTAGGTAAAGTGCTAGCCTTTCTTTGATTCAATGCTGCTGAAAGTTGGCTCAATTGCTGCTCTATCTGCTTTATTGAAGTGGAATGATAATCAACTAATTGTTTCATAGAGGACAAATCATTTATTACCTCCGTTACTCCAGCGCTGGTTGCTTACACTCCTTTCAATAGTTTAGCCATCATCTCTTCCATATTTCCAGAACCGGATGTAGTGGTGTCGCGTTTTCCTAGGGGAACGTACAAACCACTTTTGTCATTCTTGTTCTTCCAACTACCTTGATCCTTGTGTCCAGATTTGTCATAGTAGTTCCGACCTTGGTTTCCTTGGGCATTGCCTCCGAAACCCCCCTGATTGTTTAAGTAGTTGGCTTCTTCTTCCAAATCAGATTCGTCTCTTCCTTTTGATGCAACCGCTTTAACTTTTTCGGTCTTCCCTGATAATAGATGCTTTGTAAGAAGATCCACTTGTGTTTTCATGTGCGCCATATCTTGATCATGTTCTTCTTCTCTTCTCCTTTGGTCTGCAGTCATGCCAATAGATAAAGTGGGGCTTGCTACCTTAGAATCCCTGGTATGCCAAGCTCTACTTTACTTCTTCATCCGATCTAGTATATTGCTTGCCTGCCCAAAGGTGAGGTCCATAAATGATCCTCCAGCCGCATTATCTACCACTGGTTTAGTTATTGAATTCAAGGCTCTGTATAGTATCTCCATTAGGTGAACATTAGTCATGTGATAGTTTGGGCACCTCATTAGCTTCATCTTGAACCTCTCCCATATTTCATGAAGGGCTTTAATTGGAAGCTGATGAAAGTTGCTGATTTCGTGTCTTAATTGTGCTCTTTTGGATGGCGGAAAGAATCTTTCTAGGAAAGCGTCTCTCAATTGCCTCCAATTTGTAATAGAATCAGGAGTCATCCCATTCAACCATAGAGTTGCCTCCCCAAATAAAGACAATGGAAATAGGCGTAATCGAATTGCATTCTGACCAACGCCAGGATTGTCAAACGACTTGCATGTAGAAATACAGTTGATGAGATGTATATTCGGATCATCGCCTGCTAGTCCACCAAATAATCCTTTGAGTTACAATAACTGAATCATGGTGCTCGTGATGTTGAACTTGGCTTCGGGCGCTAATGGTGGAGGAACTATGGCTCCTGTGGCTCCGACTCCATCAAGATCATCATTATCATCATCGAAAGCTGGTTGCATAGCTCGGCGTTCAGGCCTAAACCTAGCTTGACGATCTCTTCTATTGGCAGGTGTTGCGATCTCAGCAGCATGCCTTGGGTTTAGTAACTCATTATCACCTAGGTTCTCATCGTCGGGATTTATTCCTCACCCAGGGTTATCAATATTCTGTTGATGCACTTTAGCGGCGGCTAGAGCAGCTAGTCTCGCCTGTTCCTGTTGAGCAGCCATCCTTTCAATTTCGTGTTGTGCCTCCATTCTGCCAATACGTTGTGGTTCAGGATTGATAGGTAATAACGGTTGACCAGAACTTCGAGTATGGGGCATGCACTGAATAAAAACCTGCAGATAACAAAAACAAAAACTAAAAGTAAAATTACGAGAATCTTTGACCAAAGGGTCTAGTAATTATCACCAACTTAATTGACACTCGTATTCCCCGACAACGGCGCCAATTTTTGATAACGCTCAATCTACAGCTCTCGTAGGAGTGTAAAGCGGTCGTAGTCAAATATAGAACCCAACTGGGTTTGGTATCGATCCCACAGGGAATAGCTTGGTCAACAAGTAAGCAAAGATTACTAGACTTTTAGTGCAAGTCTCGTAAAAAGGGGGGAGTTTTGTCGTGCAATTGATGTAATAAAAATAGTAAAGTAAAAACAGAAAATAGCAAAGTAGAAATAAAGAATGTTTAGTAAGATGTAAAACAATGAGAATTGAGAAGTTGGGGTTATGTCCAGTTTATGAGTTGTACGTCTCTATTGGCTATGAGTTGTGCGGAATTCAGACATGCATGAGCTTATAGAGAATTCTATTCGATGGTAAATCCAAGCGTCTTTCGACCTCAACAAGGACTATTTCACTTTAACTCTTTCGAGCTTAAAGCGTATCTAATGGTACAAATTTTCCAAGAGGTTAATCCAGTAACGACACTAAATTTTTAATAGGGGATGGGACCCTATTACCTTGACATTATATTTTTTCTAGACATATAACTTTTCTTTTGAACAAGTTAACTCTATACTGGCGTATTCTATGCGTTTGCAACCACAAGAATTTGCATTAAGATGAAGAGAATAATGATATAAGCATCATACATGTCACGAATTCACAAACTCATAGCAATAGATAGTAGCTCATATGGCTTCCATAACCCCAACAGAAAAGTTTAGTTACCCATGAGTGCAAAGGAAATCACAATCGACATTGTTATTATACCACAATAAAGATCTCGTTAGGTATAGGGTGGTAGGCGTTAGGCGTGACTTCTTTGCTAACTAACGTTTCTCTCGTTGTGGAAATTAAGAATTGAATAGATGAATAGAAGAAGAATAAAAAGTAGAATTAATGGAAGAATTAGAAGTAGTAGTGAATGGTTAATTGAAGAATGAATTAAAACTAGAATGAATGAAAATCTCTGGCACAATAGGGTATTTATAATACCCATATCCTATTCCTACTAAGCTACTGCCTTACTTAACCCAATCCTACTAGGTTAATGTATCATTATCCTAATCCTACTAAGTTACTGCTAGTCCCCAAAGTCTTTAGAATTGCTGTTTTTGCCCGGGATAGATTTTCCATGCGCCACTTTTGGTCCTTGGCGTCCAAGCTTTCCCTTCCTTCTTTCGTGAAGCTTTCTTTGGCATCAAGTTATCCATAAAAATGCTGAAATCTGCATCATTTATACCTGAAAACTTGGTAATCACATTTGTTAGCTCACTTACAGGAAAAAGGACTAAAAATGTATGAATTATATATTTTGTCCACTAAACTTAGCTAAAATATGGGCCAATTATAGCCTTATAGGCGTGTAAATACGCCTATTATCAACACCCCACACTTAAATCTTTGTTCGTCCTCGAACAAAATATCATGTCCATCTTTACATCAACTTAGGGTTTCACAGTAACAACATAAAATATTCATCAAGGAAAGCACAACAATTATCAACAAAGAGTAGTTTTATGATCATTAGTAGAAACAATTCATCCTCTAATATAGACTCATGATGGTGGTCAACTCATATTCAAAAGTTAAGGCACAAAGAAACATGGGTATAAAAGTATCGTTGCTCTCGCTCTCACAAAGAATTCATATGCTGCAACTGATTTCCATAGGCTTGCCCTTAGTGTAATACTCCACTAAATGTCAGAATGCTAATCTTAGGATCAAATAGGTCTTTTGATGGTTTTTATGTAGGCTAAGAAACGGGTAGGACTATTTTGGCTAGAAATAGTGACTATGTTCCTAAGCGCTTTAATACATCACATTGTAGCATTAACACTTTTAAGAGGGTAGACGATGCAGATCCTATTGAGTGAGAGGAATTTATCACGACTTTCTTAGAACAATTCTTTCCCCATGAGCTGAGAGAAGATAAAGTTCTTGAGTTAATCAGCCTCAGGTAGGGAAATATGATATTTAGAGAGTATTATCTAAGATTTACTCAGTTAGCCTGATATTCCCCTCATGTAGTTGCAGACTCCAGGGCTAAGATGAGCAAGTTCATGTTAGGGGTGAATGATAGCATGGTAAATAAATATAGATAAGTGATTCTTAACAGTGATATGACCTTAACCAGACTTATGACCCGTGCCCAGTAGATAAAGGATAAAAAGATTTAGGTAGGGGGAGGCAGAATAGGAGAGCAAGATCAGGTAGTTTTAATTTTTGTCACCCTAAAATCAGAGGGAGGAAATCGTTCATAGTTTTGCCCCAATTTATCAGCCCAAGTTTAGTCTTTAGCTAGTGCTCTAACTCCTAAGTTTAGAGATAGAGGACCAGGCTCTAAATCACAGGGCAGCATCAGTAATGGCCGATCTAATACCTTGTGTCACACTTGTGGTAAGAACCACAAGGGTGTTTGCAAATCTGGTAGTGATGTTTTCTTTGATTATGGAAATCCAGGACACAGAGTCAGAGATTTTCCCTAGTCGGGTTATCAGGGTCATTAGAATCATTCCACATCTCAATAGGTCGCCCGAACAGCAGGGTACCACTTCCAGTGCTACTAGTGGACAATGCCCAAATAGGCTCTATTCTCTTCATACTTGACAGGATTAGGAAAATTCTTATGATGTCATTACTGGTACATTATAGGTTTTCCATGTTCATGTTTATGCTTTGGTAGATCCTGGTGCATCCTTGTCTTTTGTTACTTGCTTCATTATAGAGGATTTTAGAATTAGGCCCGAAACTTTAACAGAGCCCTTTTTAGTCTCTACCCCAGTGTTTAATACTATCATAGCCCAATTGGTATACAGGAACTACCCGATTATGATATTTTAGAAATTTGTGTCAGTAAATTTAGTCAAATTAAAGATAAGTAATTATGATGTCATTCTCAGCATGGACTAGCTTTATTCCTTCTATGCCACAGTCGACTATAGACATAGGATAGTTCAGTTTTAGTTCCTAAATAAACCTGTCCTTGAGTGAAAGAGTAGTACTTCAGCATTCAGGGGTCATCTTGTTTCCTACCTTCGGGAAAGAATGATGATTTCTAAGGGCTGTGTGTGTCATCTAATGTATGTTATTGATTTCATTTAGAATCTCCAATTCTTAAATCAGTCTCAATTTTTAATGAATATTCAGATATCTTTCCCAAAGATCTTTAAGGCATTCCTCGCAGAAGGGAAATAGACTTCGGCATTGATCTGCTTCCAGATACTAATCCTATTTCTATTCTACCATACAGAATCGCACCAGAATAACTTAAGGAACTCGAAGATCAGTTGAAGGATATCTTAGATAAGGGATTTATTATACCCAGTTTTCCTTATGAGGCGTACCAGTCTTATTCATGCACAAGAAAGATGTTTCTCTAAGGATGTGTATTAATTACCGTCAGCTCAACAAAGTTACGTTCAAGATTAAGTATCCTCTTCCAAGGGTAGATGACTTGTTTGATCAATTTTAGGGTTCCAGTTATTTCTCCAAGATAGACCTCAGATCAGGCTATCATCAGATCAGAGTCAAAGAATATGTCATTCGGAAGATAGCTTTTTGAACTTGGTATGGTCTTTTAAAATTTCTAGTCATGTCCTCTGGTCTTACTAATGTACCTACAACTTTCATGGACTTGAAGAACCGTGTGTTTAAGCAGTAGTTGGACATGTTCATCATAGTCTTTATAGATGATATTCTAGTCTATTCCCACACTGAGCGCGATTATTCAGACCATCTCAGAATTGTTATTTAGACTCTTAGCTATCATCAGTTATTCACTACGTTAAGCTAGTGCGAATATTGGCTAAGATCATTAGCATTCCTAGGCGATATTATTTCCGGTGATGGCATTAGAGTAGATCCTCAAAAAACTAAAGTGGTAAAAAATTGGCCTCACCCCATATCTCCTTCATGCATCAGGATTTTCTTGGGTTTGGCTTGCTATTACAGATGGTTTGTCAAGGTATTTTCTTCTATTACATCTCCTCTGTCTAGAATGACTCAGAAGAAAGTAAGTTTTAGTCGTCAGATCCTTGCGAGAAAAGTTTTCAAGAGTTGAAGACTCGACTCACTTTAGCCCCAGTTCTAGCTCTGCCATATGGTTAGATGGGTTCATAGTATATTATGATGCTTCCAGAGTGGTATTAGTTTATGTCCTCATGCAACATGGTAAGTTCATAGCCTACACCTCCAGACAGTTAAAGCCCCATGAGAAAAATTATCGTACTCATTTCTAGAGTTAGCATCCATAGTATTTGCCTTAAAGATTTGGAGGCATTATCTTTATGGAGTTCATAAAGATGTCTTCACATATCATAAGAGCTCCAATATGTCTTTTTTCAGAAAGATCTAAATCTTCATCAAAGAAGGTGGTTAGAGCTTTTGAGGAATTTTGACATAAGTGTCTTTTATCATTAGGGCAATGCCAATGTTGTGGATGACGCTCTCAGTAGAGTCTCCATAGGTAGTGTTTATCATGTTAATTATAGAAAGAGTAAGTTAGCTTAGGAAATCCACCAGCTTGCAAAACTAGGCGTTCGCTGAGTTTCTTCTTCAAAAGTTAGTATATGTGTTCAGAGTAGTTCAGAGTCATCTCTAGTTTCTGCATTGAAAGTAAAGCAAGACAGGGATCCTAGCCTTGTCAAGCTAAAAGAGTCATTTCAGAGTAAGAAGGTACATCTTTTCTTCAAAGGGGGAGATGGTGTTCTTCATTTTTAGGGTCGCCTGTGTGTTTTAGGTGTAGATGACTTAAGGAAGAAAATTCTTGCAAAAGCGCACGGTGTGCAATACTCTATTCATCCAGGGGATAATAAGATGTACCGTGACCTACGAGTGATCTATTGGTGGAGTGGGATGAAGAGAGATATTGAAAAGTTTATGGTGTAAGTGCTCTACATATCAACAGGTTAAGATAGAGCATCATAAGCCTAGTGGTTCCATACAGGAGTTCACCATTCTACTTAGAAGTTGGATGAAGTGAACATAGACTTTGTGACGGGTTTGCCTAGAAATTGTCATCAGCATGAATCAGTTTGGGTCATTATAGACAGAATGACCAAGTCAGCTTATTTCCTTCCAATTCGTACTTCTTATTCAGCTGAGGATTATGCCAAGATCTATGTTAGAGTGTTGGTCAAATTACACGGTATTCGACTTTCTATTATTTCAGACAAAGGTACCCAATTCATCTATCACTTCTAGAAAGTATTCCAAAAGGGTCTTGGTACCCAAGTTCATCTCAGTACAATGTTTCATCCTCAGACATATGATCAAGTACAAAGGACCATTCAGACTCTCAAAGATCTGCTAAGGGCATGTGCAGTTTAGTTGTAGAGAAGTTGGGATGAACACTTGCCTCTGATTGAGTTTGCATATAACAATAGCTATTATTATAGTATTTAGATGGCTCCATTCAAAGCTCTCTATGGTAGGAGATGTATATCTTCAATTGGTTGGTTTGAAGTTAGAGAGACCTCAGTTATAGATCCTAACTTAGTATTTGATGCCTTAGAGAAAGTTCAGTTGATCAGAGAGAGACTTAGGCTGCTCCCAGTTGACAGAAGCCATATGCAGATGTTCGTAGAAATGATATTGAGTTAAAATTCAATGACTATGTCTACCTTAAGATCTCTCCCATGAAGGGACTGAAGAGGTTTGGCAAGAAAGGGAAACTCAGTCCCCGATATGTTTTTCTCTTCAGGATTCTCAGTCGCTTTGGCAAAGTAGCTTATTAGCTCGAATTGCCATCCGATATAGCCTTAGTTCATCCAGTCTTTCATGTCTCTTTGCTCATTAATTGCATACGTGACCTAGCAGTTGTACTCCCTAATCAGAGTATTGACATTCAGAACAACCTCTCCTATGAAGAGATTCCAGTCAAAATCTTAGACTATAAGACTCATACATTGAGGATTAAAGAAGTCCATTTAGTTAAAGTTCTTTGTCAAAATCAGTCTCATGAAGGAGACACTTAGGAAGTACAAGCAAATATGCGTACCAAGTATCCTCACCTTTTCCCCACCAATTCAAATCAAGCTCACGGTAACAGTCCTCCTTAATCTTATGAAGTTCCTGTATAGTATTCATTTTCATGCTTATGCTCCCATTATAAAATTTGTACCTATTATCATTTCACACTCAGTCATGCATTCTTGTATTAGTCTAGCATTTAATGATGCATCAGATATGAATTCTTATTGTGAGAACTTTAGTCATGAATCAGTTACACGTATATCAGATATGCATGTCTAGTATGATGCAGTCAGTTTATCAGTCAGGTTATTCATGAGATCACGTTTTAGTCATTCATGTCCAGTTCATGTTCCTCTTAGCTTTCTTTCTCTCTTTATTAATTCTAATTCGAGGATGAATGTTCCTAAGGGGGAGATATATAATATCCCATATGTTTCCAAGCTAGGAAGTGAATTAGTTTTCGTATGTATGAAACCTCCTACCCTGTGATTAATATTTTATATTGTCTTACAATGAGTATCCTAGAGATAAGATAGCTTATGATGTGTTAAACATGCTCATTTGAGTCACTTAGAGTACGGCAAGCTAACAGCCTTTGAATCCATCAAGTTTTAGTATGTGAATCCATAAGAGAAACCTTTGAATGAGGATAACTTTATTTATATGTGATATTTTTGCATATTTATACCCACCAAATTGTATAAAATATAACTGTCTTTCGAACGATACCAATTCTATCAAAATTCGACACCCAACCAAGAAGTTATGGCCTTGCAAAGTAGGAGTAGGATGCATAATAATCACACATGGCTACTAGAACAAGTGTACGATACGTTGTACATTGCACACCCTCAAGTGTGCGATAACATGTGCGTTACACACCTTATATTGTGCGATAGGATGTGTGGTGCACACCTTAGAATGTGCGATGATGTGTACGATGCACACTAATGATTTTAGTCACAAAAACACTTAGTTTTTGTGTTACTTTGAGGATAATTAAGTCTTTTAACATTCCTTATACGTCCCAAAACTTAACATCTCAAAATTTATAGCTTCTAATCACATTATAACCCTATTAATATCTTAAGTTCATTATCCTAGAGCACAAGAAGGAGAAAAACTACTAGGGTTGCATAATCAAGATTTAAGGTCCAATCTTTTAAGAAATTTCATCGCCATTGCGTTATCCGTAATGTTCATCCACGAATTCCTTTCATCCGTGGATTTCAAGAATCAATATTTGATAACTAAATCATTTATGTTGTTCGGTGATATGATTGTATTCAAGATGTTGTTTAGGGTTTGTGCTATAGAGTGGTAATTTGATGAACTTTCATAAAGATTGTGATCATATAGTTGGAACCCATGAATTTTGGTGGATTAAGGTGGTGTAAATTTGTCTATACACATATGACTTAAAGAAGGCATGTAAGGTGTTTGATAAAATTCTTAGTATGTGATAAACCAAGTTTCCAGGACTCAATAGTATTTGAATGACAAGCTAATATTAACCATTATAATTTGATATTAATTCCATGCTCTATGCATTATGATTACACATTAATTCCACATTTTTGTTATGTGTCATGGTTGTGGTATGGAATGAGCATGATATTGAAGCTATGCAAGTTTATACATGTATGATTTCACCTTTCCATGTATAATCTTCTAGAACCATGATTAGTATGAAATCCCTTATGATATTATGAATTGTGGACTCCAATCTTGTGAACAAGTCATGTCGTGTGTGTTAGTTTCAGTCTATCGAGTCCTAGGGGTATTCATATGTGAAAAATAAATTTTTGTTCCTAGGGCCATGTAATGTTTCATGAAATCCAAAATCACGCCATGATTTAGTATAATTCAGACAGTCATGTGACTCTGGAAACCTCATGATCTCAATCAGTTATCAGATATTAGTAGTTTTCCATTAGTTAATGGAATTCAGTTAGCCCAGTCCACTTACAGCCAGTAATTCATGTTTAGTCTCTTCAGATGGGAGTAGAAATTAGAACCGAGTGAACCCAAGGGTGGGAACACACACTGCCAAATGAGGGTGTGATTCTTAGCAGTCATCCTTGCATTCAAGAACTATGAAGCCAGCATAGGTTGAGACATCAACACTATCACATGAGGGTTGATGAGGTGGCTTAACACTGTCAAATAAGGGCCCCACCGTTCACTTTTGGGAACACAATAAGATAAGGGTTACCCACAGTTGTCTTTACCAGTGGTGCTGTATTGTCACCATTCCAGTAAGGGTAGAGATTGGACCCCAGCTTAGCCATAATAGGACATATAGGGCCATGTCAGGCAAACAACAACCTCATATAGTTTCAGTATCATTCTCAGAAAAATAACTCAGATAGTTTTACAGATTTTAGTATATTAGGACTATCAGAGACAGTCAGACTTAGTTACAGTATAGAACTCGGATAGTTCCATCAGATTCAGGACTGCCAGACACACTAGCCCATGATATCAGAACTATAGTATTAGTCACTTTAGTCTGCAATAAACCATGTATTAGAAGACTGGGCTAGCTATCATGCAGCCATGATTTTAGTTACTATGTATGCATATTTGTAGTCTTACTTTATATCAGTCAGTCAGTTAGCATTATTCATGCATGTAAACCCTGTGTATGTTTATCCTACCTCACTCGTATACTCAATACATTCCGACGTACTGATATATTTGCTCTTTGATGCTTTGTTTTCTTGTTACACCAAAGGTCCAGAGACATGAGCTCCAGATTAGCAGTAACAATAGTATTTCCAGTAGAAAATTTATAGTGAGTCCTCTTCATTTGAGGACCAATTGATTAGATTCATTATTTATTTTAGTTAGTTTTCAGTTTTACGTAGTTAGTTAGAGACATGTTCCTTTAACTCCTTATTTAGACAGTACTTAGAGGCTTTCAAATTTAGTTCAGACTTATGTTTAGCTTTGATTTAGACATCAGTTATTTTAGGTATTTTTTTAACCTATATGGATGATATATTTATTTTAGTTGAACCTTATTGCCTATTATTTATGTTTTTCGCATTTTAGATGTATAATATGCAGTGTACAGGTACAGATATCAGTCATGGGTTAGCTTGTGGCCCTTCAGAGTCATAAGCACCGTGTAGCATTTTGGTTCAGATAATTGGGGTGTTACAAACTTGGTATAAGAGACTAGGGTTCAATAGAGTCGTAGGAAATCTGAAGGCCGCACCTAGTATAGTCTTGTACATGGGTGTGTTGTGTGCCACATTTATGTACGGGAGGCTATGAGCTATTTTAGGAATAATTTCCCTTCTTTCATTATTCATATTGTTCTAGTGAGCATAATCTCAAGTTAAACTCTCAGTCTAATCCGTTCTTCTCTTATTTTCGAACATGCCTCTAAAGAGAAGAAACCAGCAAGCTCTTCTGCCTGAAGATCCTTTAGACGAACATCTTTCTCATGCAGAATTTAGAGATGCACTCACCACACTTGCTTAGTCTGTGGACGCCCAGAATGAACTGCCACTAGTTATTCTGGCCAATCCAGTGGTCAATTCAGCAACAACTATGATTTGGGACTTTACCTGAATTAATCCTCCATATTTATTCCGGTCTAAGTCTGATAAAGACCCACAAGAATTCATTGACCAAGTATAGAAGGTGATTGATACCATAGGAGTTACTTCTGTTGAGGGTATTAAGTTAGCCACATATCAGTTGCAAGATGTGGCTCACACTTGGTACAAATAGTGGAAGTACGAGAGGGTAGATGATGCAACTCCTTTTGAGTGGGAGGAATTTTTCACATGTTTCTTAGATAGATTCTTTCCCTAAGAGTAGAGGAAAGCCAAAATTCTTTAGTTCATCAACCTCAGGCAGGGAAATATGTCGATTAGAGAGTATTCTTCCAGATTTACTCAGTTAGCCATATATGCCCCTCGTGTGGTTGTAGACACCAGGGCTAAGATGAGCAAGTTCGTGTTAGGGGTGAATGATAAGATGGTAAATAAATGTACATCTGTGATGATTAACAGTGATATGAACTTAGCCAGACTCATTAACCATACCCAACAGATAAAGGAGCAAAAAATTTAAGCTACGGAGAGGCAGAATAAGAGAGTAAGATCAAATATTTTTAGTTTTCCTCACCTTAAATAAGAGGGAGGAAACTGTTTACGGATTCATCCAAAGTCATTAGCCCCAGTTCAGCCTTCAGCCAGTGCTCCAGCTCTTAAGTTCAGAGCTAGAGCACAAGGCTCTAAATCTCAGGGCAACATTAGTAATGCCCGATCTAATTCCCTATGTCAGACTTGTGGTAAGAACCACAAGGGTGTTTGCATATCTGGTAGTGATGTTCCTATCACCTGTGGAAAGCCAGGCCACAAAATCAGAGATTGTTCCCAGTCGGGTTATCAGGGTCATCAGATTCAATCCACAGCTTATTCTGGTCGCCCAAACCAGCATGATGCCACTTTCAGTGCTACTAGTGGGAAATGCCCCAATAGAATCTATTCTCTTCATACTTGATAGGATCAGGAAAATTCTCTTGATGTCGTTACTAGTACGTTACAAATTTTCCTTATTTATATTTATGCTTTGCTAGATCCAGGTGCATCCTTGTCTTTTGTTACTCCTTTTATAGATGGCAATTTCGAAATTAGTCCCAAAACTTTGGCAGAGCCCTTCTCAGTCTCTACTCCAGTGGTTAAAACCATCATAGCCCGATTGGTATACAAGAACTGCCCGATTATGATATTTCAGAAAATCACGTCGGCCGGTTTAGTCAAATTAGAGATGATTATTTTAATGTCATTCCCAACATAGATTGACATTATTCCTACTATGGCATAGTCGGCTATAGAAATAGGATAGTTCAGTTTCAGTTCTTGAATGACCCAGTCTTTTAGTGGAAGGGTATTACTTCAGCGTTCAGGTGTCAGTTTGTTTCCCACCTTTGGGAAACGGGAATGCTTTCTAAGGGGTGTGTGTGTCATCTCATGCTTGCTAAATATTCCAATTCTGAATCTCCCAGTCTTGAATCAGTCCCAGTTTTTAATTAATATTCAGATGTCTTTCCAAAAGATCTTCCACGCATTTCTCTCAAAAGGAAAATAGACTTCAACATTGATCTACTTCCATATAATCAAACTATTTCTTTTCCACAATATAGAATGGCACCAGTTGTCATGCCTCAAATCCTATTGGGGCGGACTGGCACCCATAACCGAGGAGGCTCGGGAGAACCAACTCATAACCTTATACTTCCCATGCATACCTCTATGACAACCGGATATTCGGACTGCATTATGTCGCATATATGATGATAGGCGATATTATGCGCCTATATCAATATATTTTGCCCATATTTATGCCATGTTTTGAGAACAAAGTATATATTTCATGCGCTTTTAGTCCCTTTTCTTGTTAGTGAGCTAACAAACATGATTAGCAAAGTTTCAGGTATAAATGATGAGGAAATCAGCATTTTATGGCTTACTTGACGCCAAAGAAAGCTCACGAAGGAAGGAAAGGGAGCTTGAACGCCTAAAGGACCAAAAGTGATGCATGGAAAATTTGTCCCGGGGTAAAACAACATTTCTGAAGACTTTGGGGACTAGCTGTAACTTATTTGGATTAGGATAATGATACATTAACCTAGTACAATTGGGTTAAGTATTTCATTAACTTAGTTGGATTTGGATAATGATACATTAACCTAGTACAATTGGGTTAAGTATTTCATTTGTTTAGTAGGATTTGGTTAGATATTTCATTAGCTTAGTAGGACTAGGATATCGGTATTATAAATACCCTATCATGCTAGAGATTTTTAATCATCTTTCAATTATACACTCTTCAATTAACAATTCTAATTCTTCCATCAATTACAACTCTTCTAATCTTTCCATTAATTCTATTTTTCTTCTTCTATTCATTTATTCTTAATTTCCGCGACAAGAGAATCGTTACTTTGCCTAGGAATTCACGCCTAAACGCCTACCACTCTTGTGCTACACGAAATTAATCAGTATTGTGGTATAATAACAATGTCAATCGTGATCTCCTTCGCATTCATGGGTAACTAAACTTCTCTGTTGGGGTTATGGAAGTCGAATGAGGTACTATCTATTACTGTGAGTTTGTGAGTTCGTGACACGTATGCTGCTTATATCATTATTCTCTTCATCTTAATCTACATTCTTTGTGGTTGCAAACGCAAGAATACGCTAGTATAACATTTAACTTGTTCGAAAGAAAGGTTATTTGTCTGGAAAAGAGAAAATGTCAAGGTAGTAGGGTCCCATCCCCTATTAAAAAGTTAGTGCCGTTACTGGATTAACCTCATGGAGAATTCGTACCGTTAGTAACCCTTTAAGCTCGAAAGAGTTAAAGTGAAATAATCCTCGAATAGGTCGAAAGACGCCTGGGTTTACCATCGAATACAATTCTCTATAAGCACATGCATGTCGGAATTCTACACACTCATAGTCAATAGAGACGTATAACTCAGGAGGTGGACATAACCCCAACGCTTCAATTCTCATTGTTTACAACTTATGTAACAATCCTTCTCTTTTTACTTTGCTATTTCCAGCTTTTACTTCATTGTTTTATTTACATTACTTGCACGACAAGAATACTTGCACTAAAAGTATAGTAATCGTTGCCTACTTGTTGATCAAGCTATTCTCTGTGGGATCGATACCCAACCAAGTTGGGTTCTATATTTGCTAACGACCACTTTACACTCCTACCAGAGCTGTAGATTGAGCGTTATCAAAAATTGGCACTGTTGCCAGGGAATACGAGTGTCAATCAAGTTCGTGATAATTACTAGACCCTTTGGTCAAAGATTCTCGTACTTTTACTTTCAGTTTTTGTCTTTGTTTACTGCAGGTTTTTATTCAGTGCATGGCCCATACTAGAAGTTCTGGTCAACCGTTATTACCTATCAATCCTGAACCACAACGCATAGGAAGAATGGAAGCACAAGCAGAAATCAAAAGGATGGCCGCTCAACAGAAACAAGTAAGACTGGCTGCCCTTGCCGCAGCCCAGGTTCAACAGTAGAACATTGATAACCCTGCACAAGCAACAAATCTCGACGATGAGGATTTAGGTGATGACGAGTTACTAAACCCTAGGCGTGATGCTGAAATTATAACCCCTGTCAACAAAAGAGGTCGACAAGCACGGTGTAGGTATGATCTCCAACCTATGCAGCCAACTTTCGACGATGATGATGATGATCTTGATGGTGACGGAGCCACTGGAGCCATAATTCCACCACCATTACAAGCACCATGATTCAGTTATTGCAACTCAAGGGATTATTTGGTGGACTAGCAGGCGATGATCCGAATATGCATCTCATCAACTTTATTTCTACATGCAAGTCATTTGACAATCCTGGTGTTGGTCAGAATGCAATTCGATTACGCTTATTTCCATTGTCTCTGTCTGGGGAGGCAACACTATGGTTGAATGGGCTGACTCCTGATTCAATTACATATTGGAGGTAATTGAGAGACGCTATCGTAGAAAGATTATTTCCGCAATCCAAGAGGGAACAATTGAGAGATGAAATCAGCAACTTTCGTCAGCTTCCCATTGAAGCTCTTCATGAAACATGGGAGAGGTTCAAGACAAAGCTAGCGAGATGCCCAAACCATCACATGACTAATGTCCACCTAATGGAGATCTTGTATAGAGCCTTGAATTCAATAACTAAACCAGTGGTGGATAACGCAGCTGGAGGATCTTTTACGGACCTCACCTTTTGTCAAGCAATCAATATGTTGGATCATATGACGAAACAGAGTAGAGCTTGGCATAACAGGGATTCTGAGGTAGCAAGCCCCACTTTGTCTATTGGCATGACTGCAAACCAAAGAATAAAAGAAGAAGAATATGATCAGGATATGGCGCACATGAAAACTCAAATGGATCTTTTTACAAAGCATTTATTATCAGGGAAGACTGAAAAAGTGAAAGCTATTGCGTCAAAAGGAAGAGACGAATTTGATTCGGAAGAGGAGGCCAACTACTTGAACAATCAGGGGGGTTTCCGCGGGAATGCCCAAGGAAACCAAGGTTGGAACTATTATGATAAATCCAAGGACCAAGGTAGTTGGAAGAACAAGAATGAAAAGAGTGGTTTGTACATTCCCCCTGGTAGACGTGACACCACCACATCTAATTCTGGAAGTATGGAAGACATGATGGCTAAATTATTAAAAGGAGTGGAAGAAACGAGCGCGGGAGTTACGGAGGTAATTAATGATTTGTCCTCCATGAAACAATTAGTTGATTCTTATTCCACTTCAATCTAGCAAATAGAGCAACAATTGAGCCAACTTTCAGCAGCACTCAATCAAAGAAAGGCTGGCACCTTACCTAGCGATACGGTGCAAAACGCAAGGAATGATGGGTCATGCATGGCCATCACTACCAGAAGTGGTAAGATGCTGGAAACTTCAGCAAAAGGAAAGAAAGTGTTTAACGAAGTTGCGGGCATGGATGACAACGCAAAAAGAGAAGATGCCGCAGCACCTACTCCTGATGACAAGGACGCCTCACCCAGTGCTGTGCAACCTGAAAAATCTGAAAAACGGAGGCAAGAGGAGAAGAAAACCGTGGAGAGAACACTTCCATACCCACCACCACCTTTTCCCCAAAGATTGAAGAAGGTGGCGGATGACACAAAGTTCAGCAAATTCATGACTATGTTAAAGCAGCTGACCATTAATGTTCCATTGGTGGAGGCACTTGAACAAATGCCTGGGTATGCAAAATTTATGAAGGATATTTTGACTAAGAAGCGGGAAGCAAGTTATGAGTTGAAAGAAGATGTGCATCATTGTAGTGCAATTGCTACCCGATTGATAGTTCAGAAGATGGCCGACCTCGGAGCTTTCACTATTCCTTGCACCGTTGGATCTTTGAATTTTGCCAAAGCATTATGTGACTTAGGAGCCAGCATCAATTTTATGCCATTATCGATCTACAAGAAGTTGGGGTTGGGTGATCCTACTCCAACCAATATGAGGCTCGTCATGGCGGATAGGTCGGTAAAATGACCTGTTGGTATTCTATTTGACGTATTGGTGAAGGTTTCTTCATTCATCTTTCCGGCAGACTTTGTTATTTTTGATTGTGAGGCAGACTCAGAAGTTCCCATAATATTGGGGCACCCTTTCCTTGCGACAGGAAGTGTGCTTATTGATTTAAGAGCTAATGAGCTTTCATTCTGAATAAATAACGAAGTGGTTCGCTTTGATGTGTGCAAATCAATGAAGCAACCCAAAGATCTAAGTGTATTTTTGGTGGCTGATGTTTTCTTTGATGATGAGAAAGAATTACTTGAAGAAGAGCACATCATTGATGACCCTTTGGAGGTTGTGCTTATGAATGGAGAGAATGAGGATGCTGAAAATTGTAAAGAAGCTATTTGTGCTCTATCGGGATTAGGGACATATCGCTATGCTCCCAAGAAGCTGGACCTTGATCTAAAGAATCGACCCAAACCACTAGCTAAGCCATCTATTGAAGATCCACCCACGTTAGAATTGAAAGAGCTGCCAAGTCATTTAAAGTATGCATTCTTAGGAAGCGGAAACATACTTCCAGTTATTGTGGCAGCCGATTTGGGTGAGCAACAAGTTGCAGCTCTGGTTGCTATTCTACGCAAGTATATTAGATCCATTGGAAGGACCATTGCGGATATTATTAGTATTACACCAGGGATTTGTACACATAAAATTCAGCTTAAAGAAAAATGCACACCCACCATTGAGCATCAAAGACGTCTAAACCCACCTATGCAAGAAGTAGTGAAGAAAGAAATTATCAAGTGGTTAGACGCAGGAGTTGTATATCCTATCTCTGATAGTACATGGGTAAGCCCGGTACAATATGTTCCCAATAAAGGAGGCATGACGGTGGTCGCAAATGTGAAGAATGAGCTTATTCCACTCAGACCCGTCACTGGATGGAGAGTATGCATGGACTACCGAAAGCTGAATTCTTGGACACTCAAAGATCACTTCCCAATGCCATTCATGGACCAAATACTAGATCGATTAGCGGGGAAAGGATGGTTTTGTTTCTTGAATGGTTATTCAGGATACAATCAGATTTGTATTGCCCCCGAAGACCAAGAGAAGACAACGTTACATGCCCATATGGTACGTTTGCCTTCAAACGTATGCCATTTGGGTTATGTAACGCACCAGCCACCTTTCAACACTGTATGATGTCTATTTTTTCTGAGATGGTTGAAGACACTTTGGAGGTATTCATGGATGATTTTTCAGTTATTGGTGAGTCTTTTGAGGCGTGCTTGGCGAACCTAAGCATGGCGTTGCAAAGATGTGTAGAATTCAACCTTGTGCTAAATTGGGAGAAGTGCCACTTCATGGTAAAAGAAGGAATTGTTCTTAGGCACAAAATCTCCGAAAGAGGAATAGAGGTTGATTGAGCTAAAATAGAGGTTATTGAGAAGCTACCGCTTCCAATTTCGGTGAAAGGAGTTCGTAGTTTTCTCGGCCATGCAAGTTTCTATCGTCGGTTCATTAAAGACTTCTCCAAAATTGCTAGTCCATTGTGCAAACTATTGGAGAAAGATGAGAAGTTTAACTTTAATGAAGATTGCTTAAAGGCATTCGAATGCCTCAAAGCAAAACTCATTGAAGACCCTATCATGGTAGCACCAGATTGGTCACTCCCGTTCGAAGTCATGTGTGATGTTAGTTGTATAGCCGTTGGTGCTATCCTTGGTCAGAGAAAGGAGAAATTATTTCATCCTATCTACTATGCAAGTAACGTCCTAAATGAAGCCCAAAGGAACTACACTGTGACAGAACAAGAGCTCCTAGCGGTTGTGTATGTGTTTGAGAAGTTTCGTGCCTATCTATTGGGAACTAAGGTTATCATTCATAAAGACCATGCATCTCTTAGGTATCCAATGACAAAGAAGGATGCAAAACCAAGGTTGATTCGATGGGTATTGCTGCTACAAGAGTTTGATTTCGAAGTCAAAGATAGAAGAGGTTGTGAGAAACAAGTGGCTGATCACCTATCTAGACTCGAGAGTGAGCATGTGGCCCAACCTGAAATTCAGATTGATGATGCATTCCCTGACGAGGAGATATTATCGACGACAATGGAAAAATTACCATGGTATGCCGACTTTGCAAATTTCGTGGTGAGTAATGTGATACCTGCCAATTTATCTTACCACCAAAGGAGGAAGTTTATGTATGACGTACAACACTACTATTGGGATGAACCATATTTGTTTTGACAATGCACGGATGGTATTATTCGATGATGTATATCCCATGTAGAGGTGCCTAATATTTTGGAAGCATGCCACACTTCCCAAGTTGGAGGACATCATGCAGGTAATCGGACAGCAAGAAAGGTGTTGCAAAGTGGTTATTATTAGCCTTTGATATTTAGAGATGCCTATGACTATGTTAGAAGGTTCGACCAATGCCAGCGCCAGGGTGCTATATCGAAACACCATGAGATGCCCATGTCAAAAATTCTTGATGTGTGGGGTATTGATTTCATAGGTCCATTCATGAATTCATTTGGAATGAAGTACATCTTGGTTGCTGTAGATTATGTTTTGAAATATGTGGAAGCTGTAGCGTTGGCCGACAATGAAGGGAAGCGTGTTGTATCGTTCTTAAAGAAAAATATCTTCTCTCGCTTTGGAGTACCTCGTACTATCATAAGTGATGGAGGATCTCACTTTTGCAACAAGCTATTCAAATCAGTTTTGGCCAAGTATGGTGTCAAGCAACATAAGGTAGCTACGCCTTATCATCCCCAAACTAGTGGACAAGTAGAAGTTTCCAATCGCGAGATCAAGAAAATCCTTACGAAGATGGTTAATGCGAATAGGAAGGATTGGTCTAGGAAGCTTGATGATGCACTATGGGCGTACAAGACTGCATTCAAAACACCCATTGGCATGTCTCCCTATCAACTAGTTTATGGGAAGGCTTGTCACTTACCCATCGAGCTCGAGCATAAGGCATTGTGGGCATTGAAGCAATTGAATTTGAATTGGGATGATGCTAAGAATCTGAGGTTGGAGCAGTTGAACGAATTAGATGAGTTCCGTCTCCTTGCATATGAAAGATCAGACCTATACAAGGAGCAGATGAAAAAGTATCATGATCAGCGGATTTTTCGACGAAACTTCGAAAGGGGTGATATGGTACTTATCTTCAACTAAAGATTGAATCTCTTCCCAGGTAAGTTAAAGTCTAAGTGGTCTGGTCCATACAAAGTTATCCAAGTCTACTCGTCTGAAGTAGTCGAATTGGAAGACAATAATGGTGTTGTCTTCAAAGTGAATGGCCAACGTGTTAAACCTTATATCGGTCCTCTTGACTCAATCAATTATATGGCCATCACTTACCTTGACGAAGTCTAAGTACTCGAGGAAACTATGTCGAGCCACGACAATAAATAAGGCACTATATGGGAGGCAACCCATCGTTTTATTGTTTTATCATTTTTTCGCTTATCATTTTGTCTTTCTTTTGTTCTATTACTTGTTTTGCTTTTGATAAGAGAAAATCCAAAAATAAGAGTTGTGCCACGACCAAAACTAAGGCGCTTGGTGGGAGGCAACCCATCGTACTAATCGTTTTCATTGGTTTTGAGAAAATATAGGTGCGAGAAGTATTCCACGAGGAGATTGGTTTAAAATGACGATTTGTACGTATTGCATGGTAAAGGTGGTAAGTTAGGAATAAGGATGCATAAGGCTATGGATTGAGCATTGCTCATGCCAAAATAGGCATCGAGAAAGGCTAGGCCTAGGTAAAACTAGGCCACGAAAAATGCAAAACCTATACTATAGCCTAAGGTCTCGGAATCTAGTGTGCAAGGACATAGGCGCCGCCCATGCTTAAGTGTGCTATACACTATGCGCCGCCTATGATATAGCATTAGATCTCAGTATCTCAAATGCCATACACTATGCGGCGCATATGTCTCTAAATGCTATACACTATGCGCCGCATATATCCCTAAATGCACTACACTATGCGCCGCCTATACTATGATTATGCAAAGCACTATGCGCCGCATAGAGGTCATTTTTGTCTCCAAAACCGTTTGTAAATGGGTCAAAACCCGACCCATTCTTTTCCCATATAAAGGGGACTTAGTCTTGAAACAATACCACATTGGAAATTGACCTAAAGGCGCCACACATCCACCCAAATCATCTCAAAATTTTTCTTTTTTGCTCTTCCAATTCACAAGACCATCTCCAAAGGCTTCAATCACGTAAGTACTCTTTTATTCTTCATCTATTTCTCGTAAGTACTGCGTTACTATGTCTATTATGAATTGCTACATCTTGAAGGATTATTGGTGATGTTAATGTGTTTGGATTGTTGATACAAAACCATATAAGTAAACATATACGTTATGATAATCTTGAATTGTTTCCGACTTGAATTTGGTTTTACTAGCATTGTTATACTATTTGCAGAATTTCTATGGTTATGAAAATTGCTTAAGCTTGATTCTTGGATACTTACATGTTAGACTATCCCGTTCATCGGGATAAGACTTATAGTTGCCTACCAACTTAGGAGGTTGTGATTGTTAAAAATAACTATACCATGATGTAACCCCTATGTAGTAGTGTTGTTATACCTAACATGAAAGTAGTGCAATGGCTGCAAGTAGTGATGCATCGCTGATTTTCTTGTCGGAATATAGTTTCTAAAACGTATGTCGACGAAGTTCAAGTAATCGACTACAGTCACTTCACTGTTTTGTATTAACGAACCCAAGTGTGGGGTGGTACCCCGACGGCTTGTTTATAGATTGTTTCCTTTGAGTTGATGCTAACATGAATATTGTTTAAGTCTCAGGAACAATGGAACCTAAAGCGCGACAAGATAAGGCTACCACTTCCCAAAAGGGCAAGAAGAGAGGTCGCAAGGACCAAGGAGAATCATCCTCCATGCAACTACCCCGTCGAATGTTTGGAATAAAATGGGTTCTTGAGGAGGAAGCCAAAGAATGGTACAAGAACAACAAGGAAAGAAAATATGTTCACATTGACTTGATCAATAAGGATACCCTAGTGAAGAAGGAGCCGCGTATGTTGGCGAAAATAATGGCGTTGAATCTGGATTTCATCTTCCGCTACATGGGAGAATGTAATCTCGATTTGAAAAGGGAATTCTATGCCAACTAGTCGCCAAAAACAACAGGCAACGAAGTCTAGATTCGGGGCCAAGTGTTACAACTAAACGCGGATTTGATCAACTCCTTTCTTGGCTTACCTTCGGTCGACCCAGCACCATTCAAAGAGCTGTACAGTAGGCATCCTTATAGAGCAATACGACACACACTTTGTGGAAGTAGATCCATGGCACGGTGGGGCAGACACCGAGACACCGGACGACACAACACCTTCCCCTATGCTCCATTGAATAGGGAAGCAAGAATCTGGTTGCGCATTGTCAACTCATGCCTTATTCCTGGGAATCAATACACCAAAATATCAAGATATAGAGTGTGTTTGGTCTATACTTTGATGACGAATGTCCCTATTAACTTTGGGGCAATCATTCGCTCTACAATGCGGAAGGCCAGACTCCACAAAAGGTCCCACTTCACTTTTGGTAATCTGTTGACAGCAATCTTGCGGAAGGAGGATATCGAAGAGGAACCAGTTGATCACAAACTCCCACATAACCCGAAGAAGGTTGACCTCACAAAGGTCAAAGATGCTGCAACAACTCATGGTGTCAACCTTACTACTGCGGAGAGACATGCTCGTGATGAGAGTTTCTTCTGTCATCTTTATGGAATGACACGATTTACTATGATGAGTGGTGGACGTGTTCCAACTGTTTCAGAGCTCCAACAGCTGGACCACGACTATCCAATGAACATACACGCACGGGAGATGTGTGGAGTGGGCGTTTACTTTGAGGAACCTCTAGACGATGATATTCCGACCGATGATGATCGACGCTTGCCAGACTCCGACAAGGAGGAGAACTCTGACGACGACTCTTATGATGATTCCGATGAAGGGGGTATGACCCCCGACATTGAGGAAGAGTCCAACTGACCAGGTTCTTCGTATTTATTTTCCACTGAGGGCAGTGTCCCGTTTAAGTGTTGGGTGGCGGTATCGCATGCTATACTTCTCTATCGCATCTATGTTTACTCTGTTTACTTTGTTTTATTTTTATGTCATTTTTTAGGAATAATTTTTTAGCTTCGCATGAAATAATTCCAATAGGCAACATGAGATTATAACAAGAGTATGTGCTACAATTATGACTATTGAGACGTTTAGGCTCTAATTGTGACTCATTATGTGATATTGTGTGGTTCAATTCCTTCACTTGTTGGGTCAAGAGTCTATATTACTTCCAAATAAAGTCGACCATGTGCCTTGTGTGTGTGAGATTAATAGTATATTCCATGTTTGTGGCTGATGCTAGAACTTGCCTGGTATGTATGCAAAGTGAAGTAAGGAGTGTAAGTTTAGGAGATGATTTAGGCATTTCTTTGGCAACCTACATATGTTTACCTTCGTTTTACCTAGCCTTGGACATCATCCTAGTTAAACCCCTTTGAGCCTTTAGCCTATTTCATTGACAACCTTGTATGTAAGCCTAATCCATTTTTTCAAGACCGTGATTTGATCCAAATTCCTAAGTGCTTTAAAGTATAAAGTCATATGACAATATAAGAGGAAATTGGGTAAGTATGATGCTTTAAATTGTAATGGTGCTTGAATGTGTTCTGAAAAAGAAAGTGCTATCATAAGAGGTATGTTGTGAAAAGAAGAAGGAAAAAGAAAGCTGAAAAGTGAGTTATGTTGAAAAGCAAAAGAGGAGAAAAAGGGTGGTAGATGAAAAGAAGAAGAAAGGATGAAAGAAAAAAGTGTCAATGATACAATGTGATGTATTAAAGTGCTTAGGAACTTAGTCACTATTTCTTGCCAAAATAGCTGATCCTACCCGTCCCTTAGCCTACATTACAACCTTCAACAGACCTACTTGATCCTAATCCGAACATTCTGACATTTAGTGGAGTATTACACTAAGGGCAAGCCTATGGTCATCTGTTGCTACATATGAATTCTTTGTGAGAGTGAGAGCAAGGATATTTTGATACCCATGTTTAAAAAATATGCTATACTTGTGAGTGATTATGGGTACTATATTGTGAGACACACATGGTTGATGAGTTTGGGTAGTTGTATATCATTCATTGTACCTTAACTTTTGCATGCGAGTTGACCACCATCACGAGTCTATGCTAGAGGCTAAACTGTTACTACTAATAATCAGAAAGCTACTCTTTGTTAGTAATTGTTGTGCTTGCCTTGAAGAATGTTTTGTGTTGTTGCTGTGAAAACCCTAAGTTGATGTCTAGGAGGACATGATATGTTGTTCGAGGACGAACAAAGCTTCAAGTGTGATAGGCGATATTACGCGCCTATATCAATATATTTTGCCCATATTTATGCCATGTTTTGAGAACAAAGTATATATTTCATGCGCTTTTAGTCCTTTTTCCTGTTAGTGAGCTAACAAACATGATTAGCAAAGTTTC
Source organism: Capsicum baccatum var. pendulum (assembly GCA_030864225.1). Lineage (NCBI taxonomy): Eukaryota > Viridiplantae > Streptophyta > Magnoliopsida > Solanales > Solanaceae > Capsicum > Capsicum baccatum. Next base: position 148,162,627 of record CM061561.1, read on the forward strand.
AGGTATAAATGATGCAGAAATCAGCATTTTATGGCTTACTTAACGCCAAAGAAAGCTCACGAAGAAAGGAAAGGGAGCTTGAACGCCTAAAGGACCAAAAGTGATGCATGGAAAATTTGTCCCGGGCTAAAACAACATTTCTGAAGACTTTGGGGACTAGCTGCAACTTATTTGGATTAGGATAATGATACATTAACCTAGTACAATTGGGTTAAGTATTTCATTAACTTAGTTGGATTTGGATAATGATACATTAACCTAGTACAATTGGGTTAAGTATTTCATTTGTTTAGTAGGATTTGGTTAGATATTTCATTAGCTTAGTTGGACTACGATATGAGTATTATAAATACCCTATCATGCTAGAGATTTTTAATCATCTTTAAATTATACACTCTTCAATTAACAATTCTAATTCTTCCATCAATTACAACTCTTCTAATCTTTCCATTAATTCTATTTTTCTTCTTCTATTCTTTTATTCTTAATTTCCGCGACAAGAGAATCGTTACTTTGCCTAGGAATTCATGCCTAAACGCCTACCACTCTTGTGCTACACGAAATTAATCAGTATTGTGGTATAATAACAATGTCAATCATGATCTCCTTCACATTCATGGGTAACTAAACTTCTCTGTTGGGGTTATGGAAGCCGAATGAGGTACTATCTATTACTGTGAGTTTGTGAGTTCATGACATGTATGCTGCTTATATCATTATTCTTTTCATCTTAGTCTACATTCTTTGTGGTTGCAAACACAAGAATACGCCAGTATAACATTTAACTTGTTCGAAAGAAAGGTTATTTGTCTGGAAAAGAGAAAATGTCAAGGTAGTAGGGTCCCATCCCCTATTAAAAAGTTAGTGCCGTAACTGGATTAACCTCTTGGAGAATTCATACCGTTAGACACGCTTTAAGCTCGAAAGAGTTAAAGTGAAATAATCCTCGAATAGGTCAAAAGACGCCTGGGTTTACCATCGAATACAATTCTCTATAAGCACATGCATGTTGGAATTCTACACACTCATAGTCAATAGAGACGTATAACTCAGGAGGTGGACATAACCCCAACGCTTCAATTCTCATTGTTTACAACTTACGTAACAATCCTTCTCTTTTTACTTTGCTATTTCCAGCTTTTACTTCATTGTTTTATTTACATTACTTGCACGACAAGAATCCCCCCTTTTTACGAGACTTGCACTAAAAGTCTAGTAATCATTGCCTACTTGTTGACCAAGCTATTCTCTATGGGATCGATACCCAACCCAGTTGGGTTCTATATTTTCTAACGACCTCTTTACACTTCTACGAGAGCTGTAGATTGAGCGTTATCAATATAAAAGGAAATAATCACCTGTATAAGCATGAGCACACATATATATGTATATACAATACTTTGCCATTAGATCCATCACGTCTATTAACAAAACACCACCTTTACTGTATATTAGGTCTACAAAGCCTCTAGAAAATACACAGAGTTTAACTAAGGTCGGGACATACCCTGCCTTATAACTAACTTCAATACAATACCAAAAGTAACTGGATATAAAATGGAAGTCCATCAAGCAAACTGGAGCTCACCAAAAGCGGCTGGATATCCTAGCTCTTACTTGTGCGGTGTATGAGCTGAGGTACCTATGCCTGCAGCATAAAATGTAGGTCCCCCATGGGGGACATCAGTATGAAATATGTACTGTGTATGTAAAGATGTAGATAATCACATATGATATAGGAGCTCAATAAAAATTAGAAACAAGTGAATAAATCATAATATAAGTGGACCATACTTACTAGAACTTGTGAAAAGCCGTACATTGTATTTATTCAATCACTTTACCTTCATTCTTATCATCTTTGTAACATTAATGTACTGTACTATGACTATTAGGCTGCCTCCAGAACATATCTACTGGGATAGACCCATGATAGGCTTATGCCCCTAGGATACCACCCATAAACACATAAATAGGGATCGAACCATGATCCGATAAGAGAGAACTTCCATCACTTTGGTGATGAGAAACACAAATAATAGGTGTCGTTCGAAGCTTTCAAGATGAGAAACGAAGTTATCAGATTACTTTGGAATTTCTACCGTTGAATCAAAAGTAATTTAAAGGTCAAGTTTCGCTAGGGTTTGTTCTTCCTCAATGATTAATGATGAAAATGAGTTTTTGAACTCATATACATGTATATATACAAATATTCCCATCAATAATATAATAGAAAATGACGAAAATGACTTTAAAATTTAAATAATGTCTAATCTGTCCTTTGGTGGACTATTTTGATAAGCTAAAGTAGATCGACCATCACTCTTTGCTCCGATGTAGTATTTGGGTGAAATTTGTATCGTCAGAAGGATAATTCAAAGGTATATCATTTCATATAAAGTAGGTCACCCAGTTCTTCCTGTACAAGTAGTTATGGTCGTTTGGAGTTGACCCTAAAAATCTGTTTTGATAGGCTAAAGTAAAACGAGTATAACTCCTCACTCAGACGTTGTAATTTGATGAAACTTATTGCATTGGAAACAAGACTGAAAGATCTTTCTTTTCATAGGTGGTAACTCTCCCATGTCATTATATTAAGGGAGTTATGATCCTTCGAAGTTGACCTAAAAATTCAGCTCGCCTTAGTAGTTTGTGTGCAGGAACTTTTCTTGCACATTAACTATTCCCAAATATCCCGGCCACCATTTTATAGTTTTCAACGTGCTCGATTATATCCGAAACCTATCCATTTTTTGAAATATGTATATCGTTGGAAATCTTATTCAATAACCTTTGTATGGAACCATCGACGGGCAAATTACAGTATAAATAAAATAAAAAAAATAATTCCATATAAATAAGACCAATACACGTACTTGAATATTCCAATACACATACTCGAATATGGGGTGTTACATCCTTCCCCCCTTTGGGACATTCGTCCTTGAATTTTAGCGTATTTATTCAACCGAAACAAGTTCAAGTCCATCATTAATATTCACATCACCACATAAATACTATGCATATATAAAAAAAACTTACTTGTTAGTGTTCTAACTCCATTTCTTGAACTTCCTCTTTATCTTTGAACAAATGAGGGTACTTATATTTGATTTCTACCTCATCTTCCTATGTAATCTCTTTCCTTTGACGATTTCTCCAACGTACTTTCATAGATGCTATCTCTTTATTTCTCAGCTTCTTAACTTGGTAATCTAGAATAGCAATAGGCACTTCCACAAAGGTAAGATCTTCTGCACCTTGCACATCCTCAGTAGAAGTGATATGTGATGGATCTCTGGTGCACTTTCGAAACATTGACACATGAAATACTGGATGTACTAATGAGAGCTCTTCGGGTAGCTCTAATTCATATGCAACTTGTCCAAATCTTTAGTGATCTTATACGGTCTTAAATAACGTGGACTCAACTTCCATTTCTTATCAAATCTCATTACCCCTTTCATTGGTGATACCTTCAAAAATACCCAATAACCTATAGAAAACTCTATCCCTCTCCTTCTACTATCCTCATATGACTTGTGTCGACTTTGGGTTATTTTTAGTCATTGCTGAATTACTTTAACCTTCTCTATGGCTTGATAAACAAGATCCGGTCCAAACAAAAGCATTTCACCCACTTCAAACCATCCTATTGGTGATCTACACTTCCTTCCATATAAAGCTTCATATGGTTCTGTTTTGATACTTGAATGATAGCTATTATTGTAGGGAAACTCAGTAAGAGGTAAATGATAATCCAGTTGTCCTTAAAATCTATTACACAAGCTCGTAGTATATCTTCAAGTGTTTGGATGGAACATTCTGCTTGTCCATCTATTTGAGGGTGAATGGTTGTACTCAACTTCACTTGTATTCCCAAACACCTCTGAAAGGACTTCAAAAAGTTTGCAGTAAATTGGTTTCCCCGATCAGATATAACAGAAATTGGCACTCCATGTAATCGGACTATATCTTTAATGTATAGCTTTGCATACACTTCAACTATGTAAGTGGTCCTAACTGATATGAAATGTGCGGATTTGATAATCCTATCAACAATCACCCATATAGAATCAAACTTCCTGTATTTACGAGGCAGACCAAAAATGAAATCCATGTTGATCATGTCCCACTTCCATCTTGAAAGATCAATTCATTGCATATAACCTCCGGGTTTTTGGTGCTCAACTTTTACTCTTTGGCAGTTTGGACATTCAGCTATAAATTCTGCAATGCCCTTCTTTATGTCATTCCACCAATACATATCTTTCAAATCTTGATACATTTTGGTTGATCCAGGATGAATGGAGCACCTTGAACAATGTGCCTCTATCATAATCTTCTTTCTTAGCCTGTCTATATCTGACACACACAAATGGTTTTGCCTTTGAAGTACTCTTTCTCGCGTATGTTCAAATACCTTGGTCGCACCACTCTGAACATTCTCCTTAAGCTGTAGTAAAATATGATCTGTATATTTCTTCTCTTTCACTTCAGCTACTAATGAAGATTCTGCAACATTATGTACGATAAGCTCTTTATCCGGAGTTTCAAGAAGGTGAACTCCCACACTAGCTAACTGGTGAAGTTCTTTAATCATCCCTTTCCTTTATATAGGCGCAATCATAGCGTTACAACTTAATGTATCAGCTACCTCATTTTCTTTCCCTGGATAGTACAAGATATCAATATCGTAGTCCTTTAATAGTTCAAGCCATCTCCGCTGCCTTAAATTTAGATCTTTCTGATTAAAAATATATTGCAAGCTCTTATGGTTAGTATATATATCAACATAAACCCCATATAAGTAGTGGCACCATATCTTTAAAACAAAAATACCTGCTTGCATCTCAAGATTGTGTGTAGGATAATTTTTCTCGTGTGGCCGCAATTGTCTAGAAGCATATGCTATTACCTTACCATGGTTCATCAATACACATCCTAAACCAATTCTGGAAGCATCGCAATACACTGTATACCCTTCGGTGCCTTCTAGAAGTACCAACATGGGTATAGAAATCAACTTGTTCTTTAAATCTTGAAAACTCTTCTCACAGGCATCATTCCATTGGAATTTGGATGCTTTATGGGTTAGCTTGGTTAAGCGTGATGAAATAGAAGAAAAACCTTCAACAAAGCTTCTATAATAACCGGACAATCGAAGAAAACTACGAATCTCCGTAGGCATTGTGGGACTTGGTCAGTTCTTCACAACTTCTATCTTTTGAGCATCAACCTTTATCCCTTCAGTAGATACAATATGACCTAAAATACTATCGACTTTAACCAAAACTCACATTTAGAGAACTTTGCATAAAGCTTACAATCATGAAGAGTCTTGAATGCGTGTCGTAAGTGATTGGCATAGTCCTCTTCTGGTCTAGAATAAACTAGAATATCATCTATAAGAACTATCACAAATAAATCCAGGAATGACTTAAACAACCTATTCATCAAATCCATAAAAACCGCGGGTGCATTTGTTAGCCCAAATGATATAACTAGAAACTCATAATGACCATACCATATTTGGAAAGCTATCCTAGGTATATCTTTATCTTTTACCCTCACTTGATGGTAAACTGACCTCAAATAAATTTTAGAAAAGCACTTGGCGCCCTTTAACTAATCAAATAAATCATCAATTCTTGGGAGAGGATATTTATTCTTAATATTCACCTTATTCAATTGCTGATAATCAATACACATCCTCAGCGAGCCGTCTTTTTTGCACATAAATAACACTGGTGCTCCCCAAGGGGACATACTAGGCCTTATGAATCCCTTCTCTAGTGAATCTTTCAATTCTCCTAATTCTGCTGGGGCCATTCTATATGGAGGAATGGAGATTGGTTGGGTGCCTGGTATTACATTAATACCAAACTCTACTTCTCATTCAGGAGGCAAACCTAGAATATCTTCAGGAAATACATCAGAAAATTCATTTACCACCGGAACAACGTGAAGATTTGGTGGCTCCACTTCTGTATCCCTTACTCTAACTAAATGATATATGTGCCCCTTGGAAATCATTCTTCTTTCTTTAAAATAAGAAATAAATGTACCTCTTGGTGCGCCAATTTCACCTTTTCATTCAAGGACTGATTCATTTGGAAAATGGAAATATACTTTTTTCGTGCAGCAATCAATTGTGGCATAGCAAGATGCCAACCAGTCCATACCTATTAGAACATCAAAATCTTCCATTTCTAACTCTACGAGATTTGCCACCGTATCACGACCACAAAGAGTTACTATGCAGTTTTGGTATACCCTTCTAGCTATAATAAATTCCCCAATCGGTGTGGATACTTCAAGTGGCTTAACTAATAGTTCGGGTATTCTTTCAAACTTTCCAGCAACCAATGGAGTAACATAAGATAATGTAGAACCAGGATCAATTAAGGCATATAGATCAAATGAAAAGATAGACAACGTACCCATAACCACATCTGCTGAAGACTCTTAATTCTATCGATCTGCTAGAGCATTCATACGATTTTGATCCCCGCTAGAACTCGTGGCTCCTCTATCACCTATAAAATGACCTATTGGTTGTGCACCCTTTCTTAAATAAGGAATCGATGATGATAATGCAACAAATGACCCTGTAGGTCATGCCATACCCCTATTCCCCTTCATGGGAATTATTTGATCGTATGCCCCAACATACTGCACCAAAAGCAAACATTTGTACCTAGCCGATATGCCCTCAAATGATACCTTCCACATTTACTGCATGGATATCACGGAGGTCTCGACTAGCTCATATTCCCTTGCACTTGGTACCCCACTGTCCGCGAACTCTGACTCCTACTTCTATGCCCAAATTGATTTCCTCAGGACCCTTGGAACTGTGGTGGGGCACTAGCTTCAGAATAGGAACGTAATGGCCTAGGTGATCTAGTAGAAAACTGTGGTCTGAACCCTCCTTGGGATGCCATGAATTGCCCAGTAGATCTGGCCCTCTTGGTATATCCTCTTTCTAATTCCTGTGTCCTTCTTCTCTATCTCTGATCTTCCATTTTCTATACAAAATCTTGGATTCTCGCTATGTCGATATCTTTGTTCAAAGCGGCAATAGTACAATCTCTAACCAGATATGGATCCAACCTTTCCACATATTGATGAACTCTGTCATCCATAGTAGCTACAACATTAGGAGCATATCTCAACAAGGAATTAAATTGGAGATTGTACTCCCTCATGCCTATATTCCCCTGATGAAGATTTAAAAACTGATCTGCACGGGCCTGACGAATCTCGAATGGAAGATAATGATCAAGAAATGCCTCTTTAAACTCTTTCCAAGTAGCTGGGGGTGCATCAATACCCCTAGATCATTTCCAGTCCTCGTACAAATATATAGCCTCCCCTTTGAATCTATACACCGCTAACTCCACTGCCTTTCTACCTGTTACATGCATAACATCTAAGGCTCTATGAATTTGATCAATAAAGTCCTGCGGGTCCTCGTTAAGATCTGATCTAGTAAAAGTGGGAGGATCCATTTCAAGAAAATCCTGTATTCGAAGGCTAGCTTCCCTATCTATACCACTAGGACCCGTGGTAGGAATGGATTGCCCTTGAGCTTGCCCAATAACTGTACGAGTCAAAAGTTTTACTGGATTTCTAAGATCTTGATCAGCAGCATTAATAGGTGGCCCTGGGATATAGTTCTTCTCTCCCTTATTTCTTCTAGAATGGAAGAAGTTTCTGATGCATGCTCAGCTGGAGCCTTACTTTGATTAGCTGGTATAGTGTGTGACTTACTAGTCCCCTCTCCGATAGCCACATCTACTTGCTTACCGGTATTATTGCTTTTGGTAACCGACATCATTAACATAATAGGAGAAACAAACAGATTCTGTGGTCAACTATGACTTCATATATAATATATTCTCTATCGCATGCTCTAAGACATCAAGAAAAAAAACAATTCCTAAATGTCCATATCCTCCTATTTATAGATGCGGTGCACGACACACCGATAAATAAGACTTTATGTAGACAAGGCTTTGTAGACTCACTAGGATGAACTACTCTAATACCACTATTGTCATGTCTTTAATCCTATTAGGGCGAACTGGCACTCGTAACAGAAGAGGCCCGGGAGAACCAGCTCATAACCTTATTCGTCCCATTCATACCTCTATGACAACTCGAAATTCGGAAAGCATAATGTAGTATATAAAAGGAAATAATCACCTGTATAAGCTCAAGCACACTTATATATGTACATACTATACTTGGCTGTTAGAGCCATCACGTCTATTAACAAAACACCACCTTAACTATACATTAGGTGTACAAAGCCTCTAGAAAATAAATAGAGTTTAACTAAGGTCGGGACATACCCCGCCATATAACTAACTTTTATACAATACCAAAAATTGCTAGATACTACACGGAAATCCCCGAATCAAACTGGATCCCACCAAAAGCGGCGAGATATCCTAGCTCCTACTTGTGTGGTGTATAAGCTGAGGTACCTGTGCTTACAGGATGAAATGTAGGTCCCCTGTGGGGGATGTCAGTACGAAATATGTACTGAGTATGTAAAGCTATAGATAATCACATATGATATAGGAGCTCAAGAAAAAACAGAAACAAGTGAATAAATTATAATAGGAGTGGACCACACTTTCTAGAACTTGTGACAACCTGTACATTGTATTTATTCAATCACTTTACTTTCGTTCTTATCATCTTTGTAATCACTACTATACTCTACTGTGACCATTAGGCTGCCTCTAGTACATATCAGCTAGGATAGACCCATGATAGGCTTATTCCCCTGGGATACCACCCATAAACACATAAATAGGGATCGACCAATGATAGGCTTATGCCCCTGGGATACCACCCAATAAGAGAGAACTTCCATCACTTAGTTCAATTTATCTTTGATATTGCTATTTGGATCGCCACCGCATTTTTGATACTTTGAAACAATGACACATTAATAAGAGACATACAAATTGACCATCAATGCAATAACGATGAAGTAAGAACTCATTGGCACATCAATGAAGTGTTTTGGAGTCATGAATGCCATAACAATGAAGTAGGAACATATTGGTATATCAATGAAACGTTTTGGAGTTATTAATAGCACAACGATCTTGTTTGAGCAACCGAATGCCTTATGATATTTATTATTGCAATAAACATGTAATATTTGGAAAACAAGTAAGTATTGGAATGTCTTGACATCTTGTAGGGTGGAAACAAGTTCGTTGGTAACGTAGGACATCATACAAAACCATTACGGATCACATGTTATTGAATAACTTTAGAAATTTTTTTAACAGAACAATTGTTCACTTTCATGCCAAAGATATGATATAGAGTATGTTTTACGCACATGACTATCACCCTTTAATACTAGTCCCAAATGGACTTCTCATCTTTTCAGAATACTTATCTACAATGAACATATATAGAAATCTAGTATTAGCAACCAAATGTCACAATTCAATTATTGAATTCACCAAACTAGTGGTTAAGTAGTAAGCCTTAATTACACCATAAAGCGTGTCACTTTCACCCTTTTATACTCCAATTACATTCACAAGCCATGCATATTCATACAACATCCTCCAATATCAAGTTTGGATTCATTTATCCTTCCAACCAATCCATTAAACCAAATTGAGCCATAGACATAAATAATTATCAATTCAATAGTATATCACCATATCCACCTTGCATAACTCTATTACCATATCAATATTCAATAACTCAATTACCATATCAGCCTTACATAATTCAATACAACCAAACTATGCAAAATAGTCCATAAACCTATTTCCATCACCTATCAATAACAACTAATACATATAATCCTCTATCACATATATACATATGGAAAAGAACAAAGGAAAATAATATTCATACCTTAGAATTCACCTCTTGATTATTCAATCCTGTTTGGACAAATAATAGGTGTCGTTCGAAGCTCTCGAGATGACAAACACAGTTATTGAATTACTTTGGAATTTCTACGGTTGAATCAAATGTAATTTAAAGGTCAAATTTGACTAGGGTTTGTTCTTTGTCAATGATTGATGATGAAAATGAGTTTTTGAACTCATATACATATATATATACACATATTCCCGTCCATAATATAATAGGAAATGACCAAAGTGCCTTTAAAATTTAAATAATGTAAAATCTGTCCTTTGGTGGACTGTTTTTATATGCTAAAGTAGATCGACCATAAATCTTTGCTCCGATATCGGAATTGGTTAAAATTTATATCGTTGGAAGAAAAATTCAAAGGACTTTCATTTCATATAAACTAGTCCACCCAGTTCGTCCTGTATAAGGAGTTATGGTCATTTGAAGTTGATCCTAAAAATATATTTTGATAGGCTGAAGTAAAACGAGTATAAATCCTTATTCAGACGTTAGATTTAGATGAAACCAATTGAATTGGAAAGAAGACTCAAAGATCATTCTTTTCATAGGTCTCAAATCTCCCAGTTCGTTATATTATAGGAGTAATGATCATTTGAAGTTGAACCAAAAAATTGACTGTCCTCAGTAGTTTGTGTGCAGGAAATTTTCTAGCACATTTACTATTCCCAAATATCCCTGCCACCGTTTTATAGTTTCGAATGTGCTCGATGATATCCAAAACGTATCAATTTTTTAAAATCTTTATATCATTGGAAATCTTATTGAATAGTCTTCGCATGGAACCATCGATGAGCAAATTCCTGTATAAATAAAATAAAAATTTAATTCCATTTAAATAAGACCAATACAAGTTCTTGAATACGCCAATACACGTACTTGAATATGGGATGTTACACCAGAACAACTTAAGGAGCTCAAAGATCAGTAGAAGAATCACTTAGATAAGGGATTTATCAGAACCAATGTTTCCCCATGGGGCGCACCAGTCTTATTCGTGCATAAGAAAGGCAGTTCTCTAAGGATGTGAATTGATTATCATTTGTTTAACATAGTTACGGTCAAGAACAAGTATCCTCTTCCCAGGATAGATGAATTGTTTGACCAACTTTAGGGTTCTAGTTATTCCTCCAAGATAAACCTCATATCAGCCTATCATCAGCCCAGAGTCATAGAATGTGACATTCCAAAGACAGCTCTCCATACTCAGTATGGTCACTTCAAATTTTGAGTCATGTCCTTTGGTCTTACGGTACATATTCATCATAGAATTTATAGATGATATTCTGGTCTATTCTCGCACTGAGCGTGATTATTCAATCCATATCAGAATTATTTTTCAGACTCTCACGGACCATCAGTTATTCGCTAAGTTCAGCAAGTGCAAATTTTTGCTAAGATCAGTAGAATTGCTTGGCCATATTATTTCTAATGATAGAACTAGAGTAGATCCTTAAAAAACTAAAGAGTTAAAAATTGGCCTCGCTCTGTATCTCCTTCAGATATTAGGAGTTTCTTGGGTTTTGTTGGCTATTACTGATAGTTTGTCAAGGGATTTTCTTCTATTACATCTGCTATGTTCAGATTGACTCAAAAGAAGGTCAAGTTTCAGTGGTCAGATTCTTTCAAGAAGAGTTTTCAAGAGTTGAAGAATCAAATCACTTCAACCCCAGTTCTAGTTCTTCTAAATGGTTCAGATGGTTTCATTGTATATTGTGATGCATCAAGAGTGGGATTATGTTGTGTTCTCATGCGGTATGGTAAGTTCATAGCCTATGCCTCTAGATAGTTAAATCCCCAAGAGAAGAATTATCCTACTCATGATCATGAGTTAGCAGCCAAAGTATTTACCTGAAAGATTTGAAGGAATTATCTATACGAAGTACACATAGATGTCTTCAAAGGTCATAAGAACGTCCAGTATGTATTTTCTCAGAAAGATCTAAATCTTCATCAAAGAAGATGGTTAGAGCTTTTGAAGGATTATGACAAGAGTTTCCTTTATCATCCGATAAAGGCCAATATTGTGTCCGATGCTCTCATTAGACTCTCCATGGGTAGTATTTCTCATGTTGATGATAGAAAGAAGAAGATAGCTCAGTAAATCCATCAGCTTACCAGACTAGGCATTCTCTTAGTTAACAATTTAGCGGGTGGTATATGTGTTCAGAGTATTTAAGAGTCATCTCTAGTTTTTGAGGTCAAAGGGAAGCAAGATAGGGAGCCTAGCCTTGTTAAGATAAAAGAGTCAGTTCAGAGTCAAAAAGTAGAGGATTTGTCCCAAGGAGGAGGTGGTGTTTTTTGTTGTCAGAGTTGTTTGTGTATTCCAGGTGTAGATGACTTAAGGCAGCAAATTCTTATAAAAATGCATGGTGCGCGATACTCAATTCATCCACAGGCCACTACGATGTACCGTAACCTGCAGGAGATCTATTGGTGGAGTGGGATGAAGAGAGATATTGTAGAGTTTAAGGCTAAGTTCTCTACATTTTAGTAGGTTAAGATAAAGTATGAGAAGACTAGTGGTTCCGTGAATGAGTTCACCATTCCTACTAGGAAGTAGGAAGAAGTGAACATGGACTTTGTGATGGGTTTGCCTAGAACTCGTCATCAATGGATTCAGTTTGGGTTATTATAGACAGAATGACTAAGTTTGCTCATTTCCTTCCAGTTCGTACTTCTTATTTAGCTGAGGATTATGCTAAGATCTATGTCAGAAAGTTGGTCAGATTTCATAGATTCCACTAGCTATTATTTCAGACAGAGGTACCCAGTTCACCTCTGACTTATGGAAAGCGTTCCAAACGGGTCTTGATGCCCAAGTTCATATCAGTACAATGTTTCTTCCTCAGATAGATGGTTAAGCATAAAGGACCATTAAGTCTTTCAAAGATATGCTAAAGGCATGTACAGTTGATTTCAATGGGAGTTGGGATGACCACTTTCCTTTAGTTGAGTTTGCATACAACAATAACTATTATTCCAGTATATAGATGGCTCTATTCAAATCTTTCTATGTTGGTTCTAAGTTAGTGAGGCCTCAGTTATAGGTCCTGACTAAGTATTTGATGCCTTAGAGAAAGTTCTATTGATCAGAGAGAGACTCTGGGCAGCTTAGAGCCGACAAAAGTCATATATAGATGTTCTTATAAAGGATTTCGGTTTTTAAGTCAATGGCTATCTATATTAATATCTCTCCCATAAAGGAAGTGAAGAGGTTTGGCAAGAAATGGAGACTCAGTCCCCAATCTAGCGGTCCCTTCAGGATTCTCAGTCTCTTAGGCAAAGTAGCTTATAATCTTGAATTTCCTTTAGATCTAGTCTCAGTTCATCTATTATTCCATGTCTATTTTATCATGAAGTGCATAGGTGACACAGTAGTTGTAGTCCCTATTCAGAGTACTGACATTCAGAACAGCCTCTCCTATGAATAGATTTTAGTCAAAATCTTTGACTATCAGACTCGTAGATTAAGGAACAAAGAAGTCCCTCAAGTTAAAGTTCTTTGGAAAAATTAGTCTTAGGAAGGAAATCCTTGGGAAGCAGAGGCACATATGTATACCAAGTATCCTCACCTTTTCCCCACCAATTCAGATCAAGCTCAAAGTAATAGTCCTCCTTAAGCTTGTAAAGTTCACGTTTAGTATTCAGTTTCATGCTCATGTTCCCATTATAAACTTTGTACCTATTACCATTTCATACTCAGTCATCCATTCATGTATCAGTCTAGCATTTAATCATGCATCATATATGCATTTTCAGTGCAAAAACCATAATCATGCATTCATGAGTCAGTTACACGTGCATTAGATATACATGTCCAATATGATGTAGTAAGTTTATTAGTCATGTCATTCATGAGATCATGTTTCAGTCATTCATGTCAAGTTCATGTTTTGCTTATCTTTCATCCCCTCTCAGTTAATTCTTATTTGAGGACGAATATTCCCAAGGGGGAGATATTGTAATACCCGATATGATTCAAAGATAGGAAGTAAATCAGTTTTCTTATCTATGAAACCTCCTATAAAGTGATTTATATTTGAGTACATGACTTACAATGAGTATGCTAGCGATAAGTTACCTTATCATGTGTTAAGAATGCTCATGTGAGTCACTTAGAGTATGGTAAGCTAATAGCTTTTGAATCCATCAAGTTTTAGTGTGTGAATCCACAAGAGTAAACTTTGAACGAGGATAACTAGATTGATATTTAATATTTTGGCATATTTATACCCACCAAATTGTAGAGAATCAAACTAGATTTCCAATGATACCAGTTATATCGAAATCCGACACCCGAGAAAGAAGTTATGGCCTTGAAAAGTAGGAGTGCGACGCATAACAATCGAACATGGCTACTAGAACAAGTGTGCGATAGGTTGTGCGGTGTACACCCTCAAGTGTGTGATATCATGTGCGGTGCACACCTTAGCTTGTGCAATAGGGTGTGCGGTACACACATTAGCATGTCTGATGAGGTGTGCGACGCACACTTATAATTTCAGCCACAAAAATACATAGTTTTTGAGTTATTTAGGGGATAATTAAGTCTTTTAACACTACTTACACGTCCCATAATGTAACCTCATGAAATCTATAGATTCTAATCACATTATAACCTTATTAACATCTTAATTTCATTATCCAAGAGCACAATAAGGAGAATAACGACTACGCTATTGAGTTATACGTAGTGTTCATCCATGGATTCCTTTCATTCGTGGAGTTCAAAATCAATCTTTGAAAACTAAAACATGAATGTTTTGTGGTGATATGGTTGTATTAATGTTGTTGTTTGTTGTTTGTTCTATAGAGTGGGAATTTGATGAACTTTCATAAAGATTTTGATTATGTAGTTGCAACCCATAAAATTGGGTGGATTAAGGTGGTGTAAATTTATGAATACACATATTCCGTAAAGAGTTCATGCAAGGTTTTTGATAAAATGCTTAGTATGTGATAAACCAAGTTTCCATGATCTGTAGTATTTAAATGACAGGCCAATGTTAACCATTATAATTTGATATGAATTCCATGCTCTATGCTTTATATTTTCACATGAATTCCACGTTGTTGTTATGTCATGGTTGTGGTAACGAATGAGCATAATATTGAAGTTATGCAAGTATATACATGTTGTATGAATACCCCCTTCCATGTCTAACGTGTTGTGAACCATGATTCACATGAGATCCCTTACATATGATATGATGAATTGTAGACTCAAATCATGTGAACAAGTCATGTCGTGTGTGTCAGTTTCCTACTATCGAGTCCTGGGGGTATTCGTACCCAAAATTAAAGTTGTGTGCCTAGAGCCATATCATGTTTCACGATATCAAAAATCACACCATGGTTCAGTAGAATTCAGTCAGTCATGCGACTCAGGAAACCTCATGATCTCAGACAGCTATCAGATATCAGTAGTACTCCATCAGTTAACGGAATTCAGTAAGCTTAGTCCACATACAGTCAGTAATTCATGTTCAGTCTCTTCAGATGGAAGTAGAAGTTAGCACCGAATGAACCCAAGGATGAAACATACAATGCCAGTTGAGGGTGCGATTCTTAGCAGTCATCCTTGCTTTCCAGAACCATATAGCCAGCATAGGTTGAGACATCAACACTGTCAGATGATATTTTATGAGGTGTCTTAGCACTGTCAGCTGAGGGCCCCACCATTCTCTTTTGGGAACACTGTCAGATGAGGGTTACCCACAATTATCTTTACCAGTGGTGTGGTATTGAATCGCTTCCAGTCAGGGTAGAGATTGGACCCCCGCTTAGCCATAATGGCACTTATAGGGGTATGTCGGTTAAACAACAACCTCCCACTGTATCAGTATCAGTCACAATAAAACAACTAAGATAGTTTTTCAAATTTTAGTATATCAGGACTGTCAGATACAATCAGACTCAGTTACAATACTAAACTCAGATAGTTCCATAAAATTTAGGACTGCCAGACACAGTTTCCCATGTTATCAGAACTACAGTATCAGTCATGTTAGTCATCAGTGAACCATGTATTAGAATATAGGCCTAGCTATCATGCACCCACGATTTCAGTTACTATGTATGTATGTTTGTACTCCTACGTTCATATCAGTCAGTCAGTTAGCATTGTTCATGCATGTAAACCCTGTTTATATTTTGCCTAGCTCACTCGTATAATTAGTACCTTCCCACGTGCTGATGTATTTGTGCTATGGTGCTTTCTTTTTATGTTACACCATAGGTCCAGAGACACGAGCTCCATATCAGCAGTAGCAGTAGAATTTTCCATTCGCAGAGTTACACTGAGTACTCTTCATTCGAGGACTAATATGATTTCATTCATTATTTATTTCCGTTAATTTTTAGTTTTACAGAGTTAGTTGGAGTCATGTTCCTTCAACTCCTTATTCAGAAAGTACTTAGAGGCTTTTAGATTTAGTTCAGACTTATGTTCAGCTTTGATTCAGACTTCAGTCATTTTGGGTATTTTTTTCACCCATATGGATGATATATTTATTTTAGTTGAACCTTATGGCTTATTGTTCATATTTTTCGCCTTTTACATATATAATATGCAGTGTACATGTACAAATATCAGTCTTGGGTTAGCTTCTGGATCTTTGGAGTCATGAGCATTGTGTAGCGTTTCGGTTAAGATAATCGGGACGTTACACATACATGGCAAGCTCTATGACCCAACTTAATAGGAAGAGGTACGGCTGGACCAAAATGGCCACCTTGAATTGCAAAACAAAAAGACATACTACCTGAGCTCTACAAAGATTCCTGCACTAGTCTGAGAAAGGTGACCTCTGAACTCTCTCATATGGCATAGCTTCTTGACACTTCCCTGAGATGCGTAATGAATATGCTCAGTAATTTTAGCATGGTATACTATACGATAAAATGATTCTCTAAACACTACTAACTGAGACGTAGCTAACTAAAATGAAACAATTAATTTCTTAATGAACTTTAGAATCTTCTCAAATTTTAGAGGAAATGATGGCATAGGAATACGTAGACGAGGAATAAAATCATGTTTCATAATTTCCAACAATCATGAATCCCTACTCCAGGTGATCAAAGTCATCTCTCATTTGATCCTTCAGACAATAAAGCATAAACCTCTAAAAAAGCCCTCAACAAACTAATCCTAAGACATCTCCAGAGAATAAAGAGGTCTACAGCCAATAAGTTAACTCAACAAATCTCTTGCGGCATCCTTCAACTAATAAGTCATATATACAACACCATACGACTTAAGCAAACCAAGTTTATGCAACATCTCATGACAGTCAATCAAAATCTCACAAGAATCATCGGCTATGGTATCAACGATCCTAGGAGGACCAAAATATGTAAATCTTTCAAAGCTCTTTTGATCCTCAGAAGACATAGTTGTACTAAAAAAAAGAGGCATAGTAAATCTGCCAGGTTAAGATCTTATTTGGGGAGTTAACATAGTCAAAGAAAGAACTCTTAATCTTGGAATACCATACTCAGATGTTACTGCTCAAGATTGAATAAAACCCAGAGTCTTTGGAGTATCAAAAACAAAAGTAAGTACCACCAGAGAATCCATACTTGAGGCTTAAGGAACACCATAAGCAGTACCTAGCATAGACAAAATTGAAATAAATAGATCCGAGGGATCATTGAAGGCACAGAAAGGAGCATCGTTTAAATAGGTCAATAAGAAAATCAACAACCCTTCTAATACTGGTGTAAAAGAACATAGTGGAACCAAATTCAAACATATATCTCCAACACGCTCAATATGAGGCTTAAGGGTGAGTCGTCTAGAACTACTCCTAGATGGAGAAGATCCACGTGCCATTCTGCTACCTCAAGCCTGCACATGTCTAAATTGGGCTTTCTCCATGGATGAAGGCTCCAAATCTCTAACTTCACGAGATCTACTCATCACCATCTGTACTAAAAATAGTAAAATATGACTTAGGGAGCAAGGTTAAAATGCGCATGATATGGAAGAAAATAAGAGAAATTTCCTAAAGACATCCTCCAGCCTTTATAGATACGGACATCCATTTATCAATACGCGAGACTCTATTAGACATCCTGTTCTCAGACTATTGACACCGATGAACCTATCTGCTTTGATACCAGTATGTCACAACCCAAAAATTTAGGTTTGTGATAGAACCTGTAGCGACAAACCTTAACAAATATGCCTATCACACAAACTGTTAGAAAAGGTAAAATAATAGAAATAACCTAACTAAGTCTTCAATGTTACATCCAAACCACATAATATAGTTCAGAGTAAGGACATAACCAACAATATCTTAATCCCTAAACCTGGACTCATAGAGTAAGAAAATCACTAGTTTAACTCAAGATTAAATACATATGATATCAAAAAAGTATACGTTATCTCTATATATGAATAAAGACATAGTCTAAATAAAGAAAGGTAGTAGTCAACTTAAAGCATGAATCCAATCTCTACCTTGAATAGTTCCAAAGGAATCCTGAATAAACCACCGTGTGGCATAGTAGAATAAGGATCCTTACTAATGGGAGGTAGTAGGGGTGTGTACAGTCCACCTGTACTCAAAAGGTATCATAGGCCGACCGAGAATATTAGAAAATAAAGCATGAAAATACATAGTAAGGGCACATCACATGAAGTCTGAAAATGACCCACAATGATAGTCCACACCATTTTCACTAATAGTTCTATAATATTCACATACATCATAGAAAATACTAGGAAGGAATACAAGTAAACTAATATCAAGCATACAAGTACTATTGAAAGGATTACATCTATATATCTATACATCAAGTACGATAATACCACACAAATTAAGTTCTAATGTAACCCAATGCAAGAAAGATGATAATAGTGATGATGATAATAATGATGTTATGCACGAGACTTTCACATAACCTTCGTATACACATACAGAGCTAAAACTTCCTGACATAGTACCCCTGGGGGGTTCATCAACCCATATACAATCCATATCTAATCCATATCCATATCTCTTCTCCAGCACATCTTTCAACAAAGGGTTTTAATGATATCACATTTTTTGTCAGAAAAAGTTAGTATTTATAGTATTTCCATGATGGTACAAGTGATTTCTTAATGTATATAAAATGGGAATGTAATGCTCACAACCAACCATAAAGAGCATTTCCATGTCCAACCAATTTACCAACCAACCGAGCCAACATTCCATTCAATATTTCAAACCATCCATGAATTACAACATAAATCATATGCCAATAAATGAATCACATAATAATACACAAATGATACCACATTAGGGTTTGTCATTAACTAAGACATAGCTAATTTCATCTACACATGGTCAACAATCTAATATAGGACCCAACACTATCACATATAGCAAATAGTATACAAAGACCATCAAATAACATTATTATATAGGTCCCCACATGGGAACAACATGATAATAAATCAATTTTCATTATTAGTTCGACCACCCTTTCCATGATTTTGTATCAACATTTACTACCCAGCCTAGTTTGAAGAAAGTTAAGCCATTACCTACCTCGAATACCAAAAATCAATCCACAAGACTTTACTCTAAATCCTTACTCCTCCTGAACTATCTTGAAATAAAATAAAATATAAAAATATAGAATCGATGCATCAAATGAAATATAATGATACATATATTACCTATTTTAAAGTTAGGGTCAAAATGGAACCCCGAAATGGGTTTTTGAGACAATAGACTAAATAATAATATTATCCTTGAAATAGGTTACCTATCATTTTGAGAATATACAACCAAAATACCAAGCAAAAATTTGTTAAAAATAAGGTCCAAATTGACGAAAAATGCTATTTAAGCATCACCGGCAAAATCCCTAAAAATCCTTTTTGTAATGAAGAATCTCAAGTTATTATGAAGAAGAAATTAAGAGAAAAATGATAATTATAAGATTTGAAACTTATCCAAGTGCAAATGGGTTGAAAATTGGGTTTAAATACAAGAAATACAAACTTTAGGGCTTTCATGCTATAATTCCCAATTTTCCACAATAATTCACGTTAAAACAAGAATTATATGATAAAATTTTAGTAAACTAGTTTAAAAAGTGATTAGAAGCTAGCCCAAGCTTATAAATAGATGAAATGTCTTAAAAGCATGAAACCCTAAGCTCCAAGTATCAAAAATTAGGGAAAACACTAAACTGAGGTATATGTAGGATCTACGTCTTTGCGAAACCCTTCAGATTTATCTAGAATCTCATGAACTCAAATGCAATATGTTATCCTTTCAAATTTGATGCTCCAAACTCAATGTTGATATCAGGTTTTTTAAAAAATATCATTTCACAAAGCTGACCCCGAAACTCAATTTCCCAACTTTCCGAATCGAGGCTCGAAATGAGATTTCAAAGACTTAAAACCACACTAACCATGTTACCAACCTAAAATCGATGTTTGGGATTTGTTGAAACTATCCATTTTTCCTTCCAATGCATAGATCACTATACAACCCAAGGCCTCGCCATATTGGATATCTCAAGTCCCACGTGGACTGGAGATCACCCCTAATGGCTAACAAACCAAACATACCACACCCAAAGATCGAATGAATTTTGAATATATAATAAAATAGCGTAAAATAGCCTGAAACATTTTTAATTAGACAGCGATCGTACAAATGATCAACCCTCACCACCTAATAGCCACAATAGTCCAAACAAAGCCTTTGAAACAATAAACCAAAATTGAATAAAGTGCCGGGACATGTCCTTGGCAATAGCCAAAAACCAAATCGAAAGGAATAGTCAAAATGTAAGGGAAACCATAATCATGAAATAGGGTATTCCAAAATATGAAAGCTCACCACTTCATTCTGAGTCACTAGAAGATCCCAAATCCAAGTCACTGACCAAGAAATATGGAAGTAATGCCAGTTGATACATCACATGGGGATACAATATCTAAAGAATAATAGTAGTGGGAGAGCTAGCATGTAACTTAGGTATAGAGGAACAAAATAATTCCATGATAACAGTTCAAAGCAGTAAACCCTCTTACACATAATATCATATAAAGTACATATACATAACCATATACATATGTTAAGGTAGGGAGCAGGGATTAGAGTGAACTTTAACAAAACCTTAACCTGGGTTTTGAAGAGTTACTGTTATAATCCATCCACGTGCTAATGGGTCAAGTTTTACCACCTAGACGGGCCCAGTGCATATTATTTGTATGACCCAAAGATATCATAGGTGGCCGGAGACTCCCTTGTACCCTTCACCATGCATGATACATATATATGTATATGCCTTTAGTGGATTCCCTTTCACCCCGCAAGCACTTGGTCATCAAGACCAACCCTTATGTTGGCAAACATGAGTTTCCAGGATTACTTGTTCGAACTCACATCTTAATGGATAACCAACATAACCTCTATTGTTGCCCAATAAAAAAATTTAACACATAACCCAGCTACCAATTCTAGGAGTCAGTTATTGAGGAATTATTTAGTGGTATTATTATACCCATAATAGCTTGCTAGTAATGTCATTAACACAACATATAGGAATTCCCACGTACATCATAGAATCCATTATAAAAATAACTTTGGGGAGTCTCATGTACCCCACAAGAATTTCAAGATCATTATTGTCAAATTAACCGATTATGCCATAAATTAATATCAAAGATAAATCAAACCAAGTTATAATTCATATTATTAAACCAATTGTGCAAGTGGATTGAGGTTGTTACAAATTTTCATACCAACCCAATTAAGGGATTCCATTATACCTATGTTCATCCTCCATTCTCATGCACCCTGAACCACCAACCAAGAATCAATTTTATGCTAAACAATTTAAAACATATCATAGAAGAAGCAATTTTTTAAACAATTTACATTCAAAACCCTAAACCCATAGATCGAAATAAAATATCAAAACCATATAAACCTTATCCTAATAAGTCCATTTAGAAAATACAAGTAATGGGGAAGAGTAACTTGCCTCAATTATCAAGAATACCCTTGAAACCCTAGATGACCACCTCTCTTGGAACCCATGCTTTAACTTGAATATAAAATTTTATAGAGTATTTGGTAGTGTTTAAGGTTACTTAGATTATTTATGAGTGATGATAACAGCCACAAGGTATTATAAGTTATGGGTTTCAATTTGGTTAATAGGGGAAATGTCAAAAATTCCCTTAACTTAGTAACTGGAAAAGTGTCGCCTTTAACTATGAGTCAATCCTTACTTGTAACTACTCCATACAACTCGTCACCATGAGTCGTAACCGAAGCAGTACCACCAAGACAACATACACTACTGGTGTTATGCCTCATCCACAGGAATCATAATAGGACCCTACGACTCGTAGAGATGACTCATAGACAACACAAAACCCAAATTAAGTCTTACACTAGACACCCTATGATTACACTGATTTACTCATAATATATCCTTATGGATCATAGTGAGCCCCTCGTAATAAGAGAAGAATCAAGCCATAAACTTGCTAATTTTTTAAGGGTCATCCCAACAACTCATCAAGACGTCTTATGAGTGATAGAGTATTATAATATCTAGTGAAGTGAGCTCAAATTTAATGAAATTTTCAAGGGGAAAAAATTGAAAATGTTTCAAGTCTCACCAACTTGATTTGTTCATCCCCAAATGATAGGTCAAGGAAATTTCTAGTACAATTTAACTCCATATACCTCTACTCTTACCTTTAACAAAGACAATAACCAAGGATGCTAAAGAAATCACTCTTATCTTTAACAAAGTGAGGAAACAAAGATACTAAGAATAACACGTATCTTAAGAACAATTTTCCCAAGAGAAAAACAAGAATGGATACTTGGACTTTATGTTCTCTTTGGTTTCCTAAGTAGCCTCTTTAACCTTATAGTTCCTCCATAGAACCTTTACCACAGCCACATCCTTTGTCCACAACAGATGAGCATGTCGAATAAAATCTCAATAAAGAGTTCCTCATAAGATAAGGAATCAAAAATATCAACCTCCTCCAAAGGATTAACTGTGGAAGAATCACTCACGCACTTTCTAACATCAAAACATGAAACACTAGATGAATGAATCTCAAACTAGGAGGCAAATCCAACTTATATACAATACTACCAACCCTCTTCAAGACCTAGCACGGGCCATCATACTAGGGACTGAGCTTCCCTTTCATCCCAAACTGCATTACTCCCTTAATAGAAGATATCTTTAAGAACACCCAATCGCCAACTTCAAACTCTAATTCCCTATTCCTCATATCTGTATAGGACTTTTGGTATCCTTAGATAACTTTAAGTCAGTCCTAAATCACCTTCACCTTGTCCGTTATTTGGTGAACCAAATTTGAGTAGAACATCTCAGCCTCACCAACATCAAACCACTCAATGGGAGACCTACACTTCCTACCATACAATGCCTCTTATGGAGCCATCTTGATAATAGAATGGTAGGTTTTACTATACTCAAACTCTATAAGAGTCAAATGATCAACCCAAATACCACCATAGTCAATCACATAAGCTCAAAGCATATATTCTAATGTTTAAATAGTCCTCTTTGCTTGCCTATCTGATTGAGGGTGGAAAAAAGTACTAAGGCTTACCTTAGTTCCCTAACCTCTCTGAAAAGAATGTCAAAAATGTGATGATATGACATTGAGTAAATAGGTTCCCCATGAAACTTCACAATCTCTTGGAGGAGCAACTTAGCATAATCCTCTATCGAATAATTAGTCCTCACTGGCAATAATTTATTAGACTTAATCATCCTCTCCACAATAACCAAAATTGAGTCTAACAGATTTTTTGAGACTGAGGAAGAACATTAATGAAATTCATACTAATTTCTTTCCACTTCTATACCGGCAACACAAACTCTTGAGTGAACCCACTGGGCCTCAAGTGCTGAACCTTCACTTATTGACACACCATGCATTTATCCCAAAAATTGGTCATATTTTTCTTTCTATTGTCACATAAATAAATCTTCTTAAGATCATGATACATCTTCATCAAACTACGATGAATATAATAACACTACTCATGAGCCTCATCCTAGATCCTCTCTCGCAAACCATCAACATCAGTAACACATAATCTGCCTAGTTACCTCAAGATACCATCACTAACAATCTCAAAAGCTACAAGCTTTTGTTGTTCCATATTCCCTTTAATCTTTATTAAGAAAGGTTCCACTACATGTTTCTCCTTTATTTTAGCAACAAAGGGTGACTTTCCCACCTATTGCAAAAACACACCATAATTCTTAGAGCCCAAGAGACAAACTCCAAGGTTGGCAAAACTGTGAATATCTTTCACCAACACCTGCTTATCCTGATCTACATGAGCTAGACTCTACATGGATAACCTTCTTAGAATAATTGATAACGCTGAATCTACAGCTCTCGTAGGAGTGTAAAGCAATCACTAGCAAATATAGAATCCAACTGGGTTAGGTATCGATCCCACAGGGAATAGCTTGGTCAATAAGTAAGCAACGATTACTACACTTTTAGTGCAAGTCTCCTAAAAAGGGGGGATTGTAATGTGTAACCAAAATATAAAAGTAAAAACTGAAAATAGCAATGTAAAAAGAAAGAATAGTTAATAAGTTGTAAAACAATGAGAATTGAGGAGTTGGGGTTATGTCCACCTTCTGAGTTATACGTCTCGATTGGCTATGAGTATGTTGAATTCCGACATGCATGTGCTTATAGAGAATTGTATTCGATGGTAAATCAAGGCATCTTTCAACCTATTCGAGGATTATTTCACTTTAACTCTTTCGAGCTTAAAGCGTGTCTAACGGTACAAATTCTCCAAGAGGTTAATCCAGTTACGACACTAACTTTTTAATAGGGGATGGGACCCTACTACATTGACATTATCTCTTTTCCAGACAGATAACCTTTCTTTCGAACAAGTTAAATGTTATACTGGCGTATTCTTGCATTTGCAACCATAGAGAATTTAGATTAAGATGAAGAGAATAATGATATAAGCAGCATACGTGTCGCGAACTCACAAACTCATAGTAATAGATAGTATCTCATTCGGCTTTCATAACCCCAACAGAGAAGTTTAGTTACCCATGATTGTAAAGGAAATCCCAATTGACATTGTTATTATACCACAATAAAGATTTCGTGTAATAATGATGTGGTAGGCGTTAGGTGTGAATTTCCCTAGCAAGTAACGTTTCTCTTGTTGTGGAAAAATAGATGAATAGAAGAAAAATAAAAAGTAGAATTAATGGAAGAGTTATAGAATTAAGGAGGAATGTGTAAGGTAAAATATATATGGAATTGTAGAAGAATGTATATATAAAAATCTCTAGCAAAATAGGGTATTTATAATACCCATATCCTATTCCTACTAAGCTAATGAAATACTTAACCCAATTATACTAGGTTAATGTATCATTATCCTAATCCTACTAAGCTAATGAAATACTTAACCCACTTGTACTAGGTTAATGTATCATTATCCTCATCCTACTAAGTTACTGCTAGTCCCCAAAGTCTTTAGAAATGCTGTTTTTGCCCGGGACAGATTTTCCATTCATCACTTTTGGTCCTTAGGCGTCCAAGACTCCCTCTTCTCCTTTCGTGAAGCTTTCTTTGGCGTCAAGTAATCCATAAAATGCTGAATTCTGCATCATTTATACCTGAAACTTTGCTAATCATGTTCGTTAGCTCACTTACAGGAAAAAGGACTAAAAGTGCATGAAATATATAATTTGTTCTCAAAACTAGGCTAAAATATGAGTAAAATATAGCACTATAGGCGTGTAAATTCGCCTATCATCAACACCCTACACTTGAAGCTTTATTCGTCCTCGAACAAACTATCATGTCCTTCTAAACATTAACTTGGGGTTTCACGGTAACAACACAAAATATTCATCAAGACAAGCATAGCAATCATTAACAAAGAGTAGTTTTCTGCTCATTAGTAGAAACAATTCAACCTCCAACATAGACTCGTGATGCTGATCAACTCATACTCAAAAGTTAAGGCACAAAGAATCATACACAACTATCCAAAACTCATCAACCATGTGTGTCTCATAATATATTACCCATAATCACTCTCAAGCATAGTATATTTATCAAACATGGGTATAGAAATATCCTTGCTCTCGCTCTCTCAAAGAATTCATATGTTGCAACTGATGACCATAGGCTTTCCCTTAGTGTAATGCTCCACTAAATGTCAGAATTCTAGGCTTAGGATCAAGTAGGTCTTTTGATGGTTGTAATGTAGGCTAAGGGATGGGTAGGACTGTTTTGGCCAGAAATAGTGACTATGTTTCTAAGCGTTTTAATACATCACATTGTATCATTAACACTTTTCTTTCAAACAACCTTTCTACTTTCTTTTATTCTACCACCCTTTTTCTCCTCTTTTGTTTTTTCAATTTTAAGCAACTTTTCAGCTTCCCTTTCCTTTTTCTTTTCATACCTCTTATGATAGCACTTTCTTTTTCATAACAAATTCAAGCACCAATACATTCTAAAGCATCATACTCACCCAATTTCCTCTTATTTTGTCACATTACTTTATAATTTAAAGCACTTAGGAATTTGGATCAAATTATGGTCTTGAAAAAAATGGATTAGGCTTACATATGAGGTTGTCAAAGAAAATAGGCTAAAGGCTTAAAGGGGTTAACTAGGATAATGTCCATGGGTAGGTAAAAATAAGGTAAACAAGTATAGGTTGCCAAAGAAATGCCTAAATCATCTCCTAGACTTACACTCGTTATTTTCGCTTTACATACACACCAGGCAAGTTCTAGCATCAGCCACAAACATAGAATATACAATATCCTCACACACACAAGGCACATGGTTGACTTTATTGGGAGTAGTATAGACTCTTGACCCAACAACTAAAGGAATTATACCACACAATATCACGTAGTGAGTCACAATTAGAGCCTAAATGTCTCAATAGTCATGATTTTAGCACAAACTCTTGTTATAATCTCATGCTGCCTATTAGAATAAAAAAAAAATTTAACTACAAAAAATTCAAACAAACAAACATAAATAAATGCAAATGCGGATAGAGAAGTAAAGCATGCAAATACCACCACCCCACACTTAAATGGGACACTGCCCTCAGTGGAAAATAAATACGAAGAACCTCGTCAGTCGGACTCCTCCTCTATGTCAGGGGTCATACCTCCTTCGTCGGAATCATCATAGGAGTCATTGTCATCAGAATTCTCCTCCACGTCGAAGTCTGGCATGCGTCGATCATCATCGGTCGGCACATCATCATCAAGAGGTCCCTCAAGGTATGTACCTACTCCACATATCTCCCTCGCATGCATATTCATTGGATGCTCATGGTCCAGCTGTTGGAGCTCTACAGCAGTTGGAACCCAACCTCCGCTCATCATGGTGAACCGTGTCATGCCATAAAGGTAACGGAAGAAACTCTCATCTCGAGCATGTCTCTCCACAGTAGTAAGGTTGACGCCATGTGTTGTTTCAGCATCTTTGACCTTTGTGAGGTCAACCTTCTTTGAGTTATGTGGGAGTTTGTGATCAGCTGGTTCCTCTTCGATGTCTTTCTTCCGCAGGATTGCTGTCAACAAATTGGCAAAAGTGAAGTGAGACCGCTTGTGTAGCCTGGCCTTCCGCATTGTAGAGCGAATGATTGCCCCAATGTTGATAGGGACATTCTTTATCAAAGCGTAGACTAAGCACACTCTATCTCTTGTTATCTTGGTGTAATGGGTCCCTGGTATGAGGCAAGAGTTGACAATACGCAACCATATCCTTGCTCCCCTATTCAAAGGAGCATAGGGGAAGGTGTTGTGTCATCTGGTGTCTTTATGTCTGCTCCACCTTGCCATGGATCTACTTCCACAAAGTGTGTGTCGAATTTCTCTATAAGGAGGTCTATTTTACAGCTCTTTGAATGGTGCTGGATCGACTGAAGGCAAGCCAAGAAAGGAGTTGATCAGATCCGCATTGAGTTGTAGAACTTGGCCCCGAATCTTGACTTCGCTGCCTGAGATTTTCGGCGACCAATTGGCGTAAAATTCCCTTGTTAAATCAATATTACATTCTCCTATGTCGCGGAAGATGAAATCCAGATTTAATGCCATGATTTTTGCCAACATGCGTGGCTCCTACTTCGCTAGGCTGTCATTGTTGATCAAGTCGACATGAACATATTTTCTTTACTTGTTGTTCCTATACCATTCCTTGGCTTCCTCCTCAAGAACCCATTGTATTTCAAACATGCGGCGTGGTAATGGCATTGAGGATGATTCTCCTTGGTCCTTGCGACCTCTTTTCTTGCCCTTTTAGGAAGTGGTAGCCTTGTCTTGTCTTGCTTTAGGAGCCATTGTACCTAAGACTTAGAACAATGTTCATGTTAGCATCATCTCAATGGATACAATCTATACACAAGAAATAGGGGTACCACCCCACACTTAGGTTGTTGATACAAATTAGTGAAGTGAAAGTAGTCGATTACTTAGACTTCATCGACATGCATTTTAGGCGCTATATTCCGACAGGAAAATCAGAGATGTATCACTTCTTGCAACCTTAGTAATACTGTCATGTTAGATATGACAAGACTACTACATAGGGATTACATCCATGGTATAGTTTCTATTAGTAATCACAACCTCCTATGTCGGTAGGCAACTATAAGTCTTATTCCGATGAACGAGATATTCTAACATTTAAGTATTCAAGTGACAAGATTATGCAATGTTTATGACTATATAAATTCCGCAATTAGTATAACAATGCATCAAAATCAAATTCAAGTTGTAAACAAGTTAAGATCATTCTAACGTATATGTTTACTCACATGGTTTTGTATCAACAATTCAAACACATTAACATCAACAGTATTACTTCAAGATGTAGCAACTTATAATAGACATAGCAACGTAGTACTTATGAGAAATAGATGAAGAACAAGAGAGTACTTACGTGATTGAAGCCTTTGGAGATGTTCTTGTGAAGTGGGAGATCAAAAAGAAAAGTTTTTTGGGAGGATTTGGATGCTATGTGCGGCGCCTAGGTCAAGATTTCAATGTGTTTATGTTTCAAGACTAAGTCCCCTTTGTATAGGAAAAGTATGGGTCGGGTTTTGACCCATTTAAAATCGGTTTTGGAGACAAAAAGTGACCATAGGCGGCGCCTTTAGCTTTGACTAAGCATGGTATAGGCGGCACCTAATGCAAACCATTTGCTAGCATAGGCGGCGCCTAGTGCAATGCCTTTAGTGACCATAGGCGGCGCCTTTAGCATGGCATATGAGATTCCGAGACCAAATGCTTTAGCATAGGCGGCGCCTATGCTACAACATACTTGAGCATGGGCGGCGCCTATGCCTTTGCACACTAGATTCTAAGACCTTAGGCTATAGTATAGGCGTTGCCTTGTTCGTGGCCTAGTTTTTCCTAGGCCTAGCCTTGCTCGATGCCTATTTTTTCATGAGAAATGATCAATCCATATCCTTATGCATCTTAATTCCAAACTTACCACCTTTACCATGCAATATGTCCAAATCGTCATTTGAAACCAATCTCCTCGTTGAATACATCTTGCACCTACATTTGCTCAAAACCACTTAAAACGATTAGTACGATGGGTTGCCTCCCATCTAGCGCCTTAGTTATGGTCGTGGCACGACTCTTATTTTTGGATTTTCATTTATCAAATGCAAAACATATACTAAAAAAATGAAAAATGATAAACGATGGGTTGCCTCCCATCAAGCGCCGTATTTATTGTCGTGGCTCGACATAGTTACCTCGAGTACTTAGACTTCGTCGAGATAAGTGATGGCCATATCTTTCATTGAGTCAAGAGGACCGAGATAAGGTTTAGCACGTTGACCATTCACCTTGAAGACAACACCATTATTGTCTTCCAATTCGACTACTCCAGACGAGTAGACTTGGATAACTTTGTATGGACCAGCCCACTTAGACTTTAACTTACCTGGGAATATCTTCAATCTAGAGTTGAAGAGAAGCACCATATCATCCTTTTGAAAGCTTCCTCGAACAATCCGCTGATCATGATACTTCTTCATCCGCTCCTTGTATATGTCTGACTATTCTTATGCATGGAGACGGAACTCATCTAAATCGTTCAGCTGCTCCAACCTCATATTCATCGCATCATCCCAATTCAAATTCAATTGCTTCAACGCACACAATGCCTTATGTTCAAGCTCAATGGGTAAATGACAAGACTTCCCATAAACTAGTTGATAAGGGGACATGCCGATGGGTGTTTTGAATACAGTCCTATACGCCCATAGTGCATCATCTAGCTTTCGAGACAAATCCTTCCTATTAGCATTTACCGTCTTCGCAAGGATCTGCTTTATCTCCCGATTGGAAACCTCTACTTGTCCACTTGTTTGTGGGTGATAAGGCGTGGCTAACTTATGTTGCTTGACACCATACTTAGCCAACACGTATTTGAATAGCTTGTTGCAGAATTGAGATCCTCCATCACTTATGATAGTACGTGGTACTCCAAAGCGAGAGAAGATATTCCTCTTCAAAAATGCTACAACACGCTTTCCCTCGTTGTCGGCCAACACTACAGCTTCAACCCATTTCGAGACATAATCTACAGTAACTAAGATGTACTTCATTCCAAACAAATTCACGAATGGACCCTTGAAATCAATGCCGCACACCTCAAAGAGTTCTACCTCAAGGATTTTCGACATGGGCATCTCATGGTGATTCGAAATAGCACCTTCTCTTTGGCATTGGTCGCATCTTCTAACAATGTCATAGGCATCTCTGAATATCGAAGGCCAATAATATCCACTTTGCAATACTTTCCTTGCTGTCCGGTTACCTGCGTGATGTCCACCAACTTGGGAAGTGTTGCATGCTTCCAATATAGTAGGCACCTCTACATGGGATATACATTGTCGAATAATACCATCCGCACATTGTCGAAATAAATATGGCTCATCCCAATAGTAGTGTTGTACGTCATGCATAAACTTCCTCTTTTGATGGTATGATAAATTGGTAGGTATCACATTACTCACCATAAAATTTGCAAAGTCAGCATACCATGGTAATCCTTCCATTGTTGCTGCTAAGATCTCCTCATCAGGGAATGCATCATCAATCTCGATTTCAGGCTGCGCCACATGCTCGTTCTTGAGTGTAGATAGATGGTCGGCCACTTGGTTCTCGCAACCTCTTCTATCTTTAACTTCGAAATCAAACTCTTGCAGCAACAATACCCATCGAATTAATCTTGGTTTTGCATCCTTCTTTGTCATTAGATACCTAAGAGCTGCATGGTCTGTATGAATGATCACCTTAGTACCCAATAGATAGGCACGAAACTTCTCAAACGCATACACAACTGCTAGGAGTTCTTGTTCTGTCATAGTGTAGTTCCTTTGGGCTTCATTTAGGACCTTACTCGTATAGTAGATAGGATGAAATAATTTCTCCTTTCTCTGACCAAGCACAGCTCCAACGGCTACACCACTAGCATCACACATGACTACGAACGGGAGAGACCAATCTGGTGCTACCATGATAGGGGCTTCAATGAGTTTTCCTTTGAGGCATTCGAATGCCTTTAAGCAATATTCATTGAAGTCAAACTTCGCATCTTTCTCCAAGAGTTTGCACAATGGACTAGCAATTTTGGAGAAGTCTTTCATGAACCGACGATAGAAACCTGCATGGCCGAGAAAACTACTAACTCCCTTCACCGAAATTGGAGGCGGTAGCTTCTCAATGACTTCGATTTTTGCTCGATCAACCTCAATTCCTCTTTCGGAGATTTTGTGCCCAAGAATGATTCCTTCTTTTACCATGAAGTGGCACTTCTCCCAATTCAGCACTAGGTTGAATTCTACACATCTTTGCAACGCCATACTTAGGTTTGCCAAGCATGCTTCAAAAGTCTCACCAACAACTGAAAAATCATCCATAAATACCTCCAAAGTGTCTTTAACCATATCAGAAAAAATTGACATCATATAACGTTGACAGGTGGCTGGTGCGTTACATAGCCCGAATGGCATACATTTGAAGGCAAACGTACCATATGGGCATGTAAACGTTGTCTTCTCTTGGTCTTCGTGTGCAATACAAATTTGATTATAGCCAGAATAACTGTCTAAGAAGCAAAACCATCCTTTCCCCACTAATCGATCTAGCATTTGGTCCATAAATGGCATTGGGAAGTGATCTTTAAGTGTCCAAGAATTCAACTTTCGGTAGTCCACGCATACTCTCCATCCAGTGACGGGTCTGAGTGGAATAAGCTCATTCTTCGCATTCGCGATAACCATCATGCGTCCTTTCTTGGGAACACATTGTACCGGGCTTACCCATGTACTATCAGAGATTGGATACACAACTCCTGCGTCTAACCACTTAATTATTTCTTTCTTCACCACTTCTTGCATAGGTGAGTTTAGACGTCTTTGATGCTCAATGGTGGGTGTGCAATTCTCTTCAAGCTGAATTTTATGTGTACATATCCCAGGTGGAATACCAATAATATCCGCAATGGTCCATCCAATGGCTCTAATATACTTCCGTAGAATAGCAATGAGAGCTGCAACTTGTTGCTAACCTAAATCTGCTGCCACAATGACTGGAAGTGTGTTTTCGCTTCCTAAGAATGTATACTTTAAATGACTTGGCAGCTCCTTTAATTCTAATGTGGGTGGCTCTTCAATAGATGTCTTAGCTGGTGGTGTGGGTCGATTTTTAAGATCAAGGTCCAGCTTCTTGGGAATATAGCAATATGTCCCTAATCCTGATAGAGCACCAATAACTTCTTTACAATTTTCAGCATCCTCATTCTCTCCATTCATGAGCACAACTGCCAAAGGGTCATCAATAATTTGATCTTCTTCAAGTAATTCTTTCTCATTATCAAAGGAAACATCAGCCACCGAAAATACACTCAGATCTTTGGGTTGATTCATTGATTTGCAAACATCAAAGCGAACTACTTCATCATTTATTCGGAACGAAAGCTCATTAGCTCTCAAATCAATAAGCACGCTTCCCGTAGCAAGGAAAGGACGCCCCAAGATTATGGGAACATCTGAGTCTGCCTCACAATCCAAAATAACAAAGTCTGCCGGAAAGATAAATGAAGAAACTTTTACCAAGACATCACATAGAATACCAACAGGTCGTTTTACCGACCTATCCGCCATTACGAGCCTCATGTTGGTTGGAGTAAGATCACCCAACTCGAACTTCTTATATATAGATAATGGCATCAAATTGATGTTGGCTCCTAATTCGCATAATGCTTTGGCAAAATTCAAAGATCCAACGGTGCAAGGAATAGTGAAAGCACCGGGGTCAGCCTTCTTCTGAACTATTGATCGGGTAGCGATTGCGCTGCAGTAATGAACATCGTCTTTCAACTCATAACTTGCTGCCCGCTTCTTTGTCAAAAGATCCTTCATAAATTTTGCATACCCAGGCATTTGTTCAAGTGCCTCCACCAATGGAACATTAATGGTCAGCTGCTTTAACATAGTCATGAATTTGCTGAACTTCGTGTCATACGCCACCTTCTTCAATCTTTGAGGGAAAGGTGGTGGTGGGTATGGAATTGTTCTCTCCATGGCTTTCTTCTCCTCTTGCTTCCGTTTTTCAGCTTTTTCAGGTTGTAATCCATTGGGATTGACGTCATGGACGTTGTGCCCTTTTTTTGCGTCTTCTATAGACTTATCATCAACGTCCACTACTTCGTCATCCACTTGCTTGATTTTTACTGAAGTTTCCAGCACCTTACCACTCCGAGTAGTAATGGCCATGCATGACCCATCATTCCTTGGGTTTTGCACAGTATCGCTAGGTAAGGCGCCAGCCTTTCTTTGATTGAGTGCTGCTGAAAGTTGGCTCAATTGCTGCTCTATTTTCTTGATTGAAGTGGAATGAGAATCAACTATTTGTTTCATAGAGGACAAATCATTAACTACCTCCGTTACTGCAGCGCTTGTTGCTTCCACTCCCTTCAATATTTTGGTCATCATGTCTTCCATACTTCCAGAGCTAGATGTGGTGGCATCACGTCTTCCAGGGGGAACGTACAAACCACTCTTTTCATTCTTGTTCTTCCAACTACCTTGGTCTTTGTTTCCAGATTTATCATAGTAGTTCCGACCTTGGTTTCCTTGGGTATTCCCTCGGAAACCCCTCTGATTGTTCAAGTAGTTGGCCTCTTCTTTCGTATCAGATTCATCTCTTCCTTTTGACGCAATAGCTTTGACTTTTTCGGTTTTCCCTGATAATAAATGCTTTGTAAGAAGATCCATTTGTGTTTTCATGTGCGCCATATTTTGATCATGTTCTTCTTATCTTCTTCTATGGTCTACAGTCATGCTGATAGATAAAGTGGGTCTTGCTACCTCAGAATCCCTGGTATGCCAAGCTCTACTTTGCTTCGTCATACGATCTAGCATATTGCTCGCTTGACCAAAGGTGAGGTCCATAAAATATCCTCCAGCCGCATTATCCACAACTGGTTTAGTTATTGAATTCAAGGCTCTGTATAATATCTCCATTAGGTGAACATTAGTCATGTGATGGTTTGGGCATCTCGCTAGCTTTGTCTTGAACCTCTCCCATGTTTCATGAAGGGTTTCAGTTGGAAGCTGACGAAAGTTGCTGATTTCATCTCTCAATTGTGCTCTTTTGGATGGCGGAAAGAATCTTTCTAGGAAAGCGTCTCTCAATTGCCTCCAATTTGTAATAGAATCAGGAGTCAGCACATTCAACCATAGAGTTTCCTCCCCAGACAGAGACAATGGAAATAGACGTAATCGAATTGCATTCTGACCAACACCAGGATTATCAAACGACTTGCATGTAGAAATAAAGTTGATGAGATGCATATTCGGATCATCGCCTGCTAGTCCACCAAATAATCCCTTGAGTTGCAATACCTGAATCATGGAGCTTGTGATGTTGAACTTGGCTCCGGGCGCTAATAGTGGAGGAATTATGGCTCCAGTGGCTCCGGCTCCATCAAGATCATCATCATCGTCGTCAAAAGCTGGTTGCATGTGTTGGCGATCATACCTAAACCGAGCTTGTCGACCTCTTCTGTTGGTAGGTGTTGCGATTTCAGCATCATGCCTTGGGTTTAGTAACTCGTCATCACCTAAATCCTCATCGTTAGGATTTGTTGCTCGCCCAGGGTTATCAATGTTTTGTAAGTGTACTTGGGCGGCGGCAAGAGCAGCTAATCTCGCCTGCTCTTGTTGAGCAGTCATTCTTTTGATTTCTGTTTGTTCCTCCATTCTGCCAATTCATTGTGGTTCAGGACTGATAGGTAATAACAGTTGACCAGAACTTCGAGTATAGGGCATGCACTGAATAAAAACCTGCAGTAAACAAAAACAAAAACTAAAAGTAAAAGTACGAGAATCTTTGACCAAAGGGTCTAGTAATTATCACGAACTTAAGTGACACTCGTATTCCCCGGCAACGGCGCCAATTTTTGATAACGCTTAATCTACAGCTCTCGTAGGAGTGTAAAGCGGTCTCTAGCAAATATAGAACCCAACTGGGTTGGTTATTGATCCCACAGGGAATATCTTGGTCAACAAGTAAGCAACGATGACTAGACCTTTAGTGCAAGTCTCGTAAATAGGGGGGATTGTAATGTGTAATCAAAATATAAAAGTAAAAACTGAAAATAGCAATGTAAAAAGAAAGAATAGTTATTAGGTTGTAAAACAATGAGAATTGAGGAATTGGGGTTATGTCCACCTTCTGAGTTATACGTCTCTATTGGCTATGAGTGTGTTGAATTCTGACATGCATGTGCTTATAGAGAATTGTATTCGATGGTAAATCCAGGCATCTTTTGACCTATTCGAGGATTATTTCAATTTAACTCTTTAGAGCTTAAAGCGTGTCTAACGGTACGAATTCTCCAAGAGGTTAATCCAGTTACGGCACTAACTTTTTAATAGGGGATGGGACCCTACTACCTTGACATTATCTCTTTTCCAGACAGATAACCTTTCTTTCGAACAAGTTAAATGTTATACTAGCGTATTCTTGCGTTTGCAACCACAAAGAATTTAGATTAAGATGAAGAGACTAATGATATAAGCAGCATACGTGTCGCGAACTTACAAACTCATAGTAATAGATAGTATCTCATTCGGCTTTCATAACCCCAATAGAGAAATTTAGTTACCCATGATGCGAAGGAAATCACAATTGACATTCTTATTATACCACAATAAAGATTTCGTGTAGTAATGATGTGGTAGGCGTTAGGCGTGAATTTCGCTAGCAAGTAACGTTTCTCTTGTTGTGGAAAAATAGATGAATAGAAGAAAAATAAAAAGTAGAATTAATGGAAGAGTTATAGAATTAAGGAGGAATGTGTAAGGTAGAATGTATATGGAATAGTAGAAGAATGTATATATAAAAATCTCTAGCAAAATAGGGTATTTATAATACCCATATCCTATTCCTACTAAGCTAATGTAATACTTAACCCAATTGTACTAGGTTAATGTATCATTATCCTAATCCTACTAAGCTAATGAAATACTTAACCCAATTGTACTAGGTTAATGTATCATTATCCTAATCCTACTAAGTTACTGCTAGTCCCCAAAGTCATCAGAAATGTTGTTTTAGCCCGGGACAGATTTTCCATTCATCACTTTTGGTCATTAGGCGTCCAAGACTCCCACTTCTCCTTTCGTGAAGCTTTCTTTCGCGTCAAGTAATCCATAAAATGCTGAATTCTGCATCATTTATACCTGAAACTTTGCTAATCATGTTCGTTAGCTCACTTAGAGGGAAAAGGACTAAAAGTGCATGAAATATATAATTTGTTCTCAAACCTAGGCTAAAATATGGGTAAAATATAGCACTATAGGCGTGTAAATTCGCCTATCATCAATAACAACAACCACATTATCGTTTCTTGGGTGATAGTGGAGACTCATGTCGTAGTCTTTTAGCAACTCAAGCCACTGTCTTTACCTATGATTCACCTCCTTTTGGGTGAATACATATTGTAAGCTCTAATGATCAGAAAAGATATCTACATAGACTCTATACATATACTGATGCCAAATCTCTAATGTGAACCCCATAGCCAATAACTCGAAGTTATGTGCCGGATAATTCTTCTTATAAAATTTCAACTGCCGAAAATCATAGACCACCACCCATCCATATAGCATTACCATATAACAAAGTCCGACCGACATGCATCGTAATAAATGACAAATTCATTATTATCATCGAGCAGGGTCAAAACTAAAGTCAACTTCATAAAACTACCCTCACAAGCATCAAACCACAAAAACATCACATTATCTATGTCAACTTAGTCAGTGGGGTATCTATAGTCCAGAAACTCTTCATAAATCTCCTATATTAGCTGGCTGAATTCAAGAATCTTCGACTAGTAGTTGGATTCATGAGCCTTGGCCACTACTTAACCACATGAACTTTCTGCAGATACATTATGATCCCTTTCACTATAAATGACATGACCCAAAAAAGTAACAACTTTCAACTAGAACTCGCACTCCAAAAACATAGCATACAAGTGTTGATCTTTACAAGTTTACAAGACGATATAGAGGTTATAGATATGATCTGCCTTGCTTTTAGAATTCATTAAAGTATTATCTATAAACATGATGATTATCAAATCCAAAAAATGATGGATGACCAAATTGATCAAGTCCATGAATGTTGCCCGGGCAATAGTCAATGAAAAAGACATGACCAAGAACTCAAAATTCTCGTACATTGTAAGGAAGTCATTCTTAGGGATATCCACTTCCCTAATCATTAACTAATGATACCCGAACCAAAGATCATTTATGGTTAAAAGATTACCACCTTAAAATTGGTCGAACAAATTTTTAATACACAAACAAATTAGGTACACCCCATAGAAATTAACTAGGGCAAATGAGAACTTTATCTAGGAGATCCTTTAATTGCTCCTTAGGCTTCTTCAACTCCATTGGAGCTACTCTATAAGGAGGGATGGAAATGGGATGAGTGTCTGGAACAAGATTTATCGTAAAATCAATTTCTCTATCGGGAGGGACATTAGGAATTTTTTCAAGGATTGCCTTAAGTAATTATAAATCACAAAAACCAAAGGAAATGAAGGAATTTATTAATTAGAATATTTAACTCAAAAAAAGTGGTAAAGACACCCCTTGGATATTAATATTTGTGCTCTAAGATATGATATGAATCTCCTATTTGGCCCTAAAGAACCCCCTTCCAACTCAGTGACCGGCTCATTAGGGTATTTAAACATAATCTTATGGGTTTGACAATCTAAGTTGAAATAGAATGAGTGTAACCAATCCATCACCAATATAACATCAAAATCGACCATGTCTAATTCAAATAGATGCAGCAAAGTTTCTCTAACACCAAAGAATACTAAAAAAACCCTATATACTCTTCTTGAAACCATAGAGTGACCCATCGAGGTAGAAGCATAAAAGGGGTATGAAATACACTCGAGACTAAAAACAAAATGCATAGCTACAAATAGGGTCACATAAGAAAAGGTGGACCCTGAATCACGTAAACAGTAGACATCACGAGAAAAAAGTTTCAAAATACAAGTAACGACATTAGAAGATGCCTCGGAATCCTGATTGGTAGTGAGAGCATATAGACAGTTTTGACCAATGCCAGAGACAAATGGGGAAGCCCTTATAGAAGAAGATGATGAAGAGGCACTAGGAACCTTATTTTCCGCCGAAGAAACCATACCTACAAGATAATTTCTAAGCATATGCCCTAGATGACCAAACATAAAGCACCTATCCCTCCTATTATCATAGATACCATTATTCAATCAACCATAAAATCTGCAAGAAGGATATGATAGGGATGATTAATAACCTACTAACCCGAGATTGAGCACCTGGTGCCTTTATAACTATCTCCACTCTAAGAATATTTGTCACCAAATAACATTGGGTAAAGAGCACTAGCCATTAAGGTGGATCCACAATTTACCCACTTCTTCTTGGAACACTACCTACCATCTCTGCCATACTATTGTTGATTTCCCCCTTGTTCTGAATACTAAAATTTCTTCCTCCACCTTTCCCTAATCTTAAATTGCTTTCTCTTTTCTTTCTCAACTTATTTCATATATACCACAAGTTAGGAGATATCCATGTCCTTGTTTAACAAGGAAACCTTAATATCCCAATTCAAATCTCGGGATAAGCCTGAAACGAACTTCCTCAATCTAGCTCTCACGCAATACACTAACGTGGGAGCATACCAGGATAACAGATGGAATTACTAGGCATATACCATGACTGTTAAACTTTGTTGCTTCAAACTAAAAAACTCTTATGATTTTCCTTCCATTAACTCCTGAGTAAAGAAGAGGCTGAGAAAGGTACAAGAGAAATCACCCTATACGGCAGAATCATCATTTTTATCTCTCAACTACTACTACTTTTAGTACCATTAATATGCCACAACCTTTAATCGGTAGGAAGAGAATTCCACACCCTCAACATCTGAAGCATTCATAACCTTAAAGATCTTATCTATCTCATCTATAATGTTTTGAGGATCTTCCTTAACTTCAGAACCAATGAGCAGAAGAAGACTCAACCTCATAAACTGGCCAACCCTTTGGCCTAAAAAAATAGAGTAACAAAAGCTACACATTTAGACTGAGAAGCTACCAATTAAGCTACCATTTGAATTAAGTGACGAAATACCATATTTGACACATCCTCCTGAGGAGCTGGAGGAGGACTAGTAGGGACCGATAGAACTCAAGAAGGGTAATTAGGAACTAGACCCTTAGACCAGGTCTATACCCTTTAAGCAGGGGGTGTCAAATTAGCATTATCCTCAAGTAGGATAGAGGAGTTCCTATGATCTTTAGATCATCTAGGAGTCATTATCTATAAAATGAATGAACAAGAATTAGAGGAGGCTTAATATCCTATACTCCGTAGCTTTAAGTAGAAAGACAAGAAATGGAAACATTCCTTAATGTCTCATATCATCTCTCTTATAAGTGTCGTAGACTACACACCCATAAATGAGATTATTTGACATAGATTTGTTAGATACCCAATGACACCAAACCTAGTCTCTGATACTACCTTTGTCATGACCCAAACCTGGGCTTGGCCATGAGGGGTATCTCAAGAACCACGTGGACCAGAGATTACCCCATGCACCTAACCAACCAAACACACCACATCCCAAGGTTAGATGAATTCTAAACATATAACAAAATAACATATAATAGCCTCAGAAAGTTTTAAAGTTATATCCATAACTAACAACCATTGGGTGGCCAAATAGTCGATCGACAATGCCTAATAGCCACATTAGTGCAAATAGAGCCTTCTAAAAAAACAAAACTAAATACAAACAAAGTGTCTGGACATGCCCCTAACAATAGTCAAAAACCAAATCCAAAGGAATAGTAAACATATAAGGAAAAAATAATTAGTAAATGGGGTCTTCTGATGTATGGATGAGCACCACTTCAATCTAACACACTAGCTGATCACGAATCCATATCACTATGTAAGAGATACAGAAGTAAGGCTAGTTCTTGCATCCCGTAGGAATATAACATTTAATGATGGGTGGGAGTTGGAGTGCTAGCATGTAACACAGGGATATAGAAAAAAATAAGGACATGATACCAATTTATACCATTACAACCTCTAATATGTAAAATCATATGAAGTACATACACATAACTATATAAACATGTCGGGTTAGGGAGTAGGTCTTAACATGAACTTCAACAAAAGATTAACCTACTTTTTTAAGCATTAGCTTCATTATCCTCCCATGGGATATATGGGTCTAGTGCTACCCCTGAGATAGGCCCAGTGCATATTTGTCGTAAAAACTGAATATATCATATGTGGTCGAGGATTAATTTGTACCCTTCACCCTTCATGATACATATATACATTTGTGCATATATGGGATTCGATTATTCCCCATAAGCAATTGATCATTAAGACTAACCCTCATGTCAGCAAACATGAGTTTATAGTATTAGTCTTACAGACACACACCTTCACAGCCAGCTAACACAACGCCCATTAATGCCCATTTAATACATTTAACACAAAACACAACCACCAATTCCAAGAGTAAATTATTAAGGAATTATTAAGTGGTATCTTTATGCCGACTATAGCTTCCAAGCAATGCCATTAATAAAACACCCAAGCATTCTCATGTACCTTGCAAACTCTATTATAAAATCACATGGGGGATTCATGTATAACCCATAAGGTTTTCAATATCATTATCATCCAATTAACCAATTACACCATGAATTAATGTCAAAGTTAAATCAAACCAAGTGATGAACCATATTCTTAAACCAATTATTCAAGTTGGTTGAGGTTTTCTCCAATTTCCATACCAAACTAATTCATTTGAGGATTTGTTTGTACCCCAATTTCCATGATTTATCAATTAGGGATTCCATTGTACCCATGTCCATCCGACATTCCCAAGAACCTTAAATAATTTAGCAAACATCAATTTATGAAAAATAATTTCATAAATATCATAGAAGAAGCATTTCTTTACGCAATATAGATTCAAAACTCTCAACCCATAAGTCAAAACCCAACATAAAAACTATATAAAACTTATCCATATAATACCATTAATAAAATAAAATGTATAGGGAAAGATTAAAATGCCTCAAATACCAAGAAATTTTGAGAAGAAAGAAACTGCGAAGCCCTAGATGACCACCTTTCTTGGAACCTTAACTTTAACTTGAATTGAGAATTTTAGAGATTATTTCGGAGTGTTCTATAGTTTCTTAGATTGTTTCTAAGTGATAATTACACTCAAATGAGATTACAAGACATGGGTTTCCATTTGGTTAAGAGGGAAAATGTCCAGAATGTCATTAACTTAAAACCTAAAAAAGTGCTGCCTTTGACTATGAGTCAATCCTTGACTCGTAAACACTCATTACGAGTCATCTCCCTGATTCATAACCAAAGTAGTAACACCAAGGAAACATACACTACTAACCTTACGACATTACCAAAAAACTCATAATAGGACTCTACAATTCGTAGGATCCAATCATACTGAACACAGAACCTAAATTAGGGTTTACACTGGATGCTCTACTATTACACCTAATGGCTAATAACATATCCATAGGGCTCATAGTGAGCTTCTAAAACTTAATGTAGAATAAAGATACAAACTTAATGATTTGGTCATGAATCATACCAATGACTTGTCAGGACACCTTATGACTCAGAGGGTCTAGCCGTATCCAACAAAGTGAGATCAATCTTAAGAAATTTTCAAGGGCCAAAAATCTGAGCTGTTTCAAATAAATATTAATCGAAATCAATTAGTAGGATCTTCAAGCCACCAAAAAATCTCAATATAACATAAACACGCCAAAATGCATGAAGAAATAGACCTATCACCAAAATGGTCAAATCACATATAAATTAATATTTCCCTCATATCACCAAAAATCAACTAATCTACAAGGTTGTTGGTTGCCAAAAGTAGATAGAAGAATTATATCAATCGACAAAATTAGCATGTAGCAATCATTCTTAGTGAGTGAGATTTTCTTAATATGTCACCCATGAATGGTGTGATGAGACTTGGTATGAGAGGAAGCTTAGTCTAAGATTTATTAGGCCTTTTGATATTCTTGAGAAGTTTCAAGATGTGGCATATAGTCTAGATTTTTCTTTGTATCTATCCAATGTTCATTTTATATTTCTTGTTTTGATGATAAAGAGATACCAAAAAAATATACACCACATATGATCTGTTGTGATTCAGTTTCTTTAGATCATGACTTTTCCTAAAAAGATAAGCCTATTTTATCTGAGATAGATAGACTAGGAAGTTGAGGTCTAAGCAAATTGATTCTATGAAGGTTCAGTTGTATCTGTTCCATAATTAAAGAGGCTATGTATGATGTTGATTCCAATATGTGGAGTAGATTCTCTATTCTTTCAACCAATCTACTTTATTTTATTCTTTTGAAGTTGAATATATGTTTTAGTTGTTGATAATGTAACAACCCATTTTGTGAATTTCAAATTTTTCTATTTTTTGACCAGTTTTTCCTTTCCCATAGTTTCTATATATTATTTATAAGTTATGGGGATATTTTGCACAATTTCCATAATATTTACTGGCTATTTGAGTGGGTTTGAGATTTTGAGAAGCCTTAAAAGTGATTCGACTAACTTTGATCAATATTTTGTGATCCAAGTGTCAAATAGTAATTCTATCTATTCCACTAGATCCAAAATGTTATTTTTAAATTGATAGAATAGTTATTTTAGATTTTGTTCCCTTGATATTGAGTTTTGATCAATTAGTCTAGAATCTAGTTACATTTAACCTAATGGGGTCTAGGGTTAACTTTTTGGAAACAAACTTTTTTTATAAATTTGATGGTTCCATTGAGTTTGAAATATCAAAATTAATCTAGTAGAATTATTGGATGGTTTTTTTCTATAGGGTCCCAAATAGATCTCGAGGTTTAATTTAGAATATTTTAAAACATGGCTTGTTACTGGTGCACGAGGCATTTACTCATGGTGATCATGTAGCACGGGGTTATGTATCACAAAGAGCTAAATCATTCTTCAACGTGAT
Organism: Capsicum baccatum var. pendulum; assembly: GCA_030864225.1. Classification (NCBI taxonomy): domain Eukaryota; kingdom Viridiplantae; phylum Streptophyta; class Magnoliopsida; order Solanales; family Solanaceae; genus Capsicum; species Capsicum baccatum. The sequence continues at coordinate 148,206,283 of CM061561.1, forward strand.
CACATAATGGTTCTTATAATAGCATTAATTGGCTCGGGTAAGAATCGCAGTAGTGTGGATCCTTCCTACAATTATGATAAGCATTTTAATCATTATCAGTAATTCACCTCAGTATAGGTTAGATCATAGTGACAAGTTATTGATCAACTGAACAATATATATTTCCTATTTTTCAATTTTTGACCCAAAAGTGATGAGGTAAGCTTCTAATCTTGATTTCAATCATTGTTCATTGATTCTATCTCAAAAACATCATCAAAATGTCGATTTAAACTTGGAATTTTGGGGTTTTACCCAGCATGGAATAATAGGTTTTGCGATGAATTCAATCTCAATTTCAACTTATTTTGATAGGTTTCTTATTCTGTTATCCTTGACGTATGAGAAAATTGATTCTTCAATAATAATTATAGTTTTATACTTATTTTTTAACTATTTTTCATCATAGGATGAGCTTAGCTATTATGAGTATCATTACATTCCTTTTGATGTATTATCTTTTTGATATTTTAAAATTAATACTTTGGAGAGATAACTTTTACAATTTTTATTGAGAAAGCTTAGAGTCGCCGTGAAGGTCAAAGAAAATTGATTTATTCTTTTGTTCACAATCTTTACTACATATTCCTTGAGAATTCAAGATTGTTGATATATTCTACTCACTTTCTAAGTTTATAAATATAATTTTGTCTATGAAATCTAATGGTGATTTTCAATCCATTAGTTGCTAAATTCACCAAGGATTATCGGAACCATGATGAATCAACAAAGCAAGATAATTGTTTGATAATTCCTGACCGATGTGTATGCATGTATTTGAATTTTCTTTATTGTGATTGCTTTATAAAGGGTGTACAACATTAGAACATATGTAAATTCTAGGAATGCTCGAGAGAGGGAGATAGAGATTAGGAAAAGAAAATAACGACAGAGTTTTGAAGCTTTCAACCTTCATATAATAACTTGAGCGGTAATAGGGATAGTTAATGTGACATGGAGAATAAGAGTTAAAAATTTATGCAATAGGAGACCGAGAGGAGAAGAGTGAAATTCATCTAACCAAGGTTCAGAAAAGGTTAGATAAATCTATATTCTTAGATTTCATAAGGAACGATAAAAGAAATAGATTGCTAGCACAAAAAATCTATGTTCTTTTGAAGTCACGGGGAACAATCCTAGTTCATTTTTATCATTGATTTTATCAATATAGATAGATATTTTCTTACTTAGTACTCCAATTTACAAACTGTTGAGATGTTCTTTTTAATCTCCTCTTTAGAAAATTGTTAATTAATAGTCTAAATAAACCGGATTAACATAGTTCCTAATCATATTCCTTATGGGATCGACCTCAACCTAGTTAGGTTCAATATTCATTTAACGACTTCTTTATACTTCATTTTGAGGTGTAATTTGGACGACATCAAATTTTACCATCGTTGATGGAAGTATCGTTTAGAATTCGATCAAGTTTTTTTTATTATTATTAGTACTTATTTCTTGTGTATATATTATTTGTCTTAAAAAACATTTTTTGGTTATTATTACTTCTACCTTCTAGTTTTATTTATTTATTATATTTTACTACTCTTCTTGATATGACATATACACAAGAGAAAGTGATGAGTTGTAACGCCCTGAAATCGGGTCCCGGAGCGTCACACGGTGCTTGAGGCTACGAGTAGCCCCAAGCTAACCCTTTGAGCCATTTTCATTCAGTTCAACACAAATCAACGGGGTTTCCATAAATAAGCCTCAAACATCGACAGAGTAATCATCATTCAAGAATAAAAGAATTTCAGAAAGATAACAAAATACAACTTATTAGGCAACTCCCAACATCTATACTAGTCTGACAAGCCTCTAAGAAAATCAATAAAACCAGCGAGCCATTGAGACATGCCCCAACTTACTCATACTCAGTTACAAAATGTAAAAAATTCCGTGAAACCAACGTCATACATCACATCATTGGAACATGAGGCCTCACCACAACAAAGGATGTAGAACAGCGTCCCCAAAGAATCACTGTCGAACCTGGAACTGAGCACCTGAACCTATATTCTGAGAAAATGTAGCCAACATCCGAAGATATAGGTCAGTACCAGGGAAAACAACCGAGTATATGGGGGTGTATGCAGTTGTATAAACATCTTCATCATAAATATTTACAAGAAATATGCAGGATGTATGAAATACTCACATAGCCCGACGAAAATCATCATAATCATGGGAGGATGAAATAAGTACAATAACATATGTGAGTCATCATATAATTTGTCAATCGCTTTTAGTTCATCAAGAATATCAATTCTTATAATGTAAATATCATTTAAATCTTTCGAAAGAATAACTTTCACAATTCTATTATCAAATTACTTCACTGTTCACAATAGACACAAAGAAACACACACACACACTGGGAGATCCTATAACCGACATAAACCATGTGGGCAACAAGGAGACCAACGTATAACCCATGCTGGGGAGAGTCATCCTATCCTTGCCATCGGAGTAGGACTATCGATATTAAATCCACACAAACTAGTGATCACTATATAAATCAGCCTCAAGCTCACTCCTATGGGGACACGTAGTTCTATGGAAGTAAGGTCGCTTTATACCTCCCACTCGGTGCTAAAGATTTCTCCTTGACTTAGCTCAGATCATTTCAAAGACCATCCACAACAAAATGATTTCAGTAATATATAAATATACATCGGGAGCCATCATGCTTCCCATCTATCAAAATCAACCACGTTGTGGATTTCTTTCACACTCAAGTTCAAAAAAGCTCCATTAGGACCAAAAGGCCAAATCATTCAAAATATCTCAAATATTCAACATCAACGTTCTTATAACACACACTTTCTCAAAAAAACACAATTTCCAATAGGGATTCACAACCCAAATATCAAAATCATGATAAATATCATTCAAGATTTATGCTTTATATCTCCACATACATAAATTCATCTTTCAAAATCAGAAATATCAAGATTTCATAATAATCATCAGAAGATATGGGTTCATGCTTCAAATTCGTAAAAGTCAAATAAAAATCATGCCTTTGTAAAGAAAATTACTTTTGGGCACAAGAACGAAAGAGAGTTCTTGTTGAAAAACCCCACATACCTTGAATGATGAACTTTAGATCGATACTCATTTTTGAGATGTTAATCATGCCTTTGAATGATGGTTCTTGGATTACTTGACTAGGAACTTTGAATCTTTAATGAATTTGCAGAATTAATGGTGAACTTTGGAGGTTCTTGAAGTTGGATGTAGGAGCTTAGGGTTTTCTTTTTGAGGGAATTTGATGAAATATAACATATAATGCTTCTAATAGGCTTTAGTATAAGGTGTGGACGGATTTTGGTTGGGGGGGGTGACCAAAATGCCTCTAAAAATCAAATAATTCTCAAATCTGTCCTTTGGTGGACTGTTTTTAAAGTCTAAAGTAGATCAACCATTTCATTTTACTCCGATATTCAAATTGGAAGAAACCAATTTCATTAGAAAGAGGTCTCTCATATCTTTCCGTTATAGTATCTCACCCAGATCATTGTGTACGAGGAGTTATGATCATTTGATGTTGACCCAAAAATTTGCTTTTGTTAGGATGAAGTAGATCAACAATAACTTTTTGCTCCGATAGACAAATTAGATGAAACCAATTTCTTTGGAAAGAGGACTCACAGAGCTTTCCGTTGATATATAGTAAATCACCTATATCATTATGTACAAGGAGTTATGATCATTTAAAGTTTGAGAAAAAATAGACAAGGCCTCAGTATTTTTTCCTGCACGTTTTACAGTTCACTACTATTCATGGTTCGATCGAAATGTTCATAACTCGTCGCTCGAGTGTCCGTTTTGGATGATCCACATATCGTTGAAAATCTTATTTGATACTCTACTCAATGGTGGGTCATAATCTTGGACATTCCACATGAAAATTTGTAATTCATTCAAAAATATAGAACCCAACACATTTACGCATAAAATTTCAATGAAAAATTTCTCGGGGTATTACATCATCCCCCCTTGGAAACATTCGTGCTAGAATAATGCTAGACATGCCAAGATTAGATAGGGAATAGAGCATACAGCTGAAACCGTTTGTTAGACGCATCACCACATCATTTCTCACTCCGAATGCAACATAGAATGCATAAATTCAAGAAACTACAGCTCAACTCAATAAATGTCAGCTGAACTGCTGTAACTTCTATCAAAAGTGCATGATTTAGGAAAGAAAGGTACCTTCGTCTTGATCGGGGTTCGCAGAAAATAGGTGCAGCTACTTGGATCGCATATCCACCTCAGCTTCCCAAGTTGCTCCCTCAACAAGTTTGTTTTTCCACAACACCTTGCCCAAGGGAACATCTTTGTTCCTTAGTCTTCAGACATTGAAATGAAGAATATCAATAGGAATCTCATCAAAAGAAATATTTTCTTGAATGTCAGCACTCACAGTGGAATCCACTACCACAACATCGCTAATATACTTTCTAAGCATGGAGACATGGAATATTGGATGAACAGAGGACAACACGGAAGGCAACTCGGCCTCATAATCTACCTTACCAACACAGGTGTGAATTTTGTAAGGAACAACATAACGTGGACTAAACTTTCCCTTCTTTCCGAATCTCTTCACCCCCTCCACCCTCATGGGTGAAATTTTCAGATACACTAGGTCACCAACTTCAAACTCAAGGTCTTTCCTTCTAACATCTGCATATGACTTCAGCCGACTCTGTGCAGTTTTCAACCTTTCCCTAATAACTTTAACTTTTTCCATAGCCTAAAATACCGAATTAGGACCACTCACAACTGCTTCACCCACCTCGAACCAACCTCTATGTGATCTACACTTCCTTCCATAGAAGGTTTCAAACGCTACTATATCTTTCTTCATGCCACTCTACCAATATAAATAGAATATCATGCCCCTTAGGCTTCAGCTATAATCCTCTGTCTCGGATCATCAATATTCGGGACACACAATCTGCCCTAAAATCTCAACACACCATCTTCACCTTGGGAGAAAACCTCTACTTTTTGGTCCTTGACTGACTCCTTCAGTCTAACAAAACTAGCATCTAAGTATTGCTTTTCCTTCACTTCCGAAACCAAGGAGGATTCAGAACTACTCTGAACCCCAATAATACCTTCAGCAGAGTCAAACAACCTAACTCCTAATCGAGCCAAATGATGTACATCACGAGGCAACTCTTTGTTACCTTCTACTTCATGAGAAACACTGCCCATGGATACTCTACTTAGGCCATCCACCATAATATTGGCCTTGCCCGGGTGGTACAACACACTCATAACATAGTCCATTAACAATTCTAACCATCGTCTTTGTCTAAGATACAATTCTCTCTGGGTAAAGACATACTGCAGAATCTTATGATCAATGAAAACATCAACATGAACATCATACAAATAGTGTCTCTAGATTTTCAAAGAAAACACAAAGAGGCAAAAGCAAGGTCTTGGGTGGGGTACTATTTCTCATGGGGTTTCAACTATCTGGAAGCATAAGCCATCACCTTACCCTTCTACATCAATACGCACCCCATCCCAACTCTCGAAGCATCAAAGTACACCATAAAACCATCAACACTATCAGGAAAAGTAAAACCAAAGGCTAAAGTTAGTCGAGTCTTTAACTCCTAAAAACTCTTCTCACAAGATTTGGACCACAAGAACTTCACTTTCTTTTGGGTCAACCGAGTCATAGGAGATGCTATAGAGGAGAAACCCTCAACAAAATGAAGGTAATAGCCAGCTAAACCAAAGAAACTTTGGATATCAGTCGGAGAAATACGTCTAGGCCAATTTCTAAAAGCTTCGATATTTTGGGGATCAACTCTAATACTCTTGGAAGAAATGATATGACCCGAAAAAAAACTGACCTTAGCCAAAACTCACACTTACTGGACTTGGCAAGCAACTTCTGATCTCTAAGGGTTTGCAAGACAGTTCGGAGATGATCAGAATGTTCATCCTCACTGCGGGAGTACACCAGTATATCATCGATGAACACTATGACAAACACATCCAGATAAGGTTTGAACATTTGCAGTAACAGCTTGGTCTAGCTCCTGAAAGGCTGCCCGAATTTCAGCATGAGACATATTTTCATTCATTGGGTCAGTGGGTTGAGGTTTCTGACCATCGTTATTTCTTCTCTCTTGACGTGGAGGCATATTTCTTAAAGAGGAGAGCACGAATCAATAGCAGAGAGAGAGACTTTAAGCATGATAGACTTCTAAAAGAAAGAAGCACACTTTTTCCTAAAACATCTTGTAGCCTCTTGCTCATAGATGTGGCGTACTATACACTAATGATCAAGACTCCACTTAACGCAGCTTGTCAGACTCCTTAGGACGCCTTACAACCTTAGGATCTGATAACTAGTTTGTAATGCCCCAAAAAGGGGACCTGAAGCATCACACAGTTCTTGAGGCTACAAGAATCCCCAAGCTAACCCTTTGAGCCATTTTCATTCAGTTCAACAAAAATCAAAGGGGTTTCAATAAATAACCCTCAAATATAAACAGAGTAATCATCATCCAAGAATATAAGAATTTCAGAAAGATAAAAAAATATGACTTATTAGTTAACTCCCAACATCTATACTAGTCCGATAAGCCTCAAAGAAAATCAATAAAACTAGTGAGCCATTGAGACATGTCCCAACTGACTCCAACTCAGTTATCAAATGTAAATAATTCTGTGAAACCAACATCAGACATCACATCCTCGGAACATGAGGACTCACCACAACAGAGGATATAGAACAGCGTGCCCAAGGAATCACTATCGAACCTAGAACTGAGCACCTAAACCTACATTTTAGGAAAATTCAGGCCACATCCGAAGATATGGGTCAGTACCCGGGAAAGGAATCGAGTATATACGGGTGTATGCAGTTGTATATGCATCATCATCATAAAGATTTATAAGAAATATACAGGATGTATGAAAGACTCACATCGCTCGAAAAAAATCATCATAATCATGAGAAGATGAAATAAGTACAATAACACATGTGAGTCATCATATATTTTGTCAATCACTTTCAGTTAATCAAAAATATCAAATCACATAATGTAAATATCATTTAAATCTTTCAAAAGAATAACTTTCACAATTCCGCTTAGAAATTACTTCATCGTTTACCATAGACACAAGGAAACACAAATACAATGGGAGTCCTATAACCGACATAAATCATGTGAGCTACATGGAGTCCAACGTACAACCCACGTTGGGGATAGCCGTCCTATCCTTGCCATCAGAGTAGGACTATCGATATCAAATCCACAGAAACTAGTGATCACTATATAAATCAGCCTCAGGATCACTCCTACGGGGGAACATAGTTCTAGGAAATTATACAGATTTCTCCCAGAATTAGCTCAGATCATTTCAAAGAAAATCCACAACATAACAAATTTAGTAGTATATAAATATACAGTGGGAACCATCATGCTTCCCATCAATCAAAATCAACAACGTTGTGGATTTCTTGCACACTTGAGTTCAAAATAACTCTATTAAGACCAAAAGGTCAAATCATTCAAAATATCTCAAATATTCAACATCAATGTGCTTATAACACGCACTTTTTAAAAAAAACACAATTTCCATTGGAGATTCACGACCCAAATATCAAAATCATGATAAATATCATTCAACATTCATGCTTTATATCTCTACACATGTAAATTCATCTTTGAAAATCATAAACATCAAGATTTCATAATAATCATCTTAAGATATGGGTTCATACTTCAAATTCGTAAAAGTCAGATAAAAATCATGCCTTTATAAAAAACATTACTTTTGGGCACAAGAACGAAAGATAGTTCTTGTTGAAAAACCCTACATACCTTGAATGATGAACTTTATATCGATACTCATTATTGTGATGTGAATCGTGCCTTTGAATGATGGTTCTTGGAGTTCTTGAACTAGGAACTTGGAATCTTGAATAAATTTGCCGAATTAATGGTGAACTTAGGAGGTTCTTGAAGTTGGATGTAGGAGCTTAGAGTTTTCTTTTTGAGGGAATTTGATGAAATATAACATATAATGCTTCTAATAGGCTTTAATATAGGGTTTGGAAGGATTTGGGATAGGGGGAATGACAAAAACGCCCCTCAAAATCAAATAATTCTTGAATTTGTCCTTTAGTGGACTATTTTGATAGTCGGAAGTAGATTAACAATAACATTTTAGTCCAATATCCAAATTGGATGAAACTAATTTCAATAGAAAGAGAAATCTCATATCTTTCTATTGTTATATAGTATCTCAGCCAGATCATTGTGTACAAGGAGTTATAATCGTTTGAATTTGACCAAAAAATTTGCTTTTGGTAGGCTGAAGTAGATCGACCATAACTTTTTGCCCCGAGAGAAAAATTGGATGAAACCAATTTCTTTGGAAAGAGGACTCGCAGAGCTTTCCATTAATATATAGTAGATCAGCTAGATAATTATGTACAGGGTGTTATGATCATTTAAAGTTGGAGCAAAAATACACCAGGCCTCAGTACTTTTTCCTGCACGTTTTACTGTTCACTACTATTTATGGTTCGATCGAAATGTTCATAAATCGTCGCTCGGGTGTCCATTTTGGATGATCCACATATCATTGAAAACCTTATTTTATATTCTACTCAATGATGGGTGGTAATCTAAGACATTCCGCTTGAAAAAATTATAAATCATTCTAGAAGATAGAATCCAACATGTTTACGCCCAAAATTTCAATGAAAAATTTCCCGAGGTATTACATCATCCCCCTTTGGAAACATTCATCCTCGAATGAAGTTAGGCATGCCAAGATTACATAGGGAATAGATCATACAGCTGAAACCATTTTTAGATTCATCACCACTTCGTTTCTCACTCCGAATGCAACATAGAATGCATAAATTCAAGAAACTACAGCTGAACACATAATAAATGATAGCTGAAGTAGTGCAACTTTTATCAAAAGTGCATGATTTAGGAAAGAACGGTACCTTCGGCTTGATCGAAGTTCGCAGAAAATAGGTGTGGGTACTTGGATCACATATCTGCCTCAGCTTCCCAAGTTGCACCCTTAACAGATTGGTTTCGCCACAACACCTTGACCAAGGGAACTTCTTTGTTCCTTAGTCTTCAGGCAATTAAATCAAGATCTCAACAAGAATCTCATCAAAAGAAAGATTTTCTTGAATGTCAGCACTCACAGAGGAATCTAATACCATAGCATCGCTAATATGCTTTCCAAGCATGGAGACATGGAATATTGGATGAACAGAGGAAAACTCGAAAGGAAACTTGACCTCATAAGCTACCTACCAACACGGCTAAGAATTTTGTAAGGACCAACTTAATGGGGACTAAAATTCCCCTTCTTTGCGAATCTCTTCACCCCCCTCATGGGTAAAATTTTCAGATACACTAGGTCACCAAATTCAAACTCAAGGTCTCTCCTTCTAACATCCGCATATGACTTCTGACGACTCTACGCAGTTTTCAAGCTTTCCCTAATAACTTTAACTTTTTCCATAGCCTCAAATACCAAATTAGGACCTCTCACAGCTGCTTCACCTACCTCAAACCAACCTATTGGTGATCTACACTTCATCCCATATAAGGCTTCAAACAGAGCCATGCCAATACTAGAGTGGAAACTTTTATTGTAAGCAAACTCTATCAACAGTAAGTGATCATCCTAACTTCCCTTAAAGCCAAGTTGATAAGATCTCAACATATCCTCTAAGGTCTGGATGGGATGCTCAGCCTGACCATCTATCTACGGATGAAAATCAGAACTGAAAAAAACTTAGGTACCAAGAACCTTCTGGAAAACTTTCCAAAATTGCGAAGTGAACTGAGTACCCCTTTTAAAATGATAGATAAGGGAACTCCATGCAGTCTGACTAGCTCTCGAATAAACAATCCAGCATCATCCTCAGCAGTATATGAAGTATGAACAGGAAAGAAATGACCAGCCTTAGTCAACCTATCAGCCACAACCCAAATAGTATCATGATGGCGTCGGGAATGAAGTAAACCAATCATGAAGTCCATATTTATCTCTTCCCACTTCCAGGTGGGAATACAAACTCTTGCATCATACCACCAGGTCTTTGGTGTTCAACCTTAACCTGTTGGCATGTTGCACACTTAGCTACAAATGTTGCTATATCTTTCTTCATGCCACTCCACCAATAGTTTTCCCACAAGTCTCGGTACATCTTGGTGGCACCAAGATGAATAGAATACCTCACCTAGTATGCTTCATCCATAATCCTCTATGTTAGATCATCAGCATTCGTGACATAATCTACCCTACAATCTCAACACACCATCTCCCCCTTGGGAGAAAACCTCAATTTTTGGTCCTTGATTGACTCCTTCAGTCTAACAAAACTAGTATCTAAGTATTGCTTTTCCTTTACTTCCGAAACCAAGAAGGATTCGGAACTATTCTGAACCCCTATACTACCTTCGGTAGAGTCAAACAACCTAACACCCAATCTAGACAAATGATGTACATCATGATCCAACTCTTTTTTACCTTCTACAACATGCGAAACACTACCTATGGACAATCTACTTAGGCCATCCACTACAACATTGGCCTTACCCAGATGCTACAACACACTAATATCATAGTCCTTTAACAATTTTAACCATCGTCTCTACCTAAGATTCAATTCTCTCTAGGTAAACACATAATGCAGACTCTTACGATCAGTGAAAACATCAACATGGACACCATACAAATAGTGTCTCCAGATTTTCATGGCAAACACAACAGCATCCAACTCAAGGTCATGGTTGGGGAAATTTTTCTCATGAGGTTTCAACTATCTAGAAGCATAAGCTATCACCTTACCCTTCTACACCAATACGCAACCCAACCCAACTCTCAAAGCATCACAGTACACCATAAAACCATCAGCACCATCAATCATAGTCAAAATAGGGGCTCAAGTAAGTCGAGTCTTCAACTCTTAAAAACTCTTCTCATAAGATTGGGACCACAAGCACTTCACTTTCTTTTGGGTCAACCGAGTCATAGGAGATGCTATAGGGGAGTAACCCACAACAAAACGGCGGTAATAGCCAGCAAAACCAAAGAAATTTTGGATATCAGTCGGAGAAATAGGTCTAGGCAAATTTCTATCAGCTTCGGTCTTTTGGGGATCAACTCTAATACTCTCAGAAGAAATCATATGACCCAGAAAAGCAACTGACCTTAGCCAAAACTCACACTTACTGAACTTGGCAAACAACTTGTGATCTCTAAGGGTTTGCAAGACAGTTCGGAGATGATCAGAATGTTCATCCTCACTATGGGAGTACCCCAGTATATCATCGATGAACACTATGAAAAATATATCCAGATATGGTTTGAACATTAGCAGTAACAGCTTGGACTAGCGCCTGAAAGGCTGTCCGAATTTCAGCATGAGACACATTTTCATTCATTGGGTCAGTGGGTTGAGGTTGCTGACCATTGTTATTTCTTCTCTTTTGATGTGGAGGCATATTTCTGAAAGAAGAGAGCACGAATCAATAGCAGAGAGAGAGAGACTTTAAGCACGATAGACTTTGAAAAGAAAGAAGCACACTTTTTCCTAAAACATCTTGTAGCCTCTTGCTCATAGATGTGGCGTACTATACACTAATGATCAAGACTCCACTTAACGCAGCTTGTCAGACTCCCTAGGACGCCTTAAAACCTTAGGATCTGATACCAAGTTTGTAACGTCCCAAAAATGGGTCCTGGAGCATCACACGGTGCTTGAGGATATGAGTAGCCCCAAGCTAACCCTTTGAGCCATTTTCATTCAGTTAAACATAAATCATCGGGGTTTCCATAAATAAACCTTAAATATCAACAGAGTAATCATCATGCAAGAATAAAAGAATTTCAGAAAGATAACAAAATAAGATATATTAGTCAACTCCCAACATCTATACTAGTCTGACAAGCCTCTAAGAAAATCAATAAAACCAGCGAGCCATTGAGACATGCCCCAACTTACTCATACTCAGTTATAAAATGTAAAAAATTCCGTGAAACCAACATCATACATCACGTCATCGGAACATGAGGCCTCACCACAACAAAGGATGTAGAACAGCGTCCCCAAAGAATCACTGTCGAACCTGGAACTGAGCACCTGAACCTATATTCTGAGAAAATGTAGCCAACATCCGAAGATATAGGTCAGTACAAGGGAAAGAAACCAAGTATATGGAGGTGTATGCAGTTGTATCTATATCATCAACAGAAATATTTATAAGAATTATGTAGGATGCATGAAAGACTCACATAGCCCAAAGAAAATCATCATAATCATGGGAGGATGAAATAAGTACAATAACACATGAGAGTCATCATATAATTTGACAATCACTTTCAGTTAATCAAGAATATCAATTCTCATAATGTAAATATCATTTAGATCTTTCCAAATAATAACTTTCACAATTCCACTTTAAAAATACTTCACCGTTCACCATAGACACAAGGAAACATACATACACTAGGAGATCCTATAACCGACATAAACCATGTGAGTTATATGGAGTCAAACTTACAACCCATGTTGGGGAGAGCCATCCTATCCTTGCCATCGGAGTAGGACTATCGATATCAAATCCATACAAACTAGTGATTACTATATAAATCAGCCTCAGGCTAACTCCTACGGGGGCACATAGTTCTAGGAAAGTAAGGTCGCTTTATACCTCCCACTCAATGCTAAATATTTCTCACTGACTTAGCTCAGATCATTTCAAAGACAATCCACACCAAAACAATTTCGGTAATATATAAATATACATTGGGAGCCATCATGCTTTCCTTCTATTAAAATCAACCACGTTGTGGATTTCTTTCACACTCGAGTTCAAAATAACTCCATTAAGACCAAAAGGTCAAATCATTCAAAATATCTCACATATTCAGCATCAACGTGCTTATAACACACACTTTCTAAAAAAACACAATTTCCATGGAGATTCATGACCCAAATATCAAAATCATGATAAATATCATTCAAGATTCATGCTTTATATGTCTACACATGTAAATTCATCTTTCAAAATCATTAATATTAAGATTTCATAATAATCATCTTAAGATATGGGTTCATGCGTCAAATTCGTAAAAGTCAAATAAAAATCATGTCTTTGTAAAGAAAATTAATTTTTGAGAACAAGAACGAAAGAGAGTTCTTGTTGAAAATCCCCACATACCTTGAATGATGAACTGTAGATAGATAATCATTTTTGAGATGTTAATCGTACCGTTGAATGATTGTTGTTGGAGTTCTTGAACTAGGAACTTGGAATCTTGAATAAATTTGTAGAATTAATGGTGAACTTTTGAGGTTCTTGAAGTTGGATGTAGGAGCTTAGAGTTTTATTTTTGAGGGAATTTGATGAAATATAATATATAATGCTTCTAATAGGCTTTAATATAGGGTTTGGACGGATTTAGGTTAGGTGGAATGACCAAAACGCCCCTAAAAATAAATAATTCTAGAATCTGTCCTTTGGTGGACTATTTTGATAGTCTGAAGTAGATCAACCATAATGTTTTACTCCGATATCCAAATTGGATGAAACCAATTTCATTAGAAAGAGGAATCTGATATCTTTACGTTGTTATATAGTATCTCACCCAGCTCATTGTGTACAATAAGTTATGATTGTTTGAAGTTGACCCAAAAATTCGCTTTTGATAGGCTAAGGTAGATCAACCATAAATTTTTGCTCCGATAGACAAATTTGATGAAACCAATTTCTTTGGAAAGATTCCATTGATATATAGTAGATCACCCATATTATTATGTACAAGGAGTTGTGATCGTTTAAAGTTGGAGCAAAAATACACTAGGCCTTAGTAATTTTTTCTGCAAGTTTTACTGTTCACTATTATTCACCATTCGATCGGAATGTTCATAACTCATCGCTCGGGTGTCTGTTTTGGATGATCCACATATCGTCTGAAATCTTATTTGATACTCTACACAATGGAGTGTCTTAATCTAAGATATTCATCTAGAAGATAGAACCCAACATGTTTACGCATAAAATTTCAATGAAAAAATTCCTGAGGTATTACATGAGTAATGATGACTGTTGTTTTGTTGATCTTTGCCCCTTTGAAATATTGCATTACTGCAAGAGTATGGTAGATATATTGTGGGATCCCAATGAGACCATGATAGAATGTAACGCCCCAAAAGCGGATTTCAAGATGTCACATGGTGCTAAAGGTCACAAGTGACCCCAAGATAACCCTTCATCTGGTATAACCCAAAGAAACTAAATAAAATACATAAAATTGAAGGAATAATGCGGAAAAAACCCATATCATAGTCTGACCAACATGAAAGTATATTTACACGGTCATAATTCTGTTCATATATACACAAATCTGAAACTGAATACAATGACTCCTAATAACTGTCTATTAAGCCTGTACTAGCATTGACCAAAGATAGTCGGGTCATGAATCCCAACTACCCCTACTTAATACAACTGAATACTGAAAATACAATACACCTTAAAACTGAAAAACTCAACTCCCTTACTCAAATGTACTTATCACCTGCCGATCGAGAGCTACGACCCAGCTGAACATGCTATTTGTGCTACAGCTTGTAACTACATTTTGGTAAGAATATAGCCCATGGAAATATATGGGTCAGCACTTTGAAATGTATTGAGTATGTGGGGGTACACGCAACAATATAAATACTATAATCAAATTCATGAAAACATACATATAGACAATGATGACTCACTTGGTTTGAGTTATATCAAATCATACTTTTTGTATTTCATAATAAATAATTCATATGATAAAATCACGTAATCCACATAAATCATTATTAATCATAAATTATGTTCAATCATCCTAAATCATCATAAATTATCATATCGTCAAAAATCATCATCGGTAATTACAAATCATCATAAATGACCATAAAACATCATAAACATCTCAACTATTTGACTCAAATCTCGGAGTGACTCGGTAATTCAAGAAACTTAATCTTATGGACACGGGAGCTTCCTATAACCAACAACACCACGTGAGCTATGTGAAATACCAATATTTCAGACCTCCATTGGTGGGAGCATCATACATTTTGCCAGGGAGTACGACAATAAAACTGCAATAATCACAATTAGGCTCTCTTGCCAGTAATATCATCATCAAACAACCCTACGGTTGCACATATGTTTGGGAAAATATCAAATTTCCCTGTCGGTGTTAAGTACTACTCCCTGACAAGCACAGAACGCATTAGGAAATCCACCACAACATCACAAGGTTATATCATAAAGACCAAATCAAATCGTTTTCTCATTTATCAAATCACATCAATTTGTGGATTCATCACTCAACACATTTTAGCTCAAAACATTTTAATCTTCCTCAACATCAACAAGGTATCAATGCATTGAACCATAACCGACTCGACATTTGTACATGGATATGATGACTCAATACATAATATTTTCAACAATTTAACTCATCAAAACCATCTGGAAAATACCAAAACTCATTGCAACTTCGATATCAATATACCCAATAACTCAAATCGTCATAAGGAAGCTCAAACTTTGACACATGGATCGAAAAAACTTGGAAATACCAACATTTCATTCTTGAACTTAAAACGTGCATACATGTTCAAAATAGATTAATTCTTGATAGAAACACCAAGAATCCTAGTATTAAATCTCAATTCATAAAACAAAAATAGTCTAATACTCATGTAATTCAAATCTTTATAAGTTGATAATCGAATTATTTAGACATAATTCAACTTATAGAACCATATGAATACATTAGATAATCATAATTGGCAAGCTTGAATAATTTACTTATATACATAATCAAAATATCGTGGTAGGATATCTTGGAAATAAATTTATTTGCCAAACTCATAATAAAAATTAAAGATACCTGCACAAGAACGGAAGAATTATTTTTGTTCAAAGCCCGACATACCTAAAAATGGAAGATGTATATGAACTTCAGACCTCGGAACTTTATTCACGAAAATAAAGGGTGCTTCTCAAATCCCTTAACATGATCAACTCTAATCGCAAATCAATTTAAAATTTCTACGGTTCAATCAAGAGACATAGTAGGATGAAATTTGGAGTAGTAGGGTTGGGGTTTGAACCTTAGGAAATTTTGGAGAAAAATGAGCAATTGAATGCTATTAATGGACTTAAATCCATGGTTTACCCTAATGGATTGGAGTAGGAATGACCAAAATACCCTTAAAAATCAAATAATGTCAAATCTGTCCTTTGGTGGACTGTTTTGATAGGCTGAAGTAGATCAACCATAACATTTTTCTCCGATGGACAAGTTGGATGAAACTAATTTCATTAGAAAGAGTGCTCTCATAGCTTTCTGTTCATATATAGTAGCTCACCTAGACCATTATGTACAAGGAGTTATGATCGTTTGAAGTTGACCCTAAAATTCGCCTGGCCTCAGTATTCTTTTTCCTGCACATTTACTGTTCACGGTTAGATCGGCATGATCATAACTCATCGCTCGAGTGACATTTCGGCTGATCCAAATATCGTTGGAAAGCTTATTCGATGATCTAAGTGATGACGGGACGCATATCTAGAAATTCCATACAAAAAAATTATTAATAATGATATAGAATAGAATTCAACACATTTTCGTCCGAGATCTTAATGGACTCTTAAAAAGATAAAAAGGCTTTAACGACTCGACACATTTAGGAGCTAAATATTTAACGAGAGAACTCGGGGTATCACATCATCTCCCTCTTGGAAATATTCGTCCCCGAATGTCACTCGTTTGGTTACGAAGACAAGGAGAATTGAGGATACGCAACTAAAATAACTTGATGAAAAAGTTTATATTTTTCTAAGCTTTGGAGTACTTTCCGACGCATAAGCTCATGATAATCACAATGACATTGTTGATTCTATTACTAAAAGAGTTGGATGTAGGAAAAATTATAAACTTCGATTTAAATCCGCATTCACAAAAAAAGTGATGAAAGATCAGGAATATGAAAACTTGGGGTATCACATCATATCTCCCTCTTGGGATCGGCTCTCCCCGAATAATACTAATTGATACACGGAATACTTTATGATCGACCCATGGCTTAATACTTGGGTCGGAAACAAAAGCAATGGCTAAATAGAATTTGGTAACCTGGTTCAACGCAAATAAATCATTCTTCAAAGGGTTATGCTCACGAATCTTCAAGTAGAGAGATTGGACCACATCGGAAGATGGAAGAAATATATGAATCTGTTGGAATAACTATCAAGTTGAATTTCTAGGCGCACGGACCGAATCAAGAAACACTCTCATTTAATTAGGACATGATTTAAAATCTTTTCAAGGAACTTTCAACGCTACGAAGAAGCAATTGGTCAGAACAATATATATATATATATATATATATACTAAAATAAGGATTTATAACTCGACCCCAATTATAAGTACGGAGCGTAGGTCGATCAGTCTTACATCAAAATAAAAGTACTCGACCCCATGCAGTACAAATCCTTACTTTCAAGCTTATCCATAAGCTTCACACACCCTTTCTCCGCAATACTATTTTCCCCAAATACCATACTTACTTGATTCAATTCATAATTCTCTCTTGGCATTTGCAATCTTGGCTATTCAAATCTAACTAATCCAAACTCTCTCTCCTCATTGTCAAGCTTAATTTGGAGTCACCAATTCCTCCACCTAACACCGTAACATAGCACCATTCCGAATTATAAATTTACACACATCCATATTGTTATACTTCCTTATCTCACATATAATTCTTATTACCACTCAATCAACTATAATCCACTTAATACTCACAATTTTCAACCATCATATTCATATCAACAGATCTTGAAGCTTAGGGAGCTATTCATAGGAATATACGCAATTCAACTTATAGGAAGGCCAAGGCTTGCAGCTAATATCCTCAGACAGGAGATATATTCACAATACAAGAGTGCCATGCAAGATCAATTTACAAGAGCTTTTAGCTTAGACTTCTAAATCAAAATAGACACCAAAACATATCGATAATATAAGCTTTAATCTCCGTCCATATATACACACATGATGTTCAAGTGTATCTTTATAATTGCGTATACACTCTTAATTAACACCCATAAAACACCTTTTTTCAAATTCTACAATCCATTATTAAGTCAACTTCCAGGCACTATTCTTAATAAAACACTCACTAGCTTTTACAATTAACTTAGCCATGCACAAGACTTCACTTCAACAATTCCCTACCTACAAACATAGATAGACCATCACACAACCACTTTCACAAACAGAACACGAAATGCTTCAAATAACCATGACATCCATTAAAATCCTAGCACCAAGCTTACTCCACACGTGTCACCTTAGCTAAAATGAACATGCCACAATCTTTGTCAACAAAAAAACTGCTCACTCTCTCCTATCATCACCACTGTTCATCCACACTCCCGCGACAAATGGAAAGTCATTAAAAGGTAGTATATGAAGGGATATTGTGTATGAATTGGTGCGGTTATTGAGGCCGGAAAACTAGGGAATCAAATGCATGAATTCAACAAGAATCAAGATTAAAGATTAAGGACACCCAGGACATAAATTGAATCTCATTGGTCGCTAAAGATGTTGCCGGTGGACTGAACTTGAACATACAATAAAACTTAAGCACATGCATTATGAACAGCGCAACTTGAGTTTGGAGTTTATTTCTTATGGAATGTTGATTTCGCCCGCTAGAAAAATTGGGACTCTATATTTCGATAGTTAGGAGAATACATGATTTCCCATGATATGCATGAACATGAATTATGATCGGGGGAATGAAACATAAGGCATGAGAAAATATCAAAGTCATTGAAAAGGCTGGGGTAAAATAGGATCAACACCACTACTTCTCACCACAAACTTGCAACCCACCGATACACCTACCTGAATCCCGCAATCTTAATTTAGTTAATTTTTTTTTTCAATATCCCCCTTTGACTTAAGAAAACACTCCGAGTCAATGAATCACCATAAAAACTCTAGTCCATGGTATTTTGTTTACTCCAGGGTCCCTAGATATACCCATACATAAGATCCATAGCTTAACCAGCATAACTACACCTGCGATCACAAAACCCAATCTTAACATAACTGTCAAATACCCACCAACATAGACAACTTCAAAAGTTATCATACAACAATTCATGCACTCCACAACTTAGATTCTAGCACTTACCATGGATACATCAAACCTTTGCTAAACCATACTAACTTCGTCGTGGTTTACTAACATCATATCTCAAGCTAACACCCTTGTAAACCTCTAATGCCTAAGTTAACTCACAATTACATCGTATACCACATATTTTCATTTAAACTTAACCGATCAAGGATAACACTAACCTCTTAACATTTAATAACTTACAAAAAATCCCCATAACACCTTGAGCATACTTCTACCTCAACACACAATATCACACTTGATCACAAACAAATAGACTTAAGTTCCCGTACATACGGTTCAAACCTATTAAATCTCCTCCCTCTTAGTAACGTCGTAGCAATTCAATAATTAAATTCATTTTTTCTCATTACCCGCTATACAAACTTAACAACTCACTCTGACTATGATTAACAATAATCTCAACAACCATTTCCATCTATCAAACAACCCAAACATACTAGTCCACCAAAACCTTATAACGACAATAATCATCCAGAATTCCATGGCCTATGACAGAATAATTTATTAACACCACCTTCCACCACGTTTCCAACCCCTGGTTGCAACTAATGCAAGAACAACAGAGTAAACAGCCAGCTACTAGTGAATCGAAATAGGCCTTACATGGCTTCACCAGACTTTGGTTTTATATTTTGTAAAAGGAAATAAATATCAAAACAATTATGCTAGTAAATCAAAATAAGCCCCACACGGCTTTACTAAACTTCAAGTTTTCATCAAAAGATGATCAAACAATATTTTCATAAAATAAAAGCCTGGTACACCATAATCAAAGATCTGAGAATACGTCTCTCGCTTTACATCAACTGAACAACTCAAGAGGGATGAGGGTACATCTTGAAATCTATAAAACCATTTCTAGTAAGCCCAAGAATATAATCAATAGAGGAAATTAAAACTAGTTAATCACCCTATCTCAACATTAGTACACAGATAAGGAATATACGAAATTAGATGATGAATTCTAGGGAGAAATCCAAAATTACTTCCGACATAGGCTTAATGCACAACCTTAAGGAACATACATATGACACCTCAATTTTTTCGAAACTCAAGAGTACTAATGAAATTATTTTTTTTCTAGCTCACTTACAAGCCCATAATATCAGAGGAAATTATATAAGAAAGCACCATCGATAAGGATTTATGCTTGACTATATCTGGTATTTTAGAACAACGAAAAATGGCCCTATTTATGCATGATATGAACCCGTATGAATTACTTAAGGAACCTTCCCACAACACAATGTACGACTTGAATGAAAGGGAACATTTTCCTAAATGCCTCGTAGCCTCTCAAAGAAAAGTACAGACGTCTCCATACTGGTCCGCAAGACTCTACTAGACACGGATTCATAGACACCCTAGGACTCTTGAACTCTGTCCTCTGATACCAAGCTTGTAATGCCCCTAAATCAGATTCTGAGTCGTCACACGACGCTAAGGTCAAAAGTGACCCCAAGCTAACCCTTCATCTGGGATAAACCAAAGCAACTGAATAAAACAGATAAAACAGAAGGAATAATAATGAAACAACCCATAACTTAGTCTGACCAATATGAAAGTAAATTTACACGGTCATAATTCTGCTCATATATATACAAATCTGAAACTTAATACACTAACTACTAGTGACTGTCTATTAAGCCTCTACTACCATTGACCAAAGATAGCCGGTTCATGACTCTCAACTATCCCTACTCAATACGACTGAATAAAGAAAATACAATACACCTCAAATATGAACAACTCATGTCCCTGAATCAAATGGACTAATCACCTGTCGATCTGGAGCTGTGACCCAGCTGAACATGATATGTGTGCTACAACTTGTACCTATATTTTGGTAAGAATGTATCCCGTGTAAATATGTGGGTCAGTACTTTGAAATGTACCGACTATGTGTGGGTACATACAATAATATAACTAATATAATCAAATTCATGAAAACATGCATATGGACAATGATGATTCACTTAGCCTGAGTTATATTAAATCATACTTTTTGTAATTTCATAACAAATAGTTAATGATAAAATCTCCTAATCCACGTAAATCATTATAAATCATAAATTAGGATAAATCATCCTAAATCATCATAATTTATCATATCATCATAAATCATCATAGGTAATTATAAATAATCATAAATGACCATAAAACATCATAAAGATCTCAACTCTTTGACTATAATTTCAGAGTGACTCAGTAATTCAAGAAACTTAATATTGTGGATACGGGAGTTTCCTATAATGGAAAACCCCACGTGAGCTACGTCGAATACAAATGTTTGAAACCCCCATTGGTGGGGAGCGTTATACTCTTTGCCAGGGGGTATGACCTTAAACCAGTAATAATCGCAATCGGGCTCTCTGGCCAATAATATCATCATCAAATAACCCTACGGTGTCAGATAGGTATGGGGAAATATCAAATTTCTCTGTCGGTGCTAAGTACTACTCCCCGATAATCTCAGAATGCGTTAGGAAATACACCATAACATTACAAGGGTCTATCACAAAGACCAAATCAAATATATTTCTCATTTATCAAATCATATCAATTTGTGGATTCCTAACACAATAAATTTTAGCTCAAAATATTTTAATCTTTCTCAACATCAACAAGGTATCAATGCATTAAACCATAACCGACTCGACATTTGGACAAGGATATAAAGACTCAATACGTAATATTTTCAACAATTTAAATCATTAAAACCATCCAAAAAATACCATGAATTATTGCAACTTCGATATCAATATACCCAATAACTCAAATCGTCCTAAGGAAGCTTAAAATTTGATATATGGCTCGACAATACTTGGAAATACCAATAAATTCATTCATGAACTTAAAACGTGGATACATGTTCAAAATATATCAATTCATGATAGAAACACCAAGCATCCCAATATTAAATCTCAATTCATAGAACGAAAATTGTCAAATACTCATGTGATTCAAAACTTACAATTCAAATCTTTATAAGTTCATAATCGAATTATTTAGACATAATTCAACTTACAAAACCATATGAATCTATTAAATAATCATAATTGGCAAGCTTGAACAATATACATATGTACATAATCAAAATCTCAGGGTAGGATATCTTGGAAATAAATTCATTTGCCAAACTTATAATAATTCTTAATAAAAATAAAAGATACAGGCACAAGAACAGAAGAATTATTCTTGTTCAAAGCCCCACATACCAAAAAAGGGAAGATGAATATGAACTTTTGGCTCCGTAACTTTATTCACAAAAATAAAGGGTGCTTCTTGAAGCCCTTAACATGATCAACTCGAATCCCAAATCAATTTTAAATTTCTATGGTTCAATCATAGACATAGAAGAATGAAATTTAGAGTAGTAGGGTTGGGGTTTTAGCCTTAGGAAATTTTAGAGAAAAATGCGCAATTGAATGATCTTAATGGACATAAATCCGTGGTTTACCCAGATGGATTGGAGTGAGAATGACCAAAATATCCTTAAAAATCAAATAATGTCAAATTTTTCCTTTGGTGGACTGTTTTGATAGGCTAAAGTAGATCGACCATAACTTCTTACTTCGATGGTTAAATTTGATGAAACCAAATTCATTGGAAAGAGGTCTCTTAGACCTTTTTGTTGATATATTGTAGCTCACCCAGATTATTTTGTACAAGGAGTGATGATAGTTTGAATTTGACCCTAAAATTTGCCTAGCCTCAGTATTTTTTTCCTGCACATTTACTGTTCACCACTATTCACTGTTATATCAAAATGATCATAACTCATCGCTTGAGTGTCCATTTTTGATGATCCACTTATCATTGGAAAGATTATTCAATGCTCTACGCGATGACGGGTCGCATATTCAAAGATTCCACACAAAAAAATTATTAATCATGATAAAGAATAGAATTCAACACCTTTTCGTTTGAGATCTTAATGGACTCTTGAAAAGATAAAAAGGTTTTAACAAATTGAAATATTTGGGAGCGAAATATTTATTGGAAAAAATTGGGGTATCACATAGAAACATTAACACTCCTTGTAAAACAAAAACATGAGTTCATTGAAATGATTGATATATTTGTCTTGGATATTCAAAGCCTAAAAGAAGATTTGAATGCAAAGATTGATGCACATAACCTCCAACAATTTTGTTATGAGTTGTGAGAGACTAAAAATACTTTGATAAGCCAAATTGATGAGCTTTCAAAACCCAATTTACGAGTCATGATGAAACCTACTCTATCTCTTTAGTGGGTAAGTTAAACCATAGCAAGATCTAGATGCAATGGGATAACTTAGTGGAAATGTCCTAAAAGACAGAATTTAACCATTAAAGGCCTAAATAGAAATAATACATTCAAAAAGGTCTAATAGATATGTAAGAAAACAATATCCATTGTAAGACTCAATAATGTCGGTACAAGAGCTACTATTGAACTATGACTATAGAGTAATCAAATACTATCCATCAAAAATATAAATGACTAGAAAGAGATAAATAGAAGGAAAAAGGGTAACTACGAGTCCATGATCTCACTCAATCTTTGAAAATAAACTCTGCACGAACGTCAAATTAGAGACAACAACTAGTATACAGATCTATACCAAAAAGGTATAGAAGGGGAGTATGAGTATCAAAACTACGAGTTCTGAATAGACATCAATGACCAACTGACCTAAATCATGATATAAATATGTAAAGATAAAACATAACATAAGCTAAGTCAAGATAAAAGGGATAAACCAGGAAATACGCTTCGACACCATTGTATATAAATACATAAATTCATATGAGATAATAATATAAAGGTCACAAAATTATAATTACAACATTGGCCCCCATAAGCAAATAAGTGTTGAAAAGTAAATAGTCCAATGTAGACCCTTATAATCCTAGTGGGTACAATCAAGGATCTAAGCAACACAATAGATGTAAATTACCAAACACTCATTTGATAACCCAAGAATCCCTTAGAATAATATTATCTCATACGTATATCCGAATGCTAAACTTTAACTGAAACTCAATAGTATTATCATCATTACTATTATTTATCGAACATGAACCAAAACTTTTATTATCAATATCATTATCAACTGCCAGACTCCAATTGGAACCCAAATTTATACCCCATATCAATAACCAATACCGATAAACTAAATCAATAGACAATATCAATGCCTCATGCCAATAAACAAGCCCATAAGCCATGTCAATAATAAAATATTCCTAAGTTACTTCAATAAGAATATCCATAAACTATGAATCATGTTTTCAAGCTCTTAGCTATCTCTATAAGCCATATAGTATCAACCAACCATAATATTTATTTAAGTCAAAGCATATCTATGACCCATGTCATATCTATAAATCATATCATATCTATTTGATAGTTATCATTAATCACATTGATATCTATATCTAGAAACATGTTGATAGTAAATATTATGAATCACATCTGGAAGATATATCAAAATTCATATACATATAAGGTATATGATATCTATAAATCATCTTATTAATCACATATATAAGTAATATCATAAGCAATAACAAAAATTAGCATCAATCATTCAATATCCAACTAACATACATAATAAATATATCCAATCTCCTTAAGTTTCAAACAAACCATTCATAAGAGTATATCGTAGGCAAATCAATCTACAAGACTAACACTAATCTTGACCTAAGGTGGGCTAGAAGGGCCCATTTCTAATCCCTGAACTCCATTTTAGGCAACTTCTACCCAAGAATGGCTAAAGTATCTAAGTTTATTTCTAGATGTCAAGTCATCCATAAACAACCCCAATGTAGTAGTCCTTCTCAAATATTATAAACTAAGCCAATCCCACCGAAGATAATAGCAAGTAAGACAATTTTCCCTAACTTAAGCAACTAAGGACAATTTCTCTCTAAATATGAATAACTAAGGTGATTTTACCTAGCTTTACTTCTTAAGGCATTTCTACACTACAAATGAACATTAAATCCCAATTCACCAATGATATTGGTAGTTATGCTTAGTACTCCAAGTATATGATCTAAAGATAGCCTAAATGGTCCAACTAAAGCAAATATTTTCATTCATACTTCCAACATCTGAATCCCACCCTATATCTAGCATTATATTTTAAGCATACTATGAAATAGCTTAGTCTATAAAGAATGTGAGTGTAGACTTACTTGGATGTCGAAGAAAACCTGAAGAATCTGCTAAAGCACCAATTTCCCTTTACGAAAATCTTTTGCAAGGAGCCATACTATCAAAATGATAAAATAATAAAAAATATAGAAACAATGATACCCATATTTTATATTGAGATTTGGATCCCAAATTATGTAAGAATACCATATATGGAACATTTATGGAATTACATATTTGAAACCAACAGAACTTCCTTTTATGTTCAGGAAATTTTTACCCTAAAAAGGGGTGGATTTCAAGCTATAATGGTGCTAAATTCAACTCATCTAGCTTCTTGGAAACATGAAAATAATGGAATCTTACCACAAATTCAATGGAAAATTGCATAAATTAATGATACAAAATGAAATACACTAGTTACTGGACCTTAGAAAATTTCCTAGAATTTTGATCTCTAGACCCAATACTACTTATGGGTATGAGAGGTATGTTGGGGTTCTAATGTTATTGTCCAGTCGTATGCTGACCAGTGTTTGTTAGTGGGATGGATTTTAGTAACTGGAATGAGTACGACTTGAATGGTATGAGTCGTATGGTTAGATATGAATTATTTAGTTTGGGTTTTCCTTACCATAATATTAGACATGGTAACTTATGTTGTATTTGAGTATGAGTGGATCATTGTGATCCGTAAGCTAGGATACGAGTCGAACCCAAGACTCATATGGTGGAAAGTGTTCAAAACTATAATAGATTTTATTCTCCCGGGGATATGGGTGAAGGGTACAGATCATATTTTTGTAATACAACTTGGGTAGGATGAGTCATACAAAGGACAGTGTTGGGTCCAAGTGCTGAGGATTTATATGTGAGTAGAGGGGTAGCGATAGTATCGAAGGGTATGACTCATGAGGGTTAGTCGTACTTGTGTGATGGGATTTTTGTAAAACTTAAGTGGGGGTAATCGAGATATTTCCTCACTTTTCCTAATAAGGTCCCATTACTTCTAAAATAATTTAGAGGTTATTTACCATATTAACGAATTCATTTACACTTATAAACTCTTTCAAAACACTGTATAATTCAATCAAGAGATTTTGGACAAGGAAGCTAGGGTTTCATTAAGAGGAAAAATTTAGGTATCTTGTTAGTTGTTTTTCTCAGTCTACCTTGTCAATTAAGACATGTTATCTTCCCTCACTATTAGTTCCATCTAAAGGCATGGTTTTTATTAATGTATTTCATGATTTCATTATTGTACGATTTTGTGTTTTAAACTATGATTTGGGTGTTATAAATGATTGGTTATGGTTTCCCATTATTTTAATTATCTATGTACATTCTTAATTAATGGTTTTGGATAATTGGATTGCATGACAATGTTTAAATGGTAATTGGAATTGGTTTGGGTTATATTATGCTCCTAATGTGTTTGACAAAATGCCTATAAGGATGTTTTCATTGAATTGTTCAATTTTTATTGAACTCTTGCTTGTTTTAATCTTGGTAAAGGAATTATGCATGATTTAAATGGTTTTGAAAGGTAAAAGGGCTAAATAGTTATGATTTTAGGGTACATGGAAATCCCCAAAGTTTTTTAATATGGTTAATAGAAAGGGAAATAAAATCCCTTATACCTAAACATTGTAGGCTATGGACAAAACATACAAGTATAGTCAGTATGATGATACCACTACTAATGGCCTTTGTTAATAAATGGTTAACGAATTGGTTTGTTTCTTTGTAATGGTTTTAATTGGGCAATAATGGTGGGTATTGAATCAATGTTGTTGAAGGTAGAGATCCCAAGGGATCTAAATCTGGAAACTCATATTTGCTAATATGAGGTTTGGTCTAAGTGATCGTGTGCATGATGTAATACTTTATATTTAGGAGAAGTAATAATCTTCCAAGATTTTCTTTCCTGGTTGTGCGCCTTCATGCACTTGGGCCTTTTCAGAAAGAGGAGTTTAACCCATATAGCCTATGGTCTTTTAGGAAGGCAAAGTTACACAACCCAAGTAATGGTTTTAATGACATGCTAAACTCGCTTCCCTTGCAAGCATGGTTATATAAACATATATGTTAGGTGTGTGCATATGGATGGTTTTTACTTAGTTTTATAAATGGCATTATTTTATCCATATCCTGTGTTGATGCTAGTGTTCACCTGCTAACCCATCTTCGAGCGACTATATACCCATGCTATGCAGGAACTAGTTTTTCCACTCTTCCTACATAGTTATTGACTTGAGAATAGCTGTTATATTAATGTGGTGGGCTTTCATCTTTCTAGAAGGATCCATTTTATGTTATAGATATTTTTAGACATTTTAATTTATTTCTAGATATTGGTTTTGGTTATGATCGGGGCATGTACCTACCAAATATTCATATTTTTTTTGTTAGAAGCTTTATGGTACAACTATGGGTTCAAATAGGTGAGGTCGGTATTGGTGTCAGCCTTAATATTTGCAATTCTATTATCGCTGATACCATTGGAAAGAATTTCTCACTGTTCTATCATACGTCACTTTAGTATTAATCATATTTTGTTTTGGAACTCATTTAGTTATGTCTTTATTTATAGAAGTTGGTTCGGTATTGGTTTGGCTTGGTGGTTTGGGTAGAGTTAGTTTTTGAATAAACCTATCCTAAAGTCCATTCCTGTCCTGTTATACATCTTGTTATATGTTCATAATTCATACAACTCAAGTCTGGTGATTGAAGGTTAGGTTGGATAATAAGGGTGGTCTCTGGTCTCGGCCAGACTTGGAATACCTATTAAGACAATTCCTTGGGTGGGTCATGTCAAGTTGGTATAGCAACTTTAGATTCATGGACAATGGGAGTTCATAGAGTTGTGCCTATTAGAGTCTCTTTAAAGAAGGTGTAGCATGCCACACTCATAAGAAAGAGGCTATAAGGCACTTAGGAATATTTCACTTTCTTGGTATTCTCTTTTAAATCTTAGCATCTAAATCCTTTAATTCTTCTCTAATCCTTGGTTGTTCACTTTAAAGATCATAACTTGATGATCTGGAACACAAGGAATGTCTTCAGTCCCATTTGTAGTCAATGTTGATAGGTTACATCCTATGTGTTGAGTTTCTCTTCGATCTCAGGGTCCTATCCCTAATTATTTTAGAGTCCCTCCGATTGCTACTAGTCCTCTTTAGGGTGATGTGACTAATGCAAAATTTCACTAGTCTATTCATACAATTTCTCAATTGTTATTTCTTAGGTTGGGCAGAAGATATTCATGGTGATGCAGGCCACAAATATGGAAGATGTAAACTTTACAACTAATCAGCTCAAATACGTAATATACCAATTGTACGAATAGTATGATAGAGATAGAGGTGATGTGGAAGTGTCATCCATATGGGATGTTTTTTCTTGTACTTTTTAGGGTCGTTACTTTTCTCAAGAGCTATGAAAAGTGAATATCAAAGAGTTTTTTGAATCTTAAGCAAGAGAGAAAGTCTGTGGTGGAATATACCTTGAAATTTCATCAGTTGTCAAAGTATGCTCCTCTTTTGATCATGACATAAGATCAATGATAAGAAGGTTTACTTTTGGGATGTCTTGGGATTTGATCTTTGAAAGTAAAACAACTTTGCTAATTAGATATATAGATATCTCTAGGTTGACCATTTATATACAGCAGGTGGAGGATAAGAATAGGAAACAAAAGGAGTTCAGAGATAAGTAGGGTAAGAGGAGTAGGTTTTCTAATAAGGAAGGTTCACAGTCTTAGGGTGGTTGAGATAATGGAAAATGGCAAAAAAAAGTGGGGGAGTCCTGGTTCATTCTCTACTGCTAGAGCTTGTTACCTGAGGCAGTCGGGTTATAGGTGTTAGCAATGTGGTGATAATTTCAAGGCACATGGTGCCCAATCTGAAGTGAGTGTTGGTCAGTCTACTTTATCATGCCCTCCTTGTCAGTTCTGTGGTTATTTTTATCAGTGTTATTGTGACCAAGTAAGGGACAAGTGTTCTAAGTTTTTCCAACTAGGCCAAGTTGTCATGAATTATCCAATTAGTAAGGGAACTTTGAGAGCAATAAAATCTTTAGTTGCTTCATCTTCTGCTCCTGCACCTACTGGTACAAATTAGGTGTTTTCTTCTATTTCTAGTATCAACACTGGTTGAAATAGGTTGTATGCTCTTTTATCTCGATAGGAATTTGAGGCATCACTTGATATCATTACATGTAAGTTATAACTCTTTTCTCATGACATATATTTTCTGCTTGATTGAGGTCCACACTTTACTATGTGACCCCATATGTGGCTTTATGTATGTGTTTTAATCAAGAAGTTATTTCGGATCCTTTTTCTATTTCTACCCTGGTAGGTGACTTTGTTATTACTAAGAGAGTTTGTTGGGAGTCTGTGGTATCTATTGATGGTAGGCAAACCTTGGTGGATTTTATTGAACTTTATATGATGGATTTTGATGTTATTCCTAGTGAACCAGTTATAGAGTAGAAGGGTAATTTCCTAGCTCCTAAAGGGAGGTTTATTTCTTATCTTAGACATCGAAGGCTAATCTTTAAAGGTTGTATTTATCACTTGGTCTAGGTTAATGATTCCAACTCGAAAGGTCATTCCTTATAGTTAGTTTGGGTGGTAAATAAGTTACCTAAGGTCTTTCTGGATGATCTTTCTGGTGTTCCTCCTAATAGGGAAATTGAGATTTGTATAGATTTGGTTTTGGACACTCACCCTATATCAATTTCTTCTTATAGAATAACTCTGTCTGAGTTGAGAGAACTCAAGAAGAAACATAAGGGTCTTCTGGATAAGGGGTTTATTTTTCATAGTGTATCTCCATGGGGTACACCGGTGTTGTTTGTACATAAGAAAGATGGTTGTCTTCAGATATGCGTTGACTATCAGTAGTTAAATAAGGTAACGATCAAGAACAAGTATCCTTTACTAAGGATAGATAACTTATTTGATCAGTTTCAAGGTGCTAAATTCTTTTTTAAGATAGATATTCTGTCCGGGTATTATCAGCTTAAGATTAGTGATGAGGATCTCCCTAAGACAACTTTTTCCAATCCGTATGGGCACTTTGAATTCTTGGTGATGTCACTTGGTTTGACTAATGCCCTAACGGTATTTATGGATCTGATGATCAGGGTTTTCAGGGAGGTCTTGGATATCTTCATCATTACGTATATTAATGATATTCTGATTTATTCCAAAAGTAAGATAGATTATGCTAATCATTTCCTTGTGGTATTGCAAGCCTTGAAGGAGCAATAGTTGTATTCCAAGTTTTCGATGTGTGAGTTTTGGTTAAATATTTTGAATTTTTTTGGTCATATTATTTCTAGTGAGCGGATCATGGTTGATCTACAAAAGGTGGTTGTTGATAAAACATGGCCTAAACCCACTACTCCAACTGACATTTGCAGTTTCTTAGGTTTGTAGAGGTATTATCAATAGTTTATGGATAGTTTTTCAATGATAGTTTCTCATTTGTCTAAGTTAACTTAGAAAAAGTTAATTTTTTCTTAGTCGGATGCTTGTAAGGGGAGTTTCAAGATGCTTAAAGATAAGCTAACTTTGGCTCTAATTTTTGCAATGCCAGACAGTCATAAGGGGTTTATGGTTTATTATGATGCATCTAGGGAGGGACTTGGTTATGTTTTGATATATCATTGGAAGGTAATTAACTATTCTCGTAGGAATTTAAAGGTACATGTGAGGATGTATGCTACTCATGGTTTAGAGCTATTGGCATTTTGTTTTCTTTTCAAAATATGGCGATATTATTTTTATAGTGCACACGCGGATATCTTTTCTGATAATAAGAGTCTATAGTATCTGTTCAATTAGAGAGAGCATATTCTCAGGTAGAGGAGATGGTTAGATCTTCTTAAAGACTATGATATGAGTCTTCACTATTACCCAGGTAAAGCTAACATGGTTGCTGATGCTATTAGTAGGTTATCCATGGGAAGTCTGGCTTATATGGAGGAAGGAAAATGGGTATTGGTGAAGAATATTCACCACTTCTCTAATCTTGAGGTTCACCTCTTGGACTCTGAGGATGGTGGGATGATGGTATAAGAAGTTATTCGGTCGTCTCTTGGTGTTAAGGTTAATGAGAAGCAAGTATTTGATCCTATCTTGATGAAAATCAAGAGTAATGTGGGTATGCAGAATATAATAGTGTTTGATATCTGTGGCGATGGTACTTTATGGTTCCAATAGAGGTTGTTTGTTCATGATGTCGATGGTTTGCGACAAAGGATCTTCGCTGAGGAACATGAATCCTGCTACAATGTACATCTCGACTCAACAAAAATGTAAATAATCTAATGGAGATGCATTGGTGGATGGTTTAAAAAAGGACATGGCTGATTTTGTTGCCAAGTTCTTAGTGTGTAAAAAAGTTAAAGTTGAATACATGAGAACTGGAGGGTTAAATCAAGAGATTATTTTGCCCAAATAGAAATAAGAGGTATTTAATATAGATTTTTTATCAATCTTCCTTGGTATTGAATTCAATATGATTCAATTTGGGTTATGGTGGATAAGATGGCAATGTCTGCTCACTTCTTGCATGTGAGAACTACCTTTTTGGTGAAGGATTATGCAAAACTATATTTTTCAGGAGATTGTGAAGCTACAAGGGGAACTTGTTTCGATTATGTCTAATCATGGTACGCAAGTTTCATCTTATTTTTGGTGGTATTTTTAGAAGGGGTTGGGTATTAAGGTGAATCTGAATACGAATTTTCATCCTCAGGTATATGGGAAAGTAAAAAGAACTATTCAGTCTTTGAAGGATATGTTTTGGGCATGTGTGGCAAATTATGGTGGCAGTTAGGTTAAGCATCTATCTTTGATAGAGTTTTCTTACAACAATAGCTATAATTCTAGTATCGGTATGGTCCCTTTTAAGGCATTGAATAGTAGGAGGTACATATCATCTATTAGATGGTTTGAGCTTGGTAAGGATAATATAATCGGTACAAATTTGTTCTATCAGACTATGGAAAAGGTGAAGGTGATTTGGGATAGGTATAAGAATGCCAAAAGTCACCAAAAGTCGTATACGGATGTAAGGCATAGATACCTAGAGTTTTAGGTTGGGGATAAGTTGTTCCTTAAGGTATATCCCATGAAGGGAGCAATGCAGTTTGGCAAAAAAGGAAAGCTCAGTCCTTGGTATATTAGTCCATATGTGGTTTTGCAGAGGGTTGGAAATATTTCTTATGAATTTGAGGTGCCTTCTACCTTGAGCTCGGTTCATCCTGAATTTTATGTCTCAATGTTAAGAAAATTTCTAGCTGATCCATCTTCAATTATTTTTTTGAAGGGGTGGGGTATCTACAACATTTTATCTTATGAAAAAGTCTTGGTTGAGATAATTGATAGGCATGTTCGTTGGACGTGCCAAGGATGTGACTTCAGTTAAGGTTCTGCGGTAGAACCACAAGGTCGAAGAAGCTACATGGGAAACGGTAGAGGATATGAAGTCCAAGTTTCTGCATTTGTTTTTTGCTCCTAGGATTCATACGGAAGGTATGTTTCTTTAAGACATCTTTATTTTTTGAGTTCATTATAGAAAATATTAATATATCTGCCTCTTTGTTTTCAAACTTTATTAAAGATTGGAATTATATTTGATAATTCAAATGACTTATGTGGGTGGTTATCCCTACCTTTTCCATCATATGGAGTAAATGTTCCTAGTCAGGGAGACTGAAATGCTTTGGTTTCTGGACCTTAGAAAATTTCTTGGAATGCTGATCTCTGGACCCCAATATGACTCATAGGTAGGAGCCGTATATTGGGGTACGAATTGTATGGTCCAATCATATACTAACCAGTGTTCGTTGGTGGGAGGGATTTAGTCACTGCAATGGGTATGAATTGAATTGTACGAGTCGTATAGTTGGACATGGATTATTTGTTTTGGGATTTTCTAAGCTTAATGTTAGACTTGGTAACTTAAGTTGGATCTGAATATGAGTGGCTCACTGTGAGCAATAATCCAGGGTACGAGTTATACCTACGACTCAAATTGTGGTTAGTGTTTAAATCTCCTATGGATTCTATTTTTCCAAGGATACAATTCAATGGTTCAAATCGTATATTGTCAATAAAATTGGGTAGGATGAGTCATAAATGGGACAATCAATAAGAGTGGTGGGGTACTGATCATATCGAAGGATACAACTTGTAACAGTCAGTCAAATTCTTGTGAAGGGATTATTGTGCAACATATGTGGGGGTAATTTGGACATTTCCCTACTTACCCTTATAAAGTCCCCACGACTTCTTACCTGAGAGGTTATTTACCCTATTAATCTATTCATTAACACTTAGAAACTCTTCCTAAAGACTCTATAATTCTCTTAGGAGCTTTTAGTCAAGGAAGCTAGGCTTTAAACTAAAGGACAAATTTGGGGATCTTGTTGGTGGTTTATGTCCATCTACCTAGTCAATAAAGGCATGCTCGCTTCCCTATGATTAGTTCCAACTAAAGGCACGGCTTTTATCGTTTTCATGATTACATTATTTTATGATTTTGGATTTTCATCTATGATTTGTAGGTTTTCATCTATGATTTGGGGGTTTTGATTACAAATGATTGGTTATGGTTTCCCATGGTTTTAGTTATTTATTTACATACTTAATTAGTGGTTATTGATAAGTAGATTGCATTGGAATGATTAAATGACAATTGTAATTGGTTTTAGTTGTATTATGCCACCAATGTGTTTGACAAAAGGCCTATAAGGATGTGTTGATTGCATTGATAATTTTTAATGGAACTGTTTCTTGTTTTAAACATGATTAAGGAACTTTGCATGATTTAAATGTTTTGGAAAGGTAAAACAGCTAAACAGTTATTCTTTTGGGGTACTTCAGAATCGCCCAAGAGGTTTAGTATGGTTAATAGAAAGGAAAATAAAATCCCTTAAACGTATATATCAATGGATATGGAGAGAGAAATTTTGAAATCAGACTTCAAATCAAAACATCCATATATAGTTGATATTACGATATCACTACTAATGGCCTTGGTTAATAAATGGTTAATGAATTGGTTGATTATGGTTTTAATAGGGCAATAATGGCGGTGTGTGTAGCAAAGCTGGGGAAATTAGAGCACCCAGGGGGACGAAAAATGGAAACTCATATTTGCCGATGTGAGGTTTTCTCCAACTGACCATGTGCGTGATGTCACACTTTATATTTAGGAGATGTACTACTCATCTATGGTTTTCTTCCCTAGTCGTGCGGCTTTATGCGTAGGGGCCCTTTTAGTAGGAGGAGTTGAATCTATATAGCCTGTGGTCGTTTAGGAAAGCAAAGCTATATAACCCTGGTAATGGTTTTAATGGCATGCTAAACCCAGTTCCTTTCCCCAACATAGTTATATATATATATATATGTATCATGTGTGCATATGTATGGTTTTTTCTTGGTTTTATAAATGGCATTATTTTATATTTATCAAGAGTTCATGCTAGTGTTCACTTGCTAACCCTTATCCTGAGTTCATGCTAGAGTTCACCTACTAACACATCATCGGGTGGCTGTTTACCCATGCTATTCAATAATTGGTAGTTCTACTCCTCCTACATAGTGATTGACTCGAGGACAACTATTGGATTGAACTAGTGAGATTCCATATTTCCAGAAGGATACATTTCATATTATAGATATTTTAAGACTTTTTTATTTATTTTTGGATATTGGTTTTTGTTATGGTTGGGGGCATGTCCCAACCAGATATTCTTAGGTTTTTAATTACAGGATTTGTGGTACTGCTATGGGTTTTAATGGGTGAAGTCCGTATTGATATCATCCTTAATATTAGCAATGGTATTGTTGCTGACACCATTGGACATAATTTCACTATTCTTTCATAGATCATTTTGGAATTAATCATATTTTTTTTGGATCTCATTTGTTTATGGGCCGTAGTTTTGTATTTGTTTGGCTTGGTGGTTTGACTGGTATGGTTTGGTGGAAGGGATGACTTGCTAGGGTTCATTTTAGAATAGACCTTTCCCAAATTCAGTCCTTTTCCAGTTACACTATATTGTTATATGTTTGAAATTCATCTTACTCGGAGTAGGCAACTGGAGGCTAGGTTAGGCAACGAGGGTGTTCTCTAGTCCTGGTCAGACTTGGAACACCCATTACAGCAAGGCCTCAGGTTGGGTCGGGTTAAGTTTGTATCATAGCTTTGGATTCATGGTTAATTGGGAGTCCAAAAATATGTGTCAGTAGAGTTTCTTTTAGGGGTGTGTAGCATGCCACACTCATAAGAGAGAGGCTATAAGACATTTATGAATGTTTCACTTTCTTGCTATTCTATTTTTAAGCTTGGGGTTTAAGTCCTGGAATTTTTCACTAATCCTTGGTTGTCCACTTTTAGATCATGAATCGATAATTTGTAACACAAGGAGTCTCTTCAATCCCATTTGAGTTTGTTAAAGGAAAGATTAATGTATTTGCATCTTTTTTCCAAACATTGTTAAAGTTTCGAAATATATTCGATAATGCAAATGACTCATACGGGTGATTACCCCTACCTTGTCCGTCATTCGTGAATGAATGTTCCTAGTGGGGGAGACTGAAATGCTTTAGTTTCTGGACCTTGGAAAATTTCCTGAATTCTGATCTCTGGACCCCAATACGACTCATTTGTAAGAGCCGTATGTCGGGTATGTATGGTATGATCCTGTCATATGTTGACCTGTGGTATGACTTGAAAGGTACGAGTCATTTTGCTGGATACAGATTGATTGGCTTTGGTTTTCCTTACGTTAATCATATACTTGGTAACTTTTATTGGACATGAGTACGAGTGGCACACTGTGAGCCATAAACTAGGGTACGAGGGGTATCTAGGACTCGCATGGTGTTCAGTGTTCAATCTTCTTACGGATTCTATTCTTCTAGTTATATGGGTGAATGTTATAGATCATATAATGTCATGACGACTTGGGTAGGAGGAGTACACGAGATAGTGTTGCATCCAAGGGTTGAAAATTTGAATACGAGTGGTGGGGTACCGATCGAATCAAAGGGTACGACTCGTGAGGGTTAGTCGTACTCCTATGAAGTTATTTTTGTCCAACTTAAGTAGGGATATCAAGACATTTCCCCACATACCCTAAGAAGGTCCATTGATTTCTAACTCACTTTGGAGGTTATTTACTCTTTTTTTTCTATTCATTAACACTTAGAAACTCTTCTTAAATACTCAATAATTCTCTCCAGAGCTTTTGTGCAATAAATCGAGGGTTTTAACTATAGGACTAATTTTGGGATCTTTTTGGTGGTTTCTCTCTATCTTCTATGTCTATTAAGGCATGTTCTCTTCCATCACTGTTAGTTCCAACTAAATGTATGTTTTTTTTGAATGGTTTTCAAGATTTCGTTGTTGCATGATTTTGTTTTTTCAACTATGATTTGGGGGTTTTGATTATAAATGATTGGTTATATTTCTAATATTTTTATTATGTATTTACATGCTTCATTGGTGGTTTTGGATACTTGCATTTCATGGGAATGGCAAAATGGTAATTGGATTTGGTTTTTGTTATATTATGACCCCAATGTGTTTGACAAAATGCCTATAAGTATGTTTTATTGCATTTATCATTTTTAATGGAATTCTTGCTTGTTTTAAACTCGGTAGTGGATTTTTTTTCATGGTTTAAATAGGGTACATGGTTATACCCCAATAGGTTTAATAGTGTTAATATAAGGGTATATGGAATCCCTTAAACCTATAGATTGTTGTCTAAGGAAAAAACATACAAGTATAGTCTGCATGACAATACCACTACTAATTTCCTTGGTTATTAAATAGTTAATGGATTATTTTTTTGCTTGGTAAAGATTTTAATTGGGAAATAATGGTGGAGTGTGTAGAAAAGTCGAGGAAGGTGGAGGTCAGAGGAGAACCAAAAATGGATACAAATATTTGCCAATGTGAGATTTGGTCCATGCGACTATGTGCACAATGCCACACTATATTTTTTAGGAATGTGCTAGTCATCCCAATTTTTTTTCCGTGGTCATGCGGCTTCATGCACTAGGGCCAATTCAGCTAGAGAAGCTGAACCTATATAGACCTGGGTGGTTTAGGATCGTAAATCTACACAACCCAAGTAAAGATTTTCATGCTACGCTAAAATTTGTTCCCTTTCCCAACATGTTTATATATATGTATAGTGTGTGTGTATGGATGGTTTTTATTTGGTTTTATAAGTGTAATTATCTTATCCTTATCTCGAGTACATTCTAGCGTTCACTGGCTAACCCATGTTTGGGTGGCTATATATCCACGCTATGCAGGAAAGAACTATTCTACTCCTCCTACATAGTCATTGTCTCGGGGACAACTATTGGATTGAAGTGGTGAGATTCCAACTTTCTGAAAGGCTCGATTTAATGTTATGGATATTTTTATTTATTTTTGGATATTGGTTTTGGCTATGATTAAAAGCATGTCCTAGCTAGATATTCTTACTCTTTTGGTTAGAGGTTTTGTGGTTCTGCTGAGTGTTGGAATGGGCGGGGTCAGTATTGGTGTCGGCCTTAATATTGGCATTGATATTTTGGATAACACCATTGGCCATAATTACTCACCATTATATTGTATTTCATTTTTCGATAAATCATATTATATTTTAGAAATCCTTTGGTTATGACCTTGTTTAAATCCCTTGGTTCGGTATTGGTTTCACTTAGTGATTTGGTCTGTAGGGTTTGGTGGACGGGATTACTTTGTAGGGTTGATTTTTGAATACACCTATCCCAAAGTCAGTCCTTGTCCTGATACACTATATTGTTATGAATTTTAAATTTATCCAACACAGGGCAGGTGACTGGAGGTTTGGTTGGGTTACGGGGGTGGTCTCTGATCCTGGATTGAATTGGAATGCCCATTATGATAAGGCTCAAGGTCGGGTCGGGTTACTAAAGCTCAACAACTGCCCACAATTGATTCTCCCAAGATCTACCACTTTTTAGGGTTTAAGATTCTAGAGGATGGATGAAAATGGTGAAAAATTGGTCTAAGTGAATATTTATACCGTTCCCAGGCATACGAGTGCCGCTAAATTGGGCACTCTCCCGCTTTGGTAGTCAACACTAAAATGCCAAACTTTCTACTAATTCAGACCCCCACTGACAAGGTAGGCCGCTGAAGCGAACCATGGGCCACTTTAGTGCTAGCCGCTAATGCTCCTGGGAAATCGCTAGACCTGTACCTGTAGGTAGATCTAGGGCTGCTAATGTTCCCAATGTGTTACTAAAGCTCCCTCCGCTAAAGCACTGAAAGGGCCGCTTTCGATATAATAACAGATATCAGGCACAAGCTTGAGACTTGGAATTTTTTTGAGTCTCCTCCAACCCATCATGATTCATCGGAATTCCCGTATGCGCAAACAAACTATTCTACTCTTTAAAATTTTTTTTTTGGACTCAATGGCGCAGTCAAAATTTCCATTCAAGGTTGTTTTAACATAAAGTGCGTCCCACACTTTCCATTTTTTAACTTCTGGCTAATAAGAAAAATGATTTAACAAACCTAAAATTGGCGTTCTAAAGCTGTTGTAACTGTCAAAACGGGTATATGGGGTCGTTTAACTTAAATTTTCACTAGTATCCAATTTGAATTAGTTAAAGATTCAAAAAAGAGAATTGGATCTAAAAACTAAACAAATTGTTTGGAAACTAAATGTTAGTTCTAGCAAATCATAAATGACATGGGAAAGCTAGGAAATTTCTAAATGGAGTAATTCAGCAGAACCCCAGAAAATGACTAGAAAGGTCATTACTGTATACACTACTAAAATGACTGTCAGCATAATGCTCTAGATCTCAAAAGTTGCCTTCTCTACTAGGTAGTGCCTTTACTGAACCATAACTACTTCAATCTCTTTTGTTCAAAAACGCAAAATATCACTAGCAAAAATGATCACAGGATCCTCCACAAAGGTCAATTTCTCACCCAATCGGACTGAGTCCCATATATGCACATAAGATTGGTCTGAAAAATACCATCCCAAAATACAAATGGGAAAAATTGAATCAATAACAGCAAAATCTGGAGGTAAGGCTAACTTATAAGCCACCTCACCAACTGTGTGAGCAATCTCAAAGGGTCTAATACATAAGGAGATGAGCTTGTCTTTTGTTACAAGCCTCATCACCCCCTTCATAGGCGATACATGGAGGAAAATCTTACTACCAACTCCAAACCTCAAGTCACGAAGTCTACAATTTGCATAAGCCTTCTGTCTACTCTAAGCTACCCTCAATTTGTGCTGAACAACACTGATACTATCAAATGACTCTTGACGTAAGTCATCACCATGAGGTATAATCTCAAAAGTCACAAATAATCCAATTAGGGAACATCATCGTCTACCATATAAAGCCTCAAAAGTTTTCATCTCAATACTCGAGTGGTAACTGTTATTGTAGGAAATCTCTACTAAGGCTAAGTGTTGCTCCCATTGACCTCTATCATAATCCTTAAGCAACACCACGCATCTATATTGCCTAACATTATGACCTTTCTGAATCATATGATACTGGAAACTACAATGAATTGTGAAGATCACTAAAAAAATACTATAAAGATAATACCTCCAAATATTAAGTGGGAAAACTACCTCTGCCCGCTCTAAATCATCAGTAGAGTATTTATTCTCATATACCTTTAATTACCTTAACACATATTTAATAATACAACCTTACAACCTAAATACACAACCCAAATCAATACTAGAAGTGTCACATTATACGGTAAATCCCTTACCCCCAATAGGAAGAGATAAAATAGGAGTTGAAGTTAGAAACTCCTTGAGCTATCAAAAAGTCAAATTATGCTCCTTGGACCACTGATAAGAACCTCTTTCTGAGTCAATCGATTCATCATTGCTACAATAATAATAAGAATCTTAACAAATCATCAATAATAACTAGCCAAACTAATGAAGCAACAAACCTCATTCAAAGATATAGGTCTATCCCAACAATGAGTGGCCTCGATCATTCATGGGTCTACTATAATCCAATCCTTAGACACCATATGCCTAAGAAATGTAACTGGCACAAGACAAAACTTACACTTAAGAGAATTTGGCAAAAAATATATGATGTCTCAAAGTTAGAGCATAGTCCTCTGATGATACATATA
The DNA here is from genome assembly GCA_030864225.1 of Capsicum baccatum var. pendulum. Classification (NCBI taxonomy): domain Eukaryota; kingdom Viridiplantae; phylum Streptophyta; class Magnoliopsida; order Solanales; family Solanaceae; genus Capsicum; species Capsicum baccatum. The sequence continues at coordinate 148,246,993 of CM061561.1, forward strand.
TTCCTCTCTACTCCTCAAAAAGACTAGGATGTTGTTGATAAAAATAATAACAAAAGAGTCCAAATAAAGTCTTAATATGCAGTTTGTCAAATCCATAAATGTGGCTGGGGCATAAGTTAATACAAAAGATATCACTAGGAACTCATAATGACTATGACAGACCTTGACACAACCTGAAATTAGGCCATGTCGTATGGGTATCTCAAGCCCACATATATCGGTGGTCTCCCCTATAACCAAACCTAATAATCATATCAATTACAAGGAGCGAGTGAATCTCAACCATAAAATAAGATTGCAGAAAACATACTACAAGCCACAAGATAAACATGTCTAAACACTCTATTAGATTCATCAAACAAACCATTATAACCAATTCAATAGTCATCCACAATTCCTTAAGAAAAAATGGCATCTACAAATATATATGTCATGAAAAGCCCCCAAAAATAGCTAAACCAACTCAAATTCAGACTATGTCTAAAGATAGGAGACCAAGTATTAGTATCATCAAAGGTAAGGAAGCTCACCCCTCCAAAATTTATGCACGCACCGCTTCAATCACCTAATCACTACACAGGTAAGAAAGATGATGCTCCGACCCCTCTGTCACATGGGGACTTCGCATCCGGAGAAGATTAATGGTTAGAGCACTAGCATGTAACACAAGGATAAATATAAAATAGGATAACCAATCAACGATAAGTCAATATATCTGATTCAACCATATTCATGACCTTATGCATATATATAGGTATATCACATGCCAAAACAGTAAAAAAGTCAACAACATTCTCAAAGCACTCAATCATGAAGCATAAAGTAACCATGTACTTACTCATTAAGCAATGGAACTTAACTACGTTCATATCTATTCAATAAAAGGACTCTAACCACACACATATATCCATTAGGGCAAGGGATTGTAACCATATGTTCACATATTAGGTAGGGGACTCTAAACTTATGTTGTACTCGATAGGGGACTCTAACCAAACCCATTTCATTTGGTGATGCACTACACCCTCAAGAAATCTAATTGTGCAAGGAACTTTGACCATAAGTGATTTAATTAGGCACGAGACTTTAACCTCAAACCCTTTTAAATAGGCAAGGGACTTTAAACTCAAGCCATTATGACTATCACTAGTCAACATTGGGACTCCAACCCTTTGTCCATACAACGTCATCCATTTAATTCACACTTAAGGACATTAACTATTTTGGACAATTCACTACTATATATGACTACATAGTATTTATAGGAACCTTTGTTTCACAACAAGCTCAATAGGCCAATGCCTTAATTTAATTTATCACACATTTCAATTTATGGTCAATTAGACCCTCAAAACCGCTTCACATTTCACTAGTGATGATAGGTGAATTTACACGCCTACAGTACTATATTTTACCCATATTGTAGCTAAGTTTTGAGGACAAAATATATAATTCATACACTTTTAGTCCTTTTTCTTGTAATTGAGCTAACAAACGTGATTAGCAAGTATTTAGGTATAAATGATGCAGATTTCAGTATTTTATGGATAACTTGACGCCAAAGGAAGCTTCACTAAAGAAGGAAGGGAGAGCTTGACAACCAAGGACCAAAAGTGACGCATGGAAACCTTCCTCGGGCAAAAACAACATTTTCCAAGACTTTGGGGATCAGCTGTAACCTATTAGGATTTGGATAATGATGCAGTAATTTATTAGGATTAGGATAAGTACGCAGTAGCCTAGTAGGAAAAGGATATGGGTGTTATAAATACCCTATTTTGCTGGAGATTTTTATTACTCCCCCATTCCATCAATTCCCATCCATCCACCATCCATCTATCCATCAAAACAATTCTCCACCACCCTCATCCCTATTCCATCCTTCCCCTTTCTTTTTTAATTCATTGTTGACATTATTTTTCATCTATTCGACTTTTAATTTTACAACAAGAGAATCACTATTTTGCAAGGAATTCACGCCTAATGCCATACCACACCATACTACACGTGAGATCTTTATTGTGGTATAATGATAATGTCTATTGTGATTTCCATCGCACTCATGAATAGCTAAACTTCTCTGTTGGGGTTATGAAAGCCGTATGAGATACTATCTATTGCTATTAGTTTGTGAATTCGCGACACGTATGCTGCGTATATCATTATTCTCTTCATCTTAATGAAAATTCTTGTGGTTACAAACACATAGAATAACGCCAGTATAGCATTAACTTGTTCGAAAGAAAGTTATATGTTTGGAAAAGAGACAATGTCAAGGTAATAGGGCACCAACCCCTGTTAAAACGTTAGTGCCATAACTGGATTAACCTCTTGGAGAATTTGTACCGTTAGACACGCTTTAAGCTCGAAAGAGTTAAATTGAAATAGTCCTTGTTAAGGTCGAAAAACGCTTGGATTTACCATAGAATACAATTCTCTATAAGCACATGCATGTCTGAATTCCGCATAACTCATAGCCAATAGAGACATATAACTCATAAGGTGGACATAACCCTAACTCTCAATTCTTATTGTTTTACATCTTACTAAACATTCTTTCTTTTCACTTTGCTATTTTCTGTTTTTACGTTACTATTTTGATTACATTATTTGCATATTAAAATTCCCCCTTTCACGAGGCCTGCACCAAAAGTCTAATAATATTTGCTTACTTATTGACCGGTTATTCCCTGTGGGATCGATACCCAACCCAGTTGGGTTATATATTTGACAGCGACCGCTTTACACTCTTACAAGAGCTATAGATTGAGCGTTATCAAAAATGGGCGCCGTTGCCGGGGAATACGGTTGTCAACTAAGTTTGTGATAATTACTAGACCCCTTGGTCAAAGATTCTCGTACTTTTACTTTTAGTTTCTGTTTTTGTTTTCTGCAGTTTTTTATTCAGTGCATTCCCCATACTCAAAGTTTTGGTCAACCGTTACTACCTATCAATCCTGAACCACAACGTATTGGCAGAATGGAGGCACAATATGAAATTGAAAGGATGGCTGCTCAACAGGAATAGGCGAGACTAGCTGCTCTAGCAGCCGCTCAAGTGCATGAACAGAAAATTGATAACCCTGGGCGAGCAATAAATCCTGACGACGAGGACCTAGGTGATGACGAGTTACTAAACCCTAGGCATGCTGCTGAGATCGCAACACCTGCTAACAGAAGAGATCGTCAAGATAGGTTTAGGCATGAACGCCGACCTGTACAACCAGCTTTCGACGATGATGATGATGATCTTGATGGAGCCAGAGCCACAGGAGCCATTATTCCTCCACCATTGGCACCCAAAGCCAAGTTCAACATCACAAGCACCATGATTCAGTTATTATAACTCAACGGATTATTCGGTTGACTAGCAGGCCATGATCCAAATATGCATCTGATCAACTTTATTTCTACATGCAAGTCGTTAAACAATCCTAGTGTTGGTCAGAATGCAATACGATTATGCTTATTTCCATTGTCTCTGTCTGGGGAGGCAACTCTATGGTTGAATGGGCTAACTCCTGATTCTATCACTAATTGGAGGCAGTTGAAAGACGCTTTCCTTGAAAGATTCTTTCCGCCATCCAAAAGAGCACAATTGAGAGATGAAATCAGCAACTTTCGGCAGCTTCCAACCGAAGCTCTTCATGAAACATGGGAGAGGTTCAAGACGAAGCTAATGCGTTGCCCAAACCACCATATGACCAATGTGCACCTAATAAAGATACTACACAGTTCCTTGAATTCAATAACTAAACCAGTGGTGGACAATGCGGCTGGAGGATCTTTTATGGACCTCACCTTTGGTCAGGCAAGCAATATGCTAGATCGGATGATGAATCAAAGTAGAGCTTGGCATACCAGGGATTCTGAGGTAGCAAGCCCCACTTTATCTATTGGCATGACTGCAGACCAAAGGAGAAGAGAAGAAGAATGTGATCAAGATATGGCGCACCTGAAAACACAAGTGGATCTTCTTACAAAACATCTATTATCAGGGAAGACCAAAAAAGTCAAAGCTGTTGCGTCAAAAGGAAGAGACGAATCTGATTCGGAAGAAGAGTCCAACTACTTACACAATCAGGGGGGTTTCTGAGGTAATACCCAAGGAAACCAAGGTCGGAACTATTATGATAAATCTGGAAACAAGGACCAATGTAGTTGGAAGAACAAGAATGACAAGAGTGGTTTGTATGTTCCCCCAGGAAGACGTGACACCACTACATCTTGTTCTGGAAATATGGAAGATATGATGGCTAAACTGTTAAAAGGAGTGGAAGCAACCAGCGCGAGAGTAACTAAGGTAATAAATGATTTGTCCTCAATGAAGCAATTGGTTGACTCACATTCCACTTCAATAAAGCAAATAGAACAACAATTGAGCCAATTTTCTGCAACACTCAATCAAAGAAAGGCTGGCACTTTACCTAGCGACACTGTGCCAAATCCAAGGAATGATGGATCATGCATGGCTATTACTACTCGAAGTGGTAAGGTGCTGGAAACTTCATCCAAAGGCAAGCAAGTGGTCGATGATGTAGCAGACAATGATGATAAAGCTAATGGAGAAAACGCAGTAGAAGCCAACCACGACGTCCATGACTTCACACCGAGTATGTTGCAGCCTGAAAAGGCTAAAAAATGGAAGCAAGTGGAGAAAAAAGCCGTGGAGAAAACAATTCCTTATCCACCACCACCTTTTCCTCAATGATTGAAGAAGATTGCGGATGATACAAAGTTCAGCAAATTCATGAATATGTTAAAGCAGCTAACCATTAATGTTATGTTGGTGGAGGCACTAGAACAAATGCTTTGGTAAGCGAAATTCATGAAGGACCTTTTAACAAAGAAGCGGACGGTAAGCTATGAGCCGGCAGATAATGTTCATCATTGCAGTACAATCGCTACAAGATCACTAGTTCAGAAAAAGGCCGACCCTGGTGCCTTCACTATTCCTTGCACTGTTGGATCATTGAACTTTACCACGACATTGTGCGATCTGGGAGCAAGCATCAATTTGATGCCACTATACATCTACAGAAAGTTGGGGTTGGGCGATCCGACACCAACCAATATGAGGCTCGTGATGGCTGATAGGTCGGTAAAACGACCTGTGGGTATCTTGAATGATGTGTTGGTGAAGGTTTCTTCATTCATCTTTCCTGCAGACTTCGTTATTATGGATTGTGAGGTGGATTCTGAAGTTCCCATAATCTTGGGACGACCTTTCCTTGCAACAGGAAGTGTGCTTATTGACATGAGAGCTAATGAGCTTTTATTTCGGTTGAATGACGAAGTGGTCCGTTTTGATGTGTGCAAAGACATAAAGCAGCCTAGCGATATGAATGTGTTCTCTATAGCTGATGTTCATTATGAGGATAAGAAAGCATTATCTGTAGCGAAATAGCTTACTGTTGAGCCATTGTCTGCTGCGCTACTGAATGTTGAGCATAAGGATGATGAAGATTATGAAGAAACTACATGTGCTCTAACAGAAATAGGGTCCTATTATCGTATTCCTAAACAGCCGGACCTTGATCTTAAGAATCAACCATCACCAATAGCGAAGACTACCATTTAAGATCCACCAATGCTAGAATCGAAAGAGCTCCCCGATTATCTAAGGTATGTGTTCTTGGAAAGTGGAAATATACTTCCGGTAAGTATGGCGGATGATTTAAGTGAACAGCACGTAGAGTCTCTCATCTCTGCTCTAAAGAGTTACAAGAGAGCCTTGGGTTGGACTATTGATGATATAATTAGTATCCCTCCCGGGATAGGCATGCACAAAGGTCATCTTGAAAAATATTGCATTCCTACAAGTAATCTTCATTGTCGTCTGAATCCATTCAGAAAATGATCCACCATCTATCTCGATGAAGTCTAAGTGATCGAGATAGCTATGTTGTGTCGGAACAATAAATCAAGCGCTTGGTGGGAGGCAACCCATCGTTTTTCATTTTTTTCTTTCTTTCGTTCTAGTAATTGTTTGCTTTTGATAAATAAAAATCCAAAAATAAGAGTCGTGCCACGACCAAAACTAAGACGCTTGATGGGAGGCAACCCATCGTTCTAATCATTTTGTTGTCTTTGAGCAAGTGTAGGTACAAGAGGTGTCAAAGAGGAGATTGGTTTCAAATTTTGAGTTGGAAGTATTGCATGTTGAAGGTAGAAGCAAAAGGCTATGGATTGGGCATTGCTTATGAAAATATAGGCAAAGAACAAGGCAAGGCCTATGTAAATCTAGGCCACAAACAAGGCAAGGCCTATACTATGGCCTAAGCTCTCGGAATCTAGTGTGCCATAGCATAGGCGGCTCCCATACCTAAGAATGCCATAGCATAGGCGCCGCCTATGTCAATGCCTTTTGTCTCTGAATCTCATATGCCATGGCATAGGAGGCGCCTATGCCAAGCATAGGCAAAGCAAAAGGCGCCGCATATGGTCACTTCTTGTCTCCAAAACCGATTTTAAATGGGTCAAAACCCGACCCAACCTTCCCCTATAAATAAGAGACTTAGTCTTAGACCAAAAATACATTGAAAACCTAGCATAAGCGCCGCCTACCTCTCCAAATCCTCTATAAAATTTTCCTTTTGCTCATTTACTTTGCAAGAACATCATCCAAGGTCATCAACCAAGTAAGTACTTCTTTGTTCTTCATTTATATTCCGTAAGTACTACACTAATACGCTTATTATGAATTGTTAAATCTTGAAGTAGTATTGGGGATTTGAATGTGGTTGATGTGTTGTGATGCAACTAAGTGAATGAAAGAATACGTATGAATGATCTTAACATGTTTCCAACTTGAATTTGATTTTGATGCACTGTCATACTTGTGCGGAATTAACATGGTCAAGAAAATTGTATAATCTTGTTAATAGAAATCTTACATGTTGGAATGACTTGTTCATCGAGACAAGAATTATGGTTGACTACCAACATATGAGGTTGTGATTATTTCTAGATGCTATACCTTGATTCAATCACTATGTAGTAAGTCTTCATATATCAATCATAAAAGTGTTGCCGAGGTCACAAGAAGTATGACTGAACTGATTTTATTGTTGGACTATAGCACCTAAAACGTATATCGATGAAGTCTGAGTAATCGCCAACTTTCACTTCACTAGTTGATGCCAACAAACTAAGTGTGGGGTGGTGCCACTCCTGCCTGTTTATTGATTGTATCCACCGAGATGATGCTAAATTGACTATCGTTATAATCTCAAGTACAATGGCACCCAAAGCAAGACAAGGCAAAGATAAAGCAACCACTTACAAAAAGGCAAGAAAAGAGGACGAAAAGAGCAAGGAGAATCATCCTCGATGCAAGTACCACGCCGCATGTTCGGAATCAAATGGGTCCTCGAGGAGGAAGCAAAAGAGTGGTATAGGAACAATAAAGAGAGAAAATATGTTCATGTGGACCTGATACACAAAGAAAGACTAGCAAAGAAAGAACCACGCATGTTGGCCAAGATAATGGCGTTACATCTTGATTTCATCTTCCGAGATATGGGAGAGTGCAATCTCGATTTAACACGATAATTCTATGCCAACTGGTCACCAAAAACCATAGGGAATGAAGTCAAGATTCGGGGCCAAGTTTTACAACTAAATGCGGATTTCTCCAACTCCTTTCTAGGTTTGCCTTAAGTTTATCCATCACCACTCAAGGAGCTGTACAATAGACCTCCATACAGGGCCATTTGACACACACTTTGTGGAACAAGATCCATGGCACGATGGAGTAGACACAAGGACACCAATCGGCACAATACCTTCCCATATGCTCCTTTGAATAGGGAAGCAAGGATATGGTTACACATAGTCAACTCTTGTCTAATTCCAGGGACTCAGTACACAAAGATAACACGAGATAGAGTGTGCTTGGTATACGCATTGATGACGAATGTCCCTATCAACATTGGGGCAATTATACGATCCACAATGCGGAAAGCTAGGCTACACAAGAGGTCTCACTTCAGTTTTGGCAATCTGTTGACCGCAATATTGAGGAAGGAAGACATCGAAGAGGAACCGGCTGATCATAAACTCCCACACAAACCAAAGAAGGTTGACCTCATAAAGGTTAAGGATGCTGAAACTACGCATGGCATCAACCTTACTACTGCAGAGAGACATGCTCGGGATGAGAGTTTCTTTTGCCATCTTTATGGCATGACTCGATTTACAATGATGAGCGGAGGTCGTGTTCCAACTGCTGCAGAGCTCCAACAGTTAGATTATGACTACCCAATTAATAAGCATGCAAGGCAAATGTGTGGAGTAGGTGTGTACTTTGAGGAGCCTCTTGATGACGACGTGCCAACCGATGATGAGCGCAGAATGCCAGACTCCGACGTGGAGGAGAATTCTTATGATGACGGCTCCAATAACGATTCCAACGAAAGGGGTATGACCCCAGACATAGAGGAGGAGTCCGACTAACCAGGTTCTTCTTATTTATTTTCCACTGAGGGTTGTGTGTCCCGTCTAAGTGTGGGGTGCTGGTATTTTCATGCTATACTTCTCTATCTGCATTTGCATTTATGTTTGTTTTATTTTTCTTTTTAGTAGTTAATTTTTTTTTATTTGTTAAAATTTTTTTTTAACTTAACTTCTCATAAAATTGTTCTAATAAGCAGCATGGTATTATGATAAGAGTCTGTGATAAAATCATTACTATTGAGACATTTAGGCACTAAGTGTGACTCACTATGTGATAATTGTGTGGTTCAGTTCCTTCATCTGTTGGGTCAAGAGTCTATACTACTCCCAATAAAGTCGACCATGTGCCTTGTGTGTGCGAGGATATAGTATATTATGTGTTTGTGACTGATGCTAGAATTTGCCTGGTGTGTGTGTGAAGAGAAATAAAGAGTGTGAGTTTAGGAGATGATTTAGGCATTTCTTTGACAACCTATGATTGTTTACCTTCTTTTTACCTGCCCATGGACATTATCCTAGCTAACCCCTTTGAGCCTTTAGCCTATTTTCTTTGACAACCTCATATGTAAGCCTAATCCATTTTTTCAAGACTATAATTTGACCCAAATTCCTAAGTGCTTTAAAGTGTAAAGTCATCTGACAAAATAAGAGGAAATTAGGTGAATATGATGCTTTAGAATGTAATGGTGCTTGAATTTGTTATGAAAAAGAATTGCTATCATAAGAGGTGTTAAGAAAAGAAAAAAAAAGAGAAGGAAAAGAAAAATAAAAAGTTAATTCTGTTCAAAATTGAAAAACAAAAGAGGTGAGAAGGGGTGGTAGATTAAAAGAAAGTAGAAAGGTTGTTTGAAAGAAAGCATAAATGGCATAATGTGATGTATTAAAGAGCTTAGGAACATAGTCACTATTTCTGGCCAAAATAGTCCTACCTGTCCCTTAGCCTATATTACAACCTGTAAAGTCATATTTGATCCTAAGCTTAGCATTCTGATATTTAGTAGAGCATTACACTAAGGGCAAGCCTATGGTCATCAGTTGCAACATATGAATTCTTTGTGAGAGTGAGAGCAAGGATAATCTTATACCCATGTTTGAAATATATATAATACTTGTGAGTGATTTTGGGTGATATATGGTGAGACACACATGGTTGATGAGTCTTGGGTAGTTGTGTATGATTCTTTATACCTCAACTTGTGGACACGAATTAATCACCATCACGAGTCTATGTTGGAGGGTGAATTGTTTCTACTAATGATCAGAAAACTACTCTTTGTTAATGATTGGCGTGCTTGTCTTGATGAATATTTTGTGTTGTTACTGTGAAATCCCAAGTAGATGTTTAGATGGACATGATAGTTTGTTCGAGAACGAACAAAGCCTTAAGTGTGGGGTTTTGATGATAGGAGAATTTACACACCTAAAGTTCTATATTTTACCCATATTGTTGCTAAGTTTTGAGGACAAAATATATAATTCATGCACTTTTAATCCTTTTTCCTGTAATTGAGCTAACAAATGTGATTAGCAAGTTTTCAGGTATAAATGATGCAGATTTCAGCATTTTATGGATAACTTGACGCCAAAGGAAGCTTCACGAAAGAAGGAAGGGAAAGCTTGGACGCCAAGGACCAAAAATGATGCATGGGAAACCAGTCCCGGGCAAAAACAACATTTTCCAAGACTTTGGGGATCAGCAGTAACCTATTAGGATTAGGATAATGATGCAGTAATTTATTAGGATTAGGATAAGTACGCAGTAGCCTAGTAGGAATAGGATATGGGTGTTATAAATACCCTATTTTGCTGGAGATTTTTATTATTCCCCCATTCCATCAGTTCCCATCCATCCACCATCCATCCATCCATCAAAACAATTCTCCACCACCCTCATCCCTATTCTATCCTTCCCCTTTCTTTATTAATTCATTGTTGACATTATTTTTCATCAATTCGACTTTTAATTTTACAACAAGAGAATCGCTATTTTGCAAGGAATTAACGCCTAACGCCATACCATACCATACTACACGTGAGATCTTTATTGTGGTATAATGATAATGTCTATTGTGATTTCCATCGCACTCATGAATAGCTAAACTTCTCTGTTGAGGTTATGGAAGCCGTATGAGATAATATCTATTGCTATGAGTTTGTGAATTCGCGACACGTATGCTGCTTATATCATTATTCTCTTAATCATAATGCAAATTCTTGTGGTTGCAAACGCATAGAATAACGCCAGTATAGCATTAACTTGTTCGAAAGAAAAGTTATATGTCTGGAAAAGGGATAGTGTTAAGGTAATAGGGCACCAACCCCTGTTAAAAAGTTAGTGCCGTAACTAGATTAACCTCTTGGAGAATTTGTACCGTTAGACACGCTCTAAGCTCGAAAGAGTTAAAGTGAAATAGTCCTTGTTAAGGTCGAAAGACGCTTGGATTTACCATAGAATACTATTCTCTATAAGCACATGCATGTCTGAATTCCGCATAACTCATAGCCAATATAGACGTTTAACTCATAAGGTGGACATAACCCTAACTCTCAATTCTCATTGTTTTACATCTTACTAAACATTCTTTCTTTTTACTTTGCTATTTTCTGTTTTTACGTTACTATTTTGATTACATTATTTGCACATTAAAATTCCCCCTTTCACGAGGCTTGCACCAAAAGTCTAATAATCTTTGCTTACTTATTGACCGGCTATTCCCTGTGGGATCGATACCCAACCCAGTTGGGTTATATATTTGACAGCGACCGCTTTACACTCTTACAATAGCTGTAGATTGAGCGTTACCAACTAGCCATCTTATACGACATCCTCCCCATACTTTCGTTTAACACACAATTCAAGTTCATTTTCATATCTAGTGACTTTGACCCCTCATTATCCATCAACCTACAATATCATAAACTTTACAATACATGGTTCATAATACATTTAAAGCATCATTTATCAACTATTCTTACTTATTGGGATATTTTCCTAGTTTAAAATATCATCATGTGACTAGACAATTCACGTAGACATTCTACAAACACCTTGTGTGCATGCCTTTATCAATGCCAATTTCAAGGTAGAATGTATTACCATTATGGTTATTCAACATCCACATGTTTAAATACAAACAAAATGTACCTACATGTGTAAAACATCACCAATATAAAGTTTCTACACAAGTCTAAGCAAAGGTAAACATTATTCATCACAAGGCATCAAAGATCTTATCATTTGATTTCAAAATATATGCATGTACACTTACTGATACATGTGTAAAATAAATAGTTTTTGACTTATTTATAAATGGAGAGAGTTACATGCTTCAAAAAACTTGAATCACCAAGAATCTTGACTTTACTTTTTATCTTGAAGATCACCCTTGAAATCCTAGCCTCCAATTCTCCACAAACGAGTTTAAGAGTGTATTTAGGGTTTTTGATCCATCAAAATGAATGTTTAGGATACTACAAACACTGATATAGTGAGGGGACTTAGGGTTTTAATAGCACCACATATTTTTTGTCTAGTATATAAACCATTGTTCGTACGAGTAAATGCTATAATCCAAAAGATTCCCATGTGAATATAAGTTTCATTATCTTTATCCACGTATTTTCTTTACCTTTTAGGTGAAAAATATTCATAAGAATCACATAGAACAAAGATAATCTTAGAGCCGTAGATTCGTCCAAAGTTTGGTATTCAATTTTACAAGGGTCTACTTTAAACCTGTATAACTTTTTATATACATAGAATTTTGCGGCTCAAGACCACCTAATTTTAGATAATTCAATTATATTTTGAACTATACCAATTTTTACTTAACTCAAGACCCGAGAAAAATATTATGGAATTTTTTGTGAGCAGCAGTAAGCCGATGAGATTGGAACGTGACGCGTTGGTCATCAACGTGATTAGTGATGTGGCATGATGGTAACCATATCACTGAAATGTTTCACATCCTATTTTAGTTCCTTAAGGGTTTAGGGGCACTTTGGTCAGTTCCTCTCAACCAAATCCTCCCATAGCACTTAATTTTAGCCACAAAAAATTATTAGATACATGATTTCTCATCTTTTTTTTTCAAGAAAATCCTAGACCCCTCAAGAACACCAAGAACTTCCTCAAAGTTTCTTTAATAAAATAAAGAAATTAAGGTTCCTAATCCAATAATTTCAATAAAAATCTTTCAATAACATTCCCAAGGCCTTCAAGTCTTGCTTTTAATTTTAAATCATCTATTAAGGTATGCGGGAGTTCATCCATGGATCCTCTTTCACCCATGGAGCCCAAAACACTTTTATTTCAATTAAACAATGAACTTTTCGATTGTTATATTATTTTAAATATTCAAGAAAGATTGAATTGCATGTTTTCATGGTGATTTTAATTAATTTCAGCCCATGTGTTATTCCATGAAAGATTTTGAATTCCCCAAGCTATAAATTTGAGTTTCCCATGCTTTATTCAAGTGAATGTCATGATAGATCCTAAATTTATATTTTTAGCATCATTCCCATATTTTAAATTGATGTTTTCCATATGTTTGATGAAATACCTATATCATGTTCAAGCAATTTCAAGAGGAATCCCCAAGTTATGAATTTTACCATGTAACACTATTGTTCACCCATGTTTATAACATTTTTAGGTTCAATATATGATCTTTACATGTATGATTAAATTCCCATTTCCTATTTCAAAATAATTTCATGTGAATTGCTAAATTCATAATTTTAGTTATGTAATCATTTTATGCTCCAATGTTTGAGAAATTATCTTGTTAGAGTTCATGATCCCCGTGTGTTTGATGGATTGTCTCATGTTAAAGTACTAATCCTCATATGTACTATTAAATTCCTAAGTGATGGGTTTCTCTAAAAAGTGCTTACTTATTATGGCCTAAAATGCTCTAATTTGTCCTTTTTATTAATGTTATCGGGTCTTGGGGTACTAAATACCCAAATTTTAGCTATTTACCTAGTATTCAATTGAAATAGAACGATTTCATAGTATCCCGAATCATAACATTTGGTTAGTCAATAGAATCACTATGATATCAGTCAATCCTAGTACAATCTAGTGATCAGTTTAATCTTGATATAGTTGGGAGTAGGATACAGTACCGAGCGAACCTAGGGATGAGGGCATTCCTTGTAGAAGAGTGTGTGACCCTTAGTAGTAGTCCCTAAATTATAGAACAACATGGCCAACGTAGGGTAAATAGTCTTCCTACCATATTAGTGTTGATGTAACCATATATATCTCATGAGTCTTTCTACCAGATTACAGTTGGACCAGCTACAGTTTGTAACCCGTGGCACGATGCTAACACCTTGCAAACTTGGGGTACTATTAGGAACCTAAATTATTCTATAATTGGGGAATGTTGGTCTGATGATAACTCTTATAGTTAAAGTTTCAGTATTCAGTTCAAAACTTAGTTCAGTTTCAGGTTTGCTTAACCATAACATACAATTATCAGTTATTGCGTTATCAGTATTTTAGTATTTCAATTTACAGACTATTTAGGAATTATATTATACTCTTGGTCTTGCATTCTTAGATATTATTGTATAAACACATTCATGATAAGTTATCTCATGTTTTTTAGATAGTTCTCAATTCATATGCATAGTACTCCACTATTTCAGTCTAGTTATTTAGACTAAGTATAATTCAGTCTCACATGACCAATATTCAACTACCAGTCATTAAGTTAATAAAATTAGTTCAGTATATTACTATGTTTGATTTAATATGTTTATGCATTCGTGTTCAGTATAATAGTACACTCAAATCATTCAGTTATGTCAGTCTTTAACAAGTAGTTTTAGAATCAGTATTCATATAATAGCCATTTTTTACCACATCCTAGCTTGTAATACCCATACATTTGCTTAGCTTGAAAATCATCGCAAGGATATGAGAACTTACTTTTAAAAAAGAATTCATTCTTATACATGAGGTATTTACACTTTTTTCTCTTCCTATAACGTTGGAAATTGAATAAACTTTTCATCGATATATAATTCGCCCAAATCCAATACCCGAGCGAAGAGTTAAAGCCCTTTTAGTGAAACAGTGTTTGACCTAAGCCTTCAGCGCATCGCGCAGTAAGTCAAATGGAAATTTTAAAATTCTAGTATTGTTGTGCAATACTCACGTGTCGCATTAAACTTCTAGGATGTAGACATGGTGGCAACACGATAGCTCCCCATCGCAGCACCATGCAGTTTCCCAATTATCAATTTCCAATGGCACAACATAATAACTCTATGTCGTGCCAAGGGCCCAACTCAGGAAATTTTACTAAAAAGTTAATAACAATTCCAGGGCTAGAAGGGTCAACTCCCTAGCCTTATATAATATCTCTAACAGGTGATTCAACGACTTTTCACCCAAAATATATTAGTTTCTCTGAAGTTTATCTCAAGAACAAACTAGGTTTTTTATTGGGGATTTAAATTCAGGAAGATTTCACTATCATTCTTCATGGAATCATGATCTAATGTATTCATAGTGTTCATTCAAGGACTCCTTTTGTCCATGAAGTCCAAGAATCCTTTTTAACTACAAATTATGGATTTTCTTCATGTTTTCATGCTTTGTATGTTCTCTTCCATGTTGATAAATGAGGAATTAATTTCTATTCCATGATTTGATGATAAATTTCATGTGGGTTGATTAGTATAGTTAAAGATATACAAAATCTCCTGACTAAAACATTGTATTATGGAATTGGAATTGAAGAATGATGTTTAATTGTTGTATAATGTGTTTACATGTACTATGCTTGCCATATGTTTGATAAAATGCCTAGATGAAAGAATATTGTCTAACTAGCATGATATAATGAATTCCCCATGTATGTACAATTTCATGCCTATTACATGTTCGATGAAATACACCTATGATGTAAGTCAAGTCTTTAAGTAAATCATGCAATGCCAGTTTCCTTCTATTGAGTTCTGATGGTACTTGTACCGGAAATATTAGCTCTGTGACTACAGCCATGTCATGTTTTCATGATACTCTCAGTCAAGATATGAACTCTTAGAGTTCAGATAACGTTATGTCTTAGGAAAAATCTTCATGATCTCATGAGTCAGTCAGTTGTCAGATATCAGTAGTATTTCATTAGTCACAGAAATTCAGAACCCAGTCCATGCTCAGTTTAGTTCAGAAAATCATATTTAGTGTCCATTTAGATGGGAGTAGAAATTAGCACCGAGTAAACCTAAGGATGGGGACTCACCTATTGTACCAGGGTGTGATTCCTAGAAGCAATCCTTGCATTCCAGTACTAAGTATCCATCATAGGTTGAGAAATTACAGTCTGCCATATAAGGATAGATGAGGTGGCTTAACCTATTATGAAAGGGTTCATACCGTTCTAACTAGAGGTACCTGATATATGTGGGTTACTCGGATGTTTTCCTTACCGGTGGTGTAGTATTAACTCCTTTCCAATCAAGGCATAGATTGTACCCCAGCTCAGCTATCATAGCACCTTTGGGGCATGTCAGTTAGATACTACTTCCCATAGTTTTATGTTATAGAATCAGGACTGTCAAATAAAGTCAATCAGTCTCAGTAATAGAACTCAAAAAATTTCTTAAAATTTTTAGACTATCGGACATAGTCAACTCAGATATTGTACGAAACTCCGATAGTTGCATCAGATTCAGGACTATTAGCTATATTCACCCATATTATTAGTTATACTCAAATAAGGTCACCCATGTTATCAAAATTATTCAGATATATTCCTTCACAGTATCAATCCTATCAGTTACTAGCATGTCAGGTTATTAGTATAAAGACTCAAAAATCATAAAATCATATTGTCATTTGCAGTTACGTATTTATGCATGTGCTCTCATGTTCATTTAGACAGTCAGTTAGCATTATTCATTCATGAAAATCCTTGCATATAGCCTACCTCATATGTATACTCGATACATATGTACTGACGCATTCGAGCTATGGTGGTTTCTTTTTATGTTACACCATAGGTCCAGAGACACGAGTTCCAGATCAGCAGCAAATCTCATATTTAGTAGTTAGAGTAGAAGTGAGTCCTCATCCTTCAAGTAAATAATGATTTTCTAGTATCTCATTGATGAGCTTATTAGTTGGAGTTAGGTGGGGACATATCCCATGAACTTTTTCTTTAGATTCTTCAGAAAGTAGAGGCTTCCAGATGAGATGCACACTAGATATAGACTATTATGATTGAGATTTCAATTTTATTTTGGGTATTCTATTACCCTACACAAATGTTACATTATTCAATTATATTCATGATCGAACCTTATGTCCTTTTAGTGCATGTTTCCATATTATTATGTTAACTTATGTAGTATGCAGGTATAGATATTAGTCATGGGTTAGATTGTGGTCCTTCAGGGTCATGAGCACCGTGTAGCATTCCTGTTCATCAAATTGGGTCATTACAAACTTGGTATCAGAGCCTAAGGTTCAATAAAGTCCTAGGAAATTAAAAGTTGTATTTAGTAGAGTCTTGTGTATAGGTGTGTTGCATGCCATATTTATGTGCAAGAGTCTATGAGATGTTTAAGAATAGTTTCCCTTCTTTCAGTTTTTATGTCATGATTGTGAGCATAATCACAAGTCAGCCTCTCAATCTAATCTGCTTCTTCTCTTTATTTCAGAATATGCCTCCTAAGAGAAGAAACCTATCGTCCCCTCAGCCCAATGAACCTTTGGGAGATCATGTTTCTTATGTAGATTTTAGGACTGCATTTACCACTTTTTCTCATTCAGTCGCTGCTCATAATGAATAGCTAATAGTTTTCTGGCTAACCCAGTGGCCAACTCAGCTGCAGCAAGGATTCAGAACTTCACCCGAATAAATCCTCCAACCTTCCTCGGGTCTAAGGTAGATGACGACCCTCAGGAATTCTTAGATCAAGTTCAAAAAGTGATAAACACCATGGGGGTTACTACTGTTGAGAGTGTTGATATATCTACATACCATTTGTAGGATGTGGCTCATGCTTTGTTCAAACAGTGGAAGTCTGAATGTTCAGATGATGCAGGACCTATAGAGTGTGGAGAGTTTGTCACTGCATTCTTAGATAGATTGTTTCCCAAAGATCATATAAAATCCAAGGTGCTACAGTTCATCAACCTCAGGCAGGGAAATATGATAGTGAAAGAGTATTCTTTTAAGTTTATTTAATTATCTCGGTATGCCCCTCATGTTGTTGCAGACAGTAGATCCAAGATGAGTAAGTTTGCTTCAGGGGTGAACGATAGTGTGGTTAATGAATGTACATCTACCATGCTTAATAGTGACATGGCGTTAGCTAGACTTATGACTAATGCTCTACAGATAGAGGAGCAGAGAATGAAGCAGAGGGAGAAATAGAATAAGAGAGAGAAGAAAGGTAGTTTCAACTTTGCTCAGCCTAAATCAGAAGGAGGAAACCATTCTCAGATTCATCCTAAGTCATCAGTTCCAGCTCCATCTACAGCCAGTTCTCCATTTCCTAAATTCAGAGTGGGTAACATAGATAGAGATCCAGGCTCTAAGACCCAGGGTTGTGTTATTAGCGCCCATACCTATCCTCTTTGCTAGACTTATGGTAAGAACCATAAAGATGTGTGTAGTGAAGGTAGTGGCATTTGTTTTAGTTATGGCAAGCCAGGCCATAGAGTTAAAGACTGTTTGTAGCTAGGTCCTTAGGGACAATAGAATTTCTCTTCAGCTCAGCCCGATTACCCAAATCAGCTGGGTGCTAGTTCTAGTGCTACTGGTGGGAAATTCCCAAATCATCTCTATGCTCTTCAGACTCAAAACGATCAGGAAAATTCTCCTGATATAGTTACTGGTACGTTACATATCTTGCATGTGCATGTTTACACTTTGCTAGATCCAGGAGCTTTCTTGTCTTTCGTTACTCCTTATATAGCAGTTGATTTTGGAATCAATCTCAAAATTATAGCTGAGCCTTTCTCAGTCTCTACCCTAGTGGCTAAAACCATCATAGCTCAGCGTGTATACAGGAACTTCCCTGTTATGATATTTCAGAAAGTAACTTCAGCAAACTTAGTAAAAATTGAGATGACTGATTTAGATATCATTCTCGGTATGGATTGGCTTCATTCCTGCTATGCCACAGTCGAATGCTAAAATAGAATAGTTTAGTTTTAGATCCCAAATGAACCCGTCCTAGAGTTGAATGGTAGCGCATTTGCTTTCTGGGGTAAACTTATTTCTACCTTTGGGTAAGGAAATTGATATCTTAGGGATGTGTTTATCATCTAGTTAATATTAAAGATTCCAGTTTGAGGCTCCCAATCTCGAATCTGTCTCAGTAGTGAATGAATATTTAGATGTCTTTCTTGAAGATCTTCAAGGAATTCCTCCCTAAAGGGAAATAGACTTCGGTATTGATCTTCTTTCAGGCACTCAGCCTATCTCTATTCTGCCATATAGTAAGGCACTAGTAGAACTCAAAGAAATGAAAGAATAGTTGAAGGACCTCTTATATATGGGATTCATCAAACCCAGTATTTCCCTAGGTTACGCACCAGTGTTATTTATCAATAAGAAAGATGGTTCACTCAGAATATGCATTGATTACCGTCAAATCAATAAGGTTACGGTCAAGGACAAGTATCCTATTCTCACAATGGATGGATTGTTTAACAAACTTCAGAGTGCCAGTTATTTCTCTATGATAGTACTCAAATCTGGCTATCATTAGCTCAGAGTTAGAGAATGTGACATCCCAAAGACAACTTTTTGTAGGGGGTATAGTCACTTTGAATTTCTAGTCATGTCATTTGGTATTACCAATGCCCTAGCAGCTTTCAGGGTCTTGATGAACCACGTGTTCAAGCAGTACTTGGACATATTTTTCATAGTCTTCATAGATGATATTTTGGTCTATTCCCGCACTGAGCGAGATCATTCAGACCATCTCAGGAAAGTACTTCAGACTTTCAAAAATCATCAGTTATTGGCAAAATTTAGTAAGTGATAATTTTGGCTAAGATTTGTAGCACTCCTTGGCCATATTGTTTTGGTGATGGCATTAGAGTAGATCCTCAAAAGACCAAAGCAGTAAGAAACTGGCCTTTCCCTGTATCTCCATTAGATATCAAGAGTTTCTTGGTTCTTGCTGGCTATTATAGATGGTTCATTGAGGGATTTTCTTCTATTACATATTCTATGTCAAGATTGACACAAAAAAATTTAAGTTCCAGTTGTCAAATCCTTACGAGAAGAGTTTTCAGGAATTGAAGACTCGACTCACCTCAGCTCCACTCTTACCAAATGGTTCAAACGTTTTTATAGTTTATTGTGATGTATCCAAAATGGGTTCAGGTTGTGTCCTCATGCCGCATGGTGAGGTCATAGCCTATGCCTCCAGACAACTTAAACCCTATGAGAAGAATTATCCTGCTCATAATCTTGAGTTAGCAGCCATAGTATTTTCCTTAATGATTTGGAGGCATAATATCTACGGAGTTCATGTAGACGTCTTCATAGATCATAAGAGCCTACAGTATATCTTTTCTCAAAAAGATCTCAATCTTTGTCAGAGAAGGTGGTTAGAGCTCTTGAAAGATTATGACATGAGTGTCCTTTATCATCAGGGCAAGACCAACGTTGTGGGAGATGCTCCTAGTAGACTATCCATGGGTAGTATTTCTTATGTTTATTATATTACAGAGAATTTAGTTAAGGAAGTCCACCAAATTACCAGACTAGGCATTTGCTTAGTCGACTCTTCAGAGGGAGGTGTACGTGTTTAGAGTAGTTCAGAATTATCTCTAGTTTTTGAGGTAAATGAAAAGCAACATACGGATCCTAGCCTTCTCAATCTATAAGATTCAGTTCAGAATAAGAAAATAGAGGTTTTCTACAAAGGGGGAGATGTTGTTCTTCATTGTCAGGGTCGTCTCTATGTTCCAGACATAGATGACTTAAGGAAGCGAATTATTGCAAAAGCACATGGTGCACATTACACTATTCATCCAGGGGCAACTAAGACGTACTGCGATTTGTGAAAAATCTATTGGTGGAGTGGGATGAAAACAGAAGTTGTAGAGTTTGCGGCTAAGTTCTTTACATCTCAGCAAGTTAAGATAGAGAATCAGAAACCTAGTGGTCTTATGCAGGAGTTTAATATTCCTACTTATAAGTGGAAAGTTGTGAACGTGGACTTCGTGATGGGTTTGCCTAGAACTCTTGGTCAACATGATTCAGTCTGGGTCATTGTAGACAAAATAACCAAATCATCTCTTCTCCTTCCATTACATAACTTTTATTTCGCTGAGGATTATGCCAAGATCTACATTAAGGAATTGGTCGGATTAGACGGTGTTTCGTTAACTATTAACTCAGACAGAGGTAGCCAGTTCACCTCTCATTTTTTGAAAGCGTTCCAAAAGGGTCTTGGTAGCCAAGTTCATCTCAGTACAGCCTTTTATCCTCAGACAGATGGTTAAGAAAAAGGACCTTTCAGACTTTGGAAGATATGTTAAGGGTGTGTGTAATTGGTTTCAAGAGTAGTTGGGAGGACCACTTTCCTTTGATTGAGTTTTCATACAACAATAGCTCTATTTCCAGTATTCAGATGGCTCCATTCGAAGCTCTTTATGGTAGGAGATTTAGATCTCCAATCATTTGGTTCGAAATTAGTGAGGCCTCATTCATACGTCCTAACTTAGTATTTGATGCCATAGAGAAAGATCAGTTAATTAGAGAAAGACTCCAGGATGCTTTGAGATGACATAAGTCTTATACAGATGTTTGTAGAAAGAATCTCGAGTTTGAGATTGGTTACTATGTCTACCTCAAGATATCTCTTACTAAGGGACTGAATATATTTGGCAAGAAGGGAAAGCTCAGTCCCCGATATGTTGGTCCCTTCAAGATTTTTAGTAGTTTCGGCAAGGTAGCTTATGAGCTCGAATTTCCTTCAGATCTATACTTAGTTCATCCAGTCTTTCATGTCTCTTTGCTCAAGAAATTCATAGGTGACCCATTAGTCGTAGTCCCTATTCAAAGCATCGATGTTGAGAACAGACACTCTTATAAAGAGATTGCAGTTGAAATCCTAGACTATCATACTCATAGATTAAGGAATAAAGAAGTCCCTCTCGTTAAAGTTCTTTCGAGAAAGTAGTCCATGGAGGGAGCCACTTAGGAAGTCGAAGAAGATATGCATACCAACTATCCTCACCTCGTCGCCGCCAACTCAGATCAAGCATAAGGTAATAGTTCTCCTTAAGCTTACTTGGTTTCATGATAAGTGCACCTCACTAACTTAGTATTTTATCTCATGTTCATGTTCCCATGATAAACTTAATGTCATTTACCATATCATATTTAGTCATGCATTCATGTATAAGATTAGTTATATAGTTATACATCATGCATATATTCTTATTGTGAAAAAATTTAGTTCTTTAGAACTTTCAGTTATGCATTTATGAATCAGTTATGCATGCATAAAATATTCAAGTTCTGTATGTTAAGTTTAGCTTGTAAATTACATCCGTCATAAGATCATATTCTAGTTATTCATGTTCATTTTATTGTTTCTCCCCTCAATCAGTCTCATTCGAGGATGAATGTTCTCAAGGAGGAGATATTGTAATACCCATACTTATTCATAGTTTGAAAATAACCTCAAGGATTACAGAACTTGCTTTACACTAATATTTCATTCTTATACATGAGGTATTTCCATAATTTTCACATTGGAAATTGAATAAGCTTTCCATCGATATATAATTCACCTAAATCCGACACCTAGGGGAAGAGTTAGAGACCTTTTAGTGAAACTATGTTTGACTTGAGCCTTCAGCACGTTGCGGAGATAACTAAAATGGAAATTTTCAAATTCAAGTATTGCTCTACAATACTGGTGCATCACACCAATCTTCTAGGTCATAGACAAGGTGGCAACGCAATAGCTCCGTGTCACGCCACCGTGCAGTTTCCCAATTGTCAATTTCCAGTGACACGGCACGACAACGCCACATCGTGCCAAGGGCCCAACTCGTGAAATTTTATTAAAAATTTAATGATGTTTCCAAGGTTAAAAGGGTCAACTATCTACCCGTACATAATCCTTTTAACACGTTATTCAACCACTTTTCACCCAAAACATATTATTATCTCTCAAGTTTATCTCAAGAACAAACTAGGGATTCCATTGGGGATTCAAATTCAGGAATGTTTCACCTTCAATCTTCACAAAATCAAAATCTATGGTATGAATAGTATTCATTCATGGACTCCTTGCATCAATGAAGTCAAAGAATCCCTTTTAACTACAAGTTATGGATTTTCTTCATGTTTTCATGCTTTGTATGTTCTCTTTCATGTTGATAAATGAAGAATTGATTTCTATTCCATGATTTGATAATAAATTCCATATGGATTGATTAGTATAGATAAATATTTACGAAATATCATGAATAAAACCTTGTATGATGGAATTGGAAATGAAGCATGATGTTTAATTGTTGTATAATGTGTTTACATGTACTATGCCTGCCATATGTTTTATAAAATGCCTAGATGAAGGAATCTTGTCTAACTAGCATGATATCATGAAATCCCCATGTATGTACAAGTTCATGCCTATTACATGTTTGATGAAACGCTCCTATGAATTTAGTATGTATTATGATGTTAGTCAAGTCTTCAAGTAAATAATGCTATGTTAGTTTCCTTCTATCGAGTCTTGGTGGTACTTGTACCCAAAATATTAGTTTTGTGACAAGAGCCATGTCATGTTTTCATTATACTCTCAGTCAAGCTATGAACACTTAGACTTCAGAGAGCATTATGACTCAGGAAAAATAATCATGATCTTATGAATCAGAGAACTGTCAGATATTAGTAGTATTTCGTCAGCCATGGAAATATAGTATCTCAGTAAGTCATGTTCATTTTCCATTCATATGGTAGTAGGAATTAGCACTGAGTGAACCCAAGGATGGGGACTTACCTATTATACGATGGTGTGATTCCTAGAAGCGATCCTTGTGTTCCAGGACAATGTAGCCAGCATTGGTTGAGACATCGTAGCCTGCTATATAAGGGTAGATGAGGTGTTTTAATATGTTCTGTTAGGGTTCCTACCTTTCTAGCTAGAGTTACCTATTATATGAGGGTTACTCAGATGTTGTCCTTACCAGTGTCGCGATATTGACACCCTTCCAATCAGGGAAGAGATTAGACCCCAGCTCAGCTATCATTGTACCTTCAAGGTTTGTCGGTTAGATACTACTTCCCACAGTTTCATGTTACAAAATTAGGACTGTCAGATAAAGTCAATTAGTCTCAGTAATGAAACTCGGATAGTTTTTCAGATTTCGGACTGTCAGATAGAGCACACTCAGAGACAGTACGAAACTCAGATATTTCCATCAGATTTAGGACTTTCAACTATAGTGACATACATTATCAGTTATACTCAGATACAGTCACCCATGTTAACAACATTATTCAGATATAGTCATTCATGTTATCATTCATATCAGTTACTAGGATGTCACGTTATTAGTACAAAGACTCAGAAATCACAAAATCACATTGTTACTTACAGTTACGTATTTATGCATGTATTCTTACATTCATGTTAGACAGTTAGTTAGCATTATTCATGTATGCATACGTTTGCATATATCCTACCTCACATGTATACTCGGTACATATGTACCAATGTATTCGTCCTATGCTGGTATATTTTTATGTTACACCATAGGTTCAGATACACGAGTTCCAGATCAATAGTAAATCCCAGATTCAGTAGTCAGAGTAGAAGTGAGCCATCATCTTTAGAGGACATGATGATTTTATAGTATCTTATTGAATAGCTTATTAGTTGGAGTTAGTTGGGGACATGTCCCATCAACTCCTTATTAAGATTCTTTAGACAGTAGAGGTTTCCAGATGAGAAGCAGACTAAATACAGACTCATGTTTTAGACTTCAGTTTTTTTTGGGTATTTTATAACCCCACACAAATATTACGTTATTTAGTTATGTTCATAATAAAACCATATGTCCTTTCAGTGCATGTTTCCGCATTATTATGTTATCTTATGCCATATACAGGTATAGATGTCATTCATGGGTTAGCTTGTGATCCTTTGGGATGATGAGCACTATGTAGTGTTCCAGTTCAGCAAATTAGGTCGTTACACAGCTTTTGTTCTATTGATATCCATAATGGATTGTTTTACTGAAACTAAGTTTAGAGATTCACCATATTATCAGAGTATGTTTGTCACACATGCTTTAGGATATTTCAGTTTTCATTTTATTCCCGCCTATTGGTGAGTCTACTTACACATAGCATACATATTTTAAGATTACATACAAAATCAATTTTACTTATTGCATTCACCACCGCATACTCAAAATATTCCAAAAACACTGATCCATATATACATTTGTATGGCTACATTGTTTCATAATGTAGGTAGCATTTGTAACCCGCACATCATGATCAGACAGTTGCAGAGTTCAGCCAGCAGGTAATGAGTTCTCCTACTTCAGGAACTCCAGAAAGGTTTAGCTTATGTATATTTCATTTATTTTTATATGTATTGATTAGTATAGTTGGAGGCATGTCCCAACTATCTATAGTTAGTATAGTAGAGGCTTCATAGATGTCAGTTAGAGTCAGTCATGTAAATTTCAATTTGTTCCTTTAGTTTTATCATATTGTAAACTTTATCAGTAATGTATTTATTCAGATTATGCCATAATTATGTTTTCTGCACAACAAAACTTGTTATTTATTTTATTATAATTCAATTGACCCACAATATGCCAGATCATAGGTTATCTTAGGATCACTTTTGGTTCCAAGGACCATGTGGCATCCAGGGTGTAATCTCAGGGTGTTACAATTTTAGGTGTTTTAAATGACCACAAAGTCCCCAACTTAAAGCTTTAAAATGAGCATGTGTTAGGGTACGACTCACTTAAGGAACCATACCCCCGGTTATGAGTGGCACCCTAACTGGTAACCTTGGATCCTCCTAGGTGACCTACACTAGTCAGGGTATACTACACACTATGGAGTTGTATCCAAAGGGTACGACTCATGCCCTAAACTGTATCTATCAACCCTACCAAAAATAGTCCACTCTAAGCTAAGGCTTCACTCAATATGATTTCTCTTTGTACGACTCATACCTTATCGAATTATTTGTTTGCGGATCACTAATACCTAGAAAAGTGAGTGACTGTCACCACACTACATAGGGTAGAGAGAATTTTTTTAAATGGTTCAAAGTTACGTGTTACAATTCTGCCCCACTTGGATCATTTTTCCGCAAATGATGGGCAAGGCAAACATAAAAAAAAGTTAACACATGATCACAAATCAATCTAACCTTCAATTAAGTAACAACAAAGCATACAACAAGGGTGCAACATACATCTTGATCATAATTAATTGATTGTTGATTTCAATGTCTTTGGGACTCAAATCTATTATTTATCAAAGACACTTGTTCATGTCAAAGCTTAGGGACTTAAACCCCTTACTTATCAACACTTGCTCATTTCACAACTTAAAGCCATTAACCCATCAACTTATCAAGGATACTTACTCAATTCAAAGACTAGAGACTCGAA
Organism: Capsicum baccatum var. pendulum; assembly: GCA_030864225.1. Lineage (NCBI taxonomy): Eukaryota > Viridiplantae > Streptophyta > Magnoliopsida > Solanales > Solanaceae > Capsicum > Capsicum baccatum. Next base: position 148,273,106 of record CM061561.1, read on the forward strand.
CCACCATCTATTAAAGATATGAATAAACTTCAACGTATTACAAACTTAAACCCATTACAATAAGGTCACATACAATATCAAGGTATTAGGGACTTAAACACATGGTCTAACAAGACCTAAATCAATTTAAAGATTGGGGAGTTTAACCTATTATAAAAATAAGGCATAACTTAATCCAAAACATTGGTGACTTTAAACCATTGTCTATATATTAACAAATACCTCCATCACAAGTTTCAAGAATGGCGAAACAAATGCAGATACTTAGACTTTATCTTCTCTTCCACCTACAGGTAGCTTCCTTAGACTTTTGGTTCCTCTATAGAACCATCACCAAAGCCACTCCTTTCATTTGCAACCAGCGATATTGTTGATCCAAGAACCTTACCGAGATCTCCTCATAGGACAAAGAGTCTAAGATATCAACATCACTCAAGGGAATAACCAGAAAAAGATTACCAAAGATTTCCACAACATAGAGATGTGGAAAATTGGGTGAATGGAGCTCATGCTAGAAGGCCACTCCAACTCATAAGCAACATTGCCAACCCTCTTCACACTAAAGTAGGGATGAATATAACGGGAAATAACCTTATCCTTTTTACCAAACCACATCACTCCCATCATGAGAGACACTTTAAAGAATTCCCAATCGCCAACACTAAAATCTAAGTCCTTAGGCCTTACATCCGCATATCACTTTTGGCGAATTTGAGAGTTTATCAATCTATCATGAATTACCTTCACCTTCAATAAGGCTTAGTGGACTAAATAGGGCAATGAAACTTACCCTCGCCAAGTTAATACAACCCAATAGGAGATCGACATCTCCCACCATACAATTCCTCAAAAGGGGACATGTCAATACTAGAGTGGTTACTAATATTATAAGCATACTCAATCAAATGAAAGTGGTCAAACCAACTACCACTATAATAAATAACACAATCTAGCAACATATCCTTTAATTGTTAGATGGTCCTCTCCACTTGCCCATCCATTTGCGGGTGGAAAGTGGTACTAAGGCACACTCTAACACCCAAACCTTGTTAGAATAAGTTCTAAAAGTTAGATAATAATGGAGGACCATGATCTGGGATGATCGAAACTAAAGCACAGTTCAACTTCATGATCTCTGCATAATAAACCTTAGCATAATCTTTCATCGAGTAATTAGTCATCATGGACAAAAATTTAATGGACTTAATCACTCTATCAAATAAGACCTAAATAGAACCACATTGATTATGATATCTAGGAACACCGATAATGAAATTGATATTAATTACCTCCCTTTTCTATTTGGGCTACATAATTTATTTGTACAAGCCATCAAACCTTATGTTCTCAACTTTCACTTGTTGACACACCATACACTTGGCCACATAGCTAGCCACATCATGTTTTATATTGTTCAACCAACAAAACTCTCTAAGGTCATGATAAATCGTGGTGGAATCAAGGTGAATAGCATAACGTGATTTTTGAGCCTAGACCATGACCCTTTCCCTTAATCCATCAATGTCGGGAACACAGTCTACCTTGTTATCTTAAGATACTATCACCACCAATCACAAAGTCTGCAACTTTGTGTTGACCCACATTACTCTTGGTATTTATCAAGTTAGGGTCCAATACATGGTTTTCCTTTATCTCAATAAAAAGTGATAACTTAGATACAAAATGCATAAATACATCACCACCCTCAGAGTCACAAGTCAAACTCCAAGATTAGCTAAATTATGAACGTCTTTCTCCAATTCTCGCTTATCCTCATCCACATGGGCCGAAATTCCCATGGAGAATCTACTAAGAGAATCATCGACTACATTACCCTTATCAGGATGGTAAGAAAGACTCATATCATAGTCTTACAACAACCCAAGCCATCTCATTTGCCTGAGGTTCAACTCCTTCTGAGTAAACACATACTTAAGTCTCTTATAATCAAAAAAGATATCAACATGAACCACATAGGATAATGTCACAAAATCATTAATGGAAAAACCATGGCTAAGAACTCTAAGTCGTGAGTAAGGTAGTTCTTTTCATGAACTTCCAATTGCCTTGAATCATAGGCTACCACCCTACCATGTAGTATCAACACACAACCAATACCAACTCGAGTTGCATCACAATATACTACAAAACCATTATTAACTTCGGGCATGGTCAAAATCTGAGCGAAAGTCAATTTATCTTTCAAATTCTCAAAACTACCCTCACACGCATCCAACCATAAGAACATAACCTTCTTTTGGGTTAATTTTGTCAATGGGGAAGCTATAGTCGAGAAACACTCTACAAATTTTCTATATTAATCGTCTAGACCCAAAAAGCTCTAAATATCAGTTAAAATTATTGATACATTCCACTTCTTAACTTCCTCAACCTTTTGGGGGTCAAGCATGATCCCTATACTGGAGATAACATGACTAAGAAGATGGCATACAAATGATGATCCTTTAATGTTTGATAAATGGCATGGAGGTGAATGACATGATCTTCCCCCCTCTTAGAATAGAATAAGATATACTTAATAAAGATAATAACAAACATGTCCATAAGTGAATGAAAGACCCTATTCATTAAATCTACAAATGCCACCAGGGCATTAGTTTACCCAAGAGACATGACAACAATCTCATAGTGACTATTCCGGGTCAATCTTAGGGATATTCGCGTCCCTAATTTTAAGTTAATCATAACCCGGTTTAAGATCAATCTTAGAGAAGTACTTCGTACCCTAAAGTTGATTAAACAAATCATTTATCCTCGAAAGTGGATATTTATTATTTATGGTCACTTTTTTCAACTGACAATAATCAAATAACATACGAAGGGAAATATTCTTGTTGCACAAAAACAACGCAAAAGCACCCCAAGGAGACACTATGATGGATAAAACCTTTACCTAAGAGGTCTTTCAATTGCTCTTTAAGGTATTTTAACTCTGTTGAAGCCTTTTTGTAAGGAGGGATAGAAATCAGACAAGTGTCTGGAACAAGATCAATTCCAAAATCAATTTACCTATATGGAGGAACACTGGGAATATCATGGGAAACACTACGGGAAAATCATTAACCCAGAGAATAGATTCTAGAGAAGGATCTTCCGAGTTAGAATCTTTAACTCAGACCAAATAATACAAACACCCCTTTGAAATCAACTTTTTGGCTTGAAAATAACAAATGAAACTTCCTTTGGGCACTAAGTAACCACCTTCGCAAACAATGACCAGCTCATTAGGGAATTTAAACTTGAACCTATGGGTCCAACAATCTAAGGAAGTATAGTAAAAGTGTAATAAATACATCCTAATAATAACATCAAAATTGACCATGTCCAACTCTAGAGTATCTCTACCACCAGAAGATACCAGACACCCTATATCAACATTTTTAACAACCATAGAGTCTTCTATTAGGGTAGAAATAGAAAAAGGAACCGATAGACTCTCTAGACGATAATTAAGATGCACAACCAGACATGGGGTCACATAAGAAACATTTGACCGCAGATTAAGCAAACAATATATATCATAGGAGAAAAGTCTCAACATACCCGTGACTATATCGGGAGCTACCTCAAAATCATAGCGAGTAAAAAGAGTATAGAAGATATTTTTGCCAAGATAGTGCCAGAAAAAGAAGCATAAGCAGATATATCACCCTTTGGTGCGGGAGTAAATGGAGTAGCAATAAGATCCTTGTTGTCCCAAGAAGCTGCTAGAGAGGGGAACTCACACTGAATGTGCCCAATCTAAGCACAAAAAAAATATCTATTTCGGCCCTTCTCAAACTGTCCGCAATGACTTTGACCATAGAATCTGCAAGAAGGGCAGGGTGGAGCCGACTAGGCACCCGTAACATGGATTTGGGAACCCTGGCCTGAAACCCACTACTAAACTGATGTCGATGATCACCTGACAACTTCAGGCCCAGATCGTGAGCACTATCCAAGGATAAAGAACCTAAACTCTGCCACTTTCACCGTGGACACTTACCCCTATCTCCATCACTAGGCTTAAATGACGTAATTTCTTCTCTTACTTTTAACTAAAATTAACTTTCTTCTTTTTCTCTTCTTTCACTTGTTGAAATGTTCGTGTTTTTTAATAAACAAAACTACCTTTCTCTAAAGTACTAATTTATGGTACAATCCTAACAAAAACATACGCATCCTATCCCTCATGTTAGAAACTTTGTCGGGAGTATACCTTGACAATTGAAGAAATTTCAAGCCATGTACTTGAACAAAGATCTTTCCCTTCTTCAAGTTCTCAAACTCTTTCTCTTTTGCATCCCTCAACTCTTGAGGAAAGAAACATTCTATTAAATACTTGGAGATATCTTCCCAATTGGCAGGACTAGCATGAACACCTCTAGACAACTCCTAATGGCATTAATCTCTGAATCCTGCATGATTTAGAAGATCTTATCCATTTCAGCAATGATATCTTAAGAATATTCCTCAATCTTTACCCCTGAGAACATAGGAGTTCTCAACCTCATGAATTTCTCAATTCTTGGGGCCTCAGAAAAATAGTAGCCAGAGCACCATGCTCTGATTAAGAGGCTACCAATTGAGTTGAGAGGTTCATAGAGCAATGAAACTCAGCATTAGTAGCATCCCCTTGATATGACAGAATAGGAGGGTCACTCTAATTGTCGGGGTTATTGGGGACCGGTCGAACCCCTCGAAGAGTGTTAGATGTTGGAGCCCTAGCCCGAGACTGAACCCCAGAAGTTGGACAAACTTAGTCCATAGGTCCCTTGGAAGGGTTTGCCTGAGTCTCAAATCTCCTCAGTGGCATGATGTATATGATAGAAAATAGATATTAAAGGAAGCGAAGACCTTAGACCCTATTACTTGAGATTGAAACATAAGAAAGGGAAATATTTCCTAAAATGTCTTGTAGTCCCTCTCTTGGAAGTATGGTTTTCTTTTTACTCATAAAAGAGACTCTACTTTACATGGCATTATGGACACCCAACTGACCATTAACCTAGGCACTGATACGAACTTAACATGAACTAAAATTAGGCCATGTCATATGTGCTCATCATGCCCACACAAACCACAGGTCACCCTGATTACCCAACCTAAAGATCACATCAATCATAAGGATCGGGTGAATCCCAGCCATAAAATAAGATAGCGTAAAACATAATACAAGTCATAACTTAAATATGTCTAAACACTTCATTAGATTCATCAAACTAACCAATATACCCAAGTTCATAGTCATCCATAATACCTCTATATAAAATGACATTTAGAAATGCAAATGTCACCACAAGCCCCAATAATAACCAAACCAAGTCAAATTAAGACTAAGTCTAAAGATAGGAGACCAAGACTAAATGTCTTTTGAAGTAAGGAAGATCACTACTCTAATGTCAATGCACGAACTACTTTAATTACCTAATCACTACATAGGGAGAAAAAATGATGCTTCATCCCCTATGTCACATGAGGATATAACATTCGAAGACGGTTAGTTATTTGAGCGCTAATATGAAACTAACAAATAAAGATAAAATAGCATCAGTAATCAACGACAAGTCAATATATCATATTCAAGCATATTCAAGACCTTATCCATACATAAAGGTATATAACATGCCAAACAAGTAAACAAGTCTTAACAACATTCACAAAGCACTCAATGATGAGGCATAAAGTGGAGGACTCTAACCTTCCACACTTGGATTCAAACAATTGTTATTAGGTATGAGACTTCAACCACGTTCACATATTACTTACACGAAGGACTCTAACCATATACTCAATAATTAAGCAGGCGACATTAACATAATTCATATCAATTCATCAAAAGGACTCTAGCCATACACATATTCATTAGGGCAAGGCACTCTAACCATATTCTCACATATTGGGCAGGGGACTCTAACCTAATAACTTATTAGATAAGGGACTCTAACCTAAGCCAATTCATTTAGCATGGCACTTTAACCTCCAGAGATCTCATTGTGCAAGGGACTATAACCACAAACGATTTTATTAGGCAAGGGACTTTAACCTCAAGCCCTTTTCATTACACGAGGGACTTTAACCTCAAGCCATTACAACTATCATTAGTTGACATTGGGTATCCAACCCTTTATGCATAAATTATCATCTATTGAATTCACACTTAATAACATTAACCTATTCATACAATTTAAAACTATACATGACCACATGGTCCTCATGGGAGCCTTTGTTACTCAACCATTTTAATAGGCCAATGCCTTAATTTAATTCATCAAAAAATTCAATTTATAGACATCAAAACCCTCAAAAACTATTCATAGTGCACTACTAATCTTTTACCAAATTATCACCACAGTTTAGTTCAACACATAATTCATGTTCATTTTCACACCTAGTGACTTTAACCCCTCATTATCCATCAACCATCAATATCATCAACTTTAGAATAAACAGCTCATAAAATTTTCTGAATATCATTTATCAACTCTTCATACTTATTAGGATATTTCCCTAGTTCAAAACAACATCAACATATGACTGGGCAATTCACTTAGACATTTTTACAAACACCTTGTGTGCATGTATTTATCGTGGACAATTTCAAGGTAGAAAGCATTATCATTAGGGTTACTCAATATCAACATGTTTAACCAAAAACAAAAAGCACCTAAATGTGAAAAACATCACCACTATCAACACAAGTATAAACAAGGGTAAATGTTATTCATCACAAGGCATCAACACTCATATAATTTAATTAAAAAGTTTCCATATACACTTAATAATCCAAGTTTAAAATACATGGTTTTTGAGTTATTTAGAAAGGGAGAGAGTTACATGCCTTAAACAACTTGATTCCTCAAGAATCTTGATTTCACTTTTCCTCTTAAAGATTACCCTATAAACCATAGCCTCTAATTCTTCACAAATGAGTTTGGAAGAATATTTAGGGTGTTCGATAGATCAAAATGGAAGTTTAGGAGGCTAAAAACACTTATCTAGTAAGGGCCATAGGGTTTTAGGTGTTGAAAATGACCACAAGGTCCTCAACATAAACTGGAAAATATGCCCATGAAAAAGTACAACTCACTTAATGAACCGTACCCTAGGGTATGAGTGGTACCCTAACTCGTACCCTAGGATCCTCCTAGGTCACCTATATTTTTTAGGGTATGATTACACACTATTTACTCATATTTCTAGGGTAAGACTTATTACTTAAAGCGGATCCATCAACCGTACCAAAACAATTTCACTCTAAGCTAAGACTTCACTTTTACGATTCATATTGATATTAATCGTACCTTAAGGTATGATTGGTTGGAGGCTCACTCATACCTAGGACAGTGAGTGACCCTCACCATAGTTACTAGGGTATGATAGTAGAGGGAGAGAAGGATACGACTCATAGCCAATGGGTACGACTCATGTCCCTAGTCATACCAAGCTCTGAGTCACCAAATGACAGAATTTTTTTCAACGGTCCGAATTCTAGGTGTTTCAGTTCTAAAGGTTGTCTTCTCGATATCATTGGACCGAATCCTCAACTAATGGTAATTAAACCTCAAAATCACTCTTAAAAATTCACTAATGTCCGAAGTTGGTAACACAAATCATCAATGTGAGGCCTAGGAAAATGTTTTTTCAGCGTCACACTAAAGAACTTATACAACTGCTTATAATCAATACAATATGCATGGGGCCATCTTTATTCTTCACAATCAAAACATCATTTCCCTAATTGGATATACTCAGTCTAATTAAACCCTTAGAAAATTCTAAAGGGGAGAATTCATCTTATTAAGATCGATAGGAGCCATACAATAAAGTGCCATAAAAATAGGTAGCGTTCCCAACTCAAGATCAATAAAACACTCAATACTAAGCTCAGGGAAAGTCCTGGTACATCAGGAGGTAAAATATCAAGAAACTCACAAACTACAGAAAAAAATTTAAGTAATGGACTCTCCATACTAACATCGTGAATATAAGCGAGATTACACTCATAACACATCAAAATAAGCCTCCTAGCACAGATACAGGAAATAAACCCCATCTGCTCATGGTGAATATTTTTTTGCCACATAATCAGAGGTATGTTGGGGACACATAAGGTAGTCATGCAAAAACAATCTAGGATAGCATTATAGTGTGATAACTAGTAAATGCCTAGAATCATATCCAAATCCACCATGTCTAAAATAAGAATATCTGCATGAGTATCAAACTCTTGAATAGTCACAACAAATGATCTAAAAACCTGATCCACTACTAAATAATCACCCACAGTAGTTGATACAAGTAATGTCATAGATAATGTATCCCAAGATGACACTATCCATGGATTATAACTAGAAAAACATAAGAATAAGGGGATCCAAAATCAAATAAAGCAATAATAAATTGAGGCACACCCAAATCATACCTATAATAATAATATTAGAAGACTCATCCTCGGGTCTAGCAAATAGTACAAACAACTAACCACTCCTACTACCTATCTAGGCTCCTGACAAACCATATGCCTTACCTATCTGACAACATCCATGAGAACCCTACGGACCACCCCCATGACAATGCATTCTACCGATAGATAGGGGATAAACTTTCCTAATAGATGGGATACTCTGAGATAAAAGAACAATTGTTCCCCATGTCCACGACTGGGCACTATCTCAAGAAAAAAACCAATGGCTCCATAACCTTAACATGCCTCAATTGTTGCACTAAATCTAGAAAATCCAGATGGCTTGAAATAACCACCAATACTAGAATATCTAATAGACAAAACCATCTAATACTGACCACGACCATACCTAGGATAGTCACTAAATCCAGTCTGACCTCCATAAGTAATATGAAGCACAGACTAAGTGGGTCAACTAGACGGACACTATGTAGATACGACTGGTGTAGAGGGAACCTACCTTTAGAACAACTACCTCTAAATAGAGAGCTACTATGGATCCTGCTAAATGTACCTTTATATTATGATTTTTTTATCGACGCCTCATTAGTCCTGGTAATGCATCTCCTCTATAAGATGAGCATGTTCAAAAATTTCAGCAAAAGACCTAACTACAGTAACCAAACTTTGTGTATATATACAAAGAGGAAGTTGGAATTCTCGAATAAAATAATGAACCCTCCCATACATAGTACTCAAAATAGAAGTAGCATGCCTAAAAAACTCATAAAATTGAGCCTTAGACTCCACAAAAGTTATGAAGCCATCATTTAACTTTGAGAGCTTATCTCTCAAATAATCCCTAAGATAATGAAACATATACTTATCCTAGAATATCTCAGAGAACTGGGGCCACGTAAAAGAGAAAGATCCTACTGGCCTAAAATAAATATGACCTCTCCACCAATGTCGAGATACAAAGTTAAACTTAAAAGTAGTGTATTCAACACCACGAGTCTCGAGTAGGACCACATTAAGGATCCTATCCTCACAAATAATTAAAAACTTATATGCATCTCGCTCGGAGCACCAAAAAATTTTGGTGGAGCCAATCTCAAGAATCTACCCAACATCTTCTGCTTATCGATAAACATAGCAGACTGGGTACCTATAAGCTGAGAAACTACCAGTGCACTAGTACTGGAGGGACCTTAACTTTGGGAGCCATAGGTATAGGTTGCTCCATGACTATAGTACCACTCTAATATATAAATTGTGCACTATGAGACTATGTACCACTAACCAATCCCAAAAGCTTAACCAAAGAATCATTGTGTACTAAATAAGAAGTAAATCGGGAATAAGTAATTATAGTTATTTTCATATTTCATTCATATAATTACGTCAGAGTTAGTTGGGGACTTTTCACATCAACTCCTTATGTATTAGAGGCTTTTATATAATTTGATATTTAGATATTCAGACAGTGAGACTTGTTTATCAGTTTTATTAGTACTTTCAGACTTTCTAAGTATTGTTTTAGTATTTCATCTTGAAAAAATTATTTATTATTTTATCTTTTGATGCTTATATCATTATTATATTTAGTGCACACTCCATGTTCTAGATTATAGGTTAGCTTGGGGTCACTTGAGGACTAAAGAACCGTATTAAAACTAAGGGTAGCCTTTAGTCATGAAAAAATTAGTATCAGAGCCTAATATTTTAAAGTGTACTAGGGTGTCTGAAAGCCACGTTTAGTAAAGTCTTATGCATGGCTAAGTACTCCACACTTATGGGAAAGAGGCTATGAGATGTTTTTTAAAAGTTTCTTATTTTTTAGTACCCATGCCATATGAAGGAGCATGAGCTATATTGAATTACCCTTCTAACTTATCCTTCATATGTTTACAAAAGATGGCTCCCAAAAGAAACAACAAATGATTAAACGGGGATCATCTTGTGCCACTACTTGCTTAGGAAGTTCCCCTGAACGAACATGCTTGACATGCCAAATTCAGGGTCGCTTTCACAGATTTATCCTATTTTATGTCTTCTTAGAATAACCAATAAGTTTTTACCCCAACTAATTAAATAATGAATACAACTGCAGCTAGGATCCAAGACTTTGCTCAGATAAATCCACCATTGTTTTTTTGATCTAAGTTTGAGGAGGATCTACAGGACTTTTTAGATTGTGTGCAAAAGGTGACTGACATTATAGGTATTAGTTCGAGTGAGAGTACTGACTTAGCTACTAATTAGTTGCAGGGAGTGGCTCACACTTTGTTTAAGTAGTAAGGAGGACATGTGTCACGGTAAGGCCTCTAGAGTGAGAGAAGTTTTCCACGGGTTTCTTAGACCAATTCTTCCCACTTGAGTTAAGGGAGTCTAAGGTATAGGAGTTCCTCACTTATAAGCAACGTAGCATAAATCTGAAAGAGTACTCACTTAAATTCACTCAGCTGGCAAGGTATGCTCTAGCTATGATGGCCAATTCTTGGTCCAAGTTGAGTAAGTTTGGGTTGGGAGTTTTTGAGAAAGATGTTAAAGAGTAAAAAATAGCTATGTTGATAAAGGAAATGGATCTCTCTAGGTTGATAGTCTATGCTTAGTAAATTGAAGGGGATAAGCATAAGAAGAATGAAATAGAGAGTAAAAGGGACAAAATAGTTATCTTATACTTTTCTCATCCACGGTCGGAAGGTGGTAATCATCCTTAATTTTTCCAGAGGTCTTAAACTCAAGTCCAATCATCAGCGACTATACCAGTGCCTAACATCATGTAGAATAATAGTGATAGGTCATCAAGCTCTAAGTCTAAGGGTAGTATAAACAGTGGTCACACCAACCCACTCCGTAGGAAATATGGTAAAAATCATCAAGGTGAGTGAATAGCAGGTAGTGATGCATACTTTGGATGTGAAACGTCAGGCCAGAAGATAAGGGATTACCCATTGGGTATATGGAAAGATGGAAAATATCATCAGGAAGGCCAGACAAATTCTTCAACAACACCAGTAGTTCACCTACTTAGCTGGGGGCCACCTCCAGTTCCACAAGTTGCCTGTATTAGAACTGATTTTGTGCTCTACAAAAGCAAAATGATTAAGAAAGTTCCCCTTATATGGTTACAGGAACATTACAAGTCTTCTATCATTATGTTTATGCATTGTTAGACATTGGAGATTCACTTTTCTTTATGAATCCTTATAGAGTTATGGAATTCTATGCCATTCTCGATATATTAGCAGATCCCTTCTTTGTGTTTACCCTAGTGGGTATTTCTATTATATATTGATGAGTATACATAAATTTCGTAGTTATAGTTTCTAAGAAATTTTATTTAGTTAGTCTTGTAGAGTTAGTGATGACTGATTTTTATGTTATTCTCGACATGGATTGGCATTACTTGTGCTTTGCCTAAGTAGATTGTTGAAACAGAATTGTCTAGTTTCAATTAGCTAATAAGCCCAGTATTGGATGGAGGGGTTGTACTTTATTGAAAAAAAGTCAATTTACATCCTATCTCAAGGCAAGCAAGCTGATATCCAAGAGATGTATTTATCATGTCATTCGAGTCAAGGTATCAAACTTTGAAACTCCAATCTTGATTCAGTTTTGATGAGTTTCCAGATATGTTGCTTGAGGATCTTCTTACACTTTCTCCCAAAAGGAAAATTTAAATTGAAATAGATATCTTTAAAGATACGAACCCTATCTAAACTCCACCATGTAGAATGGCTCTAGTTGTTATTAAGGAATTAAAGAAAAATTTGAAAGATCTATTAGATGACGGTTTTATTAGGCCTAGCTTCTCTTCATGGTTTGCTCCAGTTCTATTTCTGTGCAAGAAAGACGGGTCCTTCAGAATGTTCATCTACTACAATCAGTTGAACAAAGTCACTATTAAGAATAAGTATCCTCTCCCAAGAATTGAAAACTTGTTCATTCAATTTCAATGTGCAAGCTATTTATCTAAGATAGACCTCAGATCCAGCTATCATCAGCTTAGATTTAGAGAATTTGACACACCGAACAATTTAAAGTCCTAGTTATGTATTATGGACTAAATGAAGAGGGTGTTCAAGCTGTAGTTGGACATATTCATCATAGTCATCATAAAAGACATCCTCATCTATTCCTGTAGTGAATGTGATCATTCAGACCACTTGAGGGTTGTATGGAAGGCCATTAAATATCATTAGTTATTCTCTAAGTTAAATAAGTGTGATTTTTTGTTGAGATCAGTAGCTTTCCTTAGTCACATCATATTCGGTAATGGCATATAAGTTGATTGATGTTTGGCGTATTTATACGTCTAAGCACCATAACTTACCCATGTTTTAGATAAGTTTTGAGAATAAAATACATAAGTCTTGCAATTTTAGTCTATTTCTAGTGAGTGAGCTAACCTATGTGATTAGCATATTTTTCAGGGACTAATGAAGAATATTTCAGCACTTTGGGGACCCGTGGACAGCAAAGGAAAGCTTCACATAAAAAGGAAAGCAGCTCTTGGACTGAATGTAACGCATCAAAACTTTTTTCCGAGCAAACTCAATATTTTCAAATAGTTAAGGATGTTATTAAAAGAATTATTGCTGAATTTTTAGGGATGGAATTTAAGATTCTGTATTATTTTGAAAACATAAAAAGACGGCTTAGTCGAGCAACGGAGAGAGAGAAACACGTTTCCCTCTTATTGACGCGAATCATCACCATCACCGAGATTGTTCTATGTTTTGGTATGATGATTATGTCTATTTTGATATCCATTTTATTCATGAGTAGCTAAGCTTATTTGTTAGGGTTATGGAAACCTTGTAGTATACACTCTATTGCTTTGACTTTTGTGAATTTATGATATGTTATGCCACTTATATCATTACTCTCTTCAATTTGATTGAATTCTCGTGGTTGCAAACATAGGGAATGCGCCATTATAGTAATAACTTGTTCGATAGAAAAGTTACTATTTGGAAAGAGAGTGTGACAAGAAAATAGGGTTTGCAACCTCTATTTTACATGTTAATGCCCTAGCAGGATTAACTTCTTGGAGAGTTCGTACAATTTGTTGTACACATTAGTTTCGAAATAACTAAAGTGAATAAATCCTTGATGGTTGGAAAACACTTGGATTTAGAATTAGAACACGTCTCTCTATCATGCATAAACTCCGTAACACTCATAGCTAATAGAGAGGTAGTAACTACAAGGTGGACATAACCCTAATTTATCATTCTCAGTGATCAAATATAATTACACATATCATCTCATCGTTCCACCGATAACATTATTGTGCATATAGACAAAACCCCCTTTATCTTGGAACCTTCGACCAATAGTCTAATAATAATCACAATACTTAGTGACCATAGTATTCCTTGTGGGATTCAACATCCAACCGAGTTGGGTTCTATATTTGACAGCGACTGCTTACACTTTCTAACGAGAGTTGTAATTTAGGCGTATCAAATTTTTGCACCGTTTCTAGGGAATACGGTTGTCAACTAAGTTGTGATAGTTAATAGACCATTTGGTCAAAGATTCTCAAATTTTACTTTTTGTTTGTTGTTTTTGCTTTGTTCGTTGTTTTTGCTTTGTTCAGGTTTAGTGGAGTGCATGCCAAATACACGAAGTTCTGGTCAGCCATTATTACCTCTAAATCCTGAACCATTTCTTATTGGCAGAATGGATGTGCAACATGACCTTGAAAGGATAGCTACTCAACAGGAGAAGTCTAGATTAGCTGCTTTGCCAGCTGCGCAAGTAAATAACAGAATGCTGATAACCCAGGTTGGGTACCAAAACTTGATGATGAGGACCTGGGTGATTGATAACGCTCAATCTACAGCTCTCTCGTAGGTGTGTAAAGCGGTTGTTAGCAAATATAGAACCCAACTGGGTTGGGTATCGATCCCACAGAGAATAGCTTGGTCAACAAGTAGGCAACGATTACTAGACTTTTAGTGCAAGTCTCGTAAAAATGGGGGATTCTTGTCGTGCAAGTAATGTAAATAAAACAATGAAGTAAAAGCTGAAAATAGCAAAGTAAAAAGAGAAGGATTGTTACGTAATTTGTAAACAATGAGAATTGAAGCGTTGGGGTTATGTCCACCTCCTGAGTTATACGTCTCTACTGACTATGAGTGTGTAGAATTCCGACATGCATGTGCTTATAGAGAATTGTAGTCGATGGTAAATCCAGGCGTCTTTCGACCTATTCGAGGATTATTTAACTGTAACTCTTTTGAGCTTAAAGCGTTTCTAATGGTACGAATTCTACAAGAGGTTAATCCAGTTACGACACTAATTGTTTAATAGGGAATTTAGGATGTGACCCTACTACCTTGACACTATCTCTTTTCCAGACATATCACCTTTCTTTCGAGCAAGTTAAATGTTATACTGGCGTATTCTTGCATTTGCAACCACAAAGAATTTAGATTAAGATGAAGAGAATAATGATATAAGCAGCATACGTGTCACGAACTCACAAGCTCATAGTAATAGATAGTACCTCATTCGGCTTCCATAACCGCAACAGAGAAGTTTAGTTACCCATGAATGCGAAGGAGATTACGATTGACATTGTTATTATACCACAATACTTATTAATTTCGTGTAGCACAAGAGTGGTAGGCGTTTAGGCGTGAATTCCTAGGCAAAGTAACGATTCTCTTGTTGCGGAAATTAAGAATAAATGAATAGAAGAAGAAAAATAGAATTAATGGAAAGATTAGAAGAGTTGTAATTGATGGAAGAATTAGAATTTTTAATTTAAGAGTGTATAATTGAAAGATGATTAAAAATCTTTAGCATGATAGGGTATTTATAATACCCATATCCTAGTCCTACTAAGCTAATGAAATATCTAACCAAATCCTACTAAACAAATGAAATACATAACCCAATTGTACTAGGTTAATGTTTCATTATCCAAATCGGGCTAAGCTATTGAAATACTTAACCCAATTGTACTAGGTTAATGTATCATTATCCTAATCCAAATAAGTTACTGCTAGTCCCGAAAGTCTTCAGAAATGTTGTTTTAGCCCGGGACAAATTTTCCATGCATCACTTTTTGTCCTTTAGGCGTTCAAGCTCCCTTTCCTTCCTTCGTAAGCTTTCTTTGGCGTCAAGTAAGCCATAAAATGCTGATTTATGTATCATTTATACCTGAAACTTTGCTAATCATATTTGTTAGCTCACTAACAGGAAAAAGGACTAAAAGCGCATGAAATATATACTTTGTTCTCAAAACATGGCATAAATATGGGCAAAATATATTGATATAGGCGCGTAGTATCGCCTATCATCAACACCCCACACTTGAAGATTTGTTCATCCTCGAACAACATATCATGTCCTTCTAGACATAAACTTAGGGTTTTCACAGCAACAACACAAAACATTCTTCAAGGCAAGCACGACAATTACTAACAAAGAGTAGCTTTCTGATTATTAGTAGAAACAGTTTAGCCTCTAGCATAGACTCGTGATGGTGGTCAACTCGCATGCAAAAGTTAAGGTACAATGAATCATATACAACTACCCAAACTCATCAACCATGTGTATCTCACAAAATAGTACCCGTAATCACTCACAAGTATAGCATATTTTTCAAACATGGGTATCAAAATATCCTTGCTCTCACTCTCACAAAGAATTCATATGTAGTAGCTAATGACCATAGGCTTGCCCTTAGTGTAATACTCCACTAAATATCAGAATGTTAAGATTAGGATCAAGTAGTTCTTTTGATGGTTGTAATGTAGGCTAAGGGACGGGTAGGATCAGCTATTTTGGCCAGAAATAGTGACTAAGTTCCTAAGCACTTTAATACATCACATTGTATCATTGACACTTTTTTCTTTCATCCTTTATTCTTCTTTTCTTCTACCACCCTTGTTCTCCTCTTTTGCTTTTCAACATAGCTCATCTTTCAGCTTTCTTTTTCCTTCTTCTTTTCACAACATACTTCTTATGATAGCACTTTCTTTTTCATAACACATTCAAGCACCATTACGATTTAAAGAATCATACTTACCAAATTTCCTCTTATATTGTCACATGACTTTATACTTTAAAGCACTTAGGAATTTGGATCAAATCACGGTTTTGAAAAAATGGATTAGGCTTACATACAACGTTGTCAAAGAAATAGGCTAAAGGCTCAAAAGGGTTTAACTAGGATGATGTCCAAGGGTAGGTAAAACGAAGGTAAACATATGTAGGTTGCCAAAGAAATGCCTAAATCATCTCCTAAACTTACACTCCTTATTTTCGCTTTGCATACATACCAGGCAAGTTGTAGCATCAGCCACAAACATAGAATATACTATTAATCTCACACACACAAGGCACATGGTCGACTTTATTTGGAAGTAATATAGACTCTTGACCCAACAAGTAAAGGAATTGAACCACACAATATCACATAATGAGTCACAATTAGAGCCTAAACGTCTCAATAGTCATAATTGTAGCACATACTCTTGTTATAATCTCATGTTGCCTATTGGAATTATTTTATGCGAAGCTAAAAAAATTATTCCTAAAAAACGACACAAAAATAAAAAAAAGTAAATAGAGTAAACATAGATACGATAGAGAAGTATAGCATGCGATACCGCCACCCCACACTTAAATGGGACACTGCCCTCAGTGGAAAATAAATACGAAGAACCTGGTCAGTCGAACTCTTCCTCAATGTCGGGGGTCATACCCCCTTTGTCGGAATCATCATAAGAGTCGTCGTCAGAGTTCTCCTCCTCGTCGGAGTCTGGCAAGTGTCGGTCGTCATCGGTCGGCACATCATCGTCTAGAGGTTCCTCAAAGTAAACGCCCACTCCACATATCTCCCGTTCATGCATGTTCATTGGATAGTCGTGGTCCAGCTGTTGGAGCTCTGCAGCAGTTGGAACACGTCCACCACTCATCATAGTAAATCGTGTCATGCCATAAAGATGATGGAAGAAACTCTCATCACGAGCATGTCTCTCCGCAGTAGTAAGGTTGACACCATGAGTGGTTTCAGCATCTTTGACCTTTGTGAGGTCAACCTTTTTCGGGTTATGTGGGAGTTTGTGATCAGTTGGTTCCTCTTCGATATCCTCCTTCCACAAGATTGCTGTCAACGGATTACCAAAAGTGAAGTACGACCTTTTGTGGAGTCTGGCCTTCCGCATTGTAAAGCGAATGATTGCCCCAAAGTTGATAGGGACATTCGTCATCAAAGCATAGACCAAACACACTCTATCTCTTGATATTTTGGTGTATTGAGTCCCAGGAATAAGGCATGAGTTGACAATATGCAACCAGATTCTTACTTCCCTATTCAATGGAGCATAGGGGAAAGTGTTGTGTCATCCGGTGTCTCGGTGTCTGCCCCACCTTGCCATGGATCTACTTACACCAAGTGTGTGTCGTATTTCTCTATAAAGAGGCCTACTGTACAGCTCTTTGAATGGTGCTGGGTTGACCGAAGGTAAGCCAAGAAAGGAGTTGATCAAATCTGCGTTGAGCTGTAACACTTGGCCCCGAATCTTGACTTCGTTGCCTGTGGTTTTTGGCGACCAGTTGGCATAGAATTCCTTTGTAAAATCTAGATTACATTCTCCCATGTCGCAGAAGATGAAATCCAGATTCAACGCCATTATTTTTGCCAACATACGCGGCTCCTTCTTCGCTAGGGTGTCCTTATTGATCAAGTCGACGTGAACATATTTTCTTTCCTTGTTGTTTTTGTACCATTCTTTGGCTTCCTCCTCAAGAACCCATTTTATTCCAAACATTCGGCGGGGTAGTTGCATGGAGGATGATTCTCCTTGGTCCTTGCGACCTCTCTTCTTACCCTTTTGGGAAATGGTAGCCTTATCTTGTCGCGCTTTAGGTGCCATTGTTCTTGAACTTCGTCGACATACATTTTAGGAACTATATTCCAACAAGAAAATCAGTGATGCATCACTACCTACAGCCATTGCACTACTTTCATGTTAGGTATAACAACACTACTACATAGGGGTTACATCATGGTATAGTTATTTTCAACAATCACAACCTCCTAAGTCGGTAGGCAACTATAAGTCTTATCCCGATGAACGGGATAGTCTAACATGTAAGTATCCAAGTATCAAGCTTAGGCAATTTTCATAACCATAGCAATTCCGTAAATAGTATAACAATGCTAATAAAACAAAATTCAAGTCGGAAACAAGTCAAGATTATCCTAACGTATATGTTTACTTACATGGTTTTTGTATCAACAATCCAAACACATTAACATCACCAATAATCCTTCAAGATGTAGCACTTCATAATAGACATAGTAACGTAGTACTTATGAGAAATAGATGAAGAATAAAAGAGTACTTAAGTTATTGAAGCCTTTGGAGATGGTCTTGTGAATTGGAAGAGCAAAAAAGAAAAATTTTGAGATGATTTGGGTGGATGTGCGACGCCTTTAGGCCAATTTCCAATGTGGTTATGTTTCAAGACTAAGTCCCCTTTATATGGGAAAAGAATGGGTCAGGTTTTGACCCATTTACAAACGGTTTTGGAGACAAAAATGACCTCTATGCGGCGCATAGTGCTTTGCATAATCATAGTATAGGCAGCGGATAGTGTAGTGCATTTAGGGACATATGCAGCGCATAGTGTATAGCATTTAGGGACATATGCGCCGCATAGTGTATGGCATTTGAGATACTGAGACCTAATGCTATATCATAGGCGGCGCATAGTGTATAGCACACTTAAGCATGGGCGGCGCCTATGTCCTTGCACACTAGATTCCGAGACCTTAGGCTATAGTATAGGTTTTGCATTGTTCATGGCCTAGTTTTACCTAGGCCTAGCCTTCCTCGATACCTATTTTGGAATGATCAATGCTCAATCCATAGCCTTATGCATCCTTATTCCTAACTTACCACCTTTACCATACAATACGTCCAAATCATCATTTGAAACCAATCTCCTCGTTGAATACTTCTCGCACCTATATTTGCTCAAAACCAATGAAAACGATTAGTACGATGGGTTGCCTCCCACCAAGCGCATTAGTTTTGGTCGTGGCACGACTCTTATTTTTGGATTTTCTCTTATCAAAAGCAAAACAAGTAATAGAACAAAAGAAAGACAAAACGATAAACGAAAAACGATAAAACAATAAAACAATGGGTTGCCTCCTATCTAGTGCCTTATTTATTGTCGTGGCTCGACATAGTTTCCTCGAGTACTTAGACTTCGTCAAGGTAAGTGATGGCCATATAATTCATTGAGTCAAGAGGACCGATATAAGGTTTAACACGTTGGCCATTCACTTTGAAGACAACACCATTATTGTCATCCAATTCGACTACTCCAGACGAGTAGACTTGGATAACTTTGTATGGACCAGACCACATAGACTTTAACTTACCTGGGAAGAGATTCAATCTAGAGTTGAAGAGAAGTACCATATCACCACTTTGGAAGTTTCATCGAACAATCCGCTGATCATGATACTTTTTCATCCGCTCCTTATATAGGTCTGATCTTTCATATGCATGGAGACGGAACTCATCTAATTATTTCAGCTGCTCCAACCTCATATTTTTAGCATCATCCCAATTCAAATTCAATTGCTTCAATGACCACAATGCCTTATGCTCGAGATCGATGGGTAAGTGACAAGCCTTCCCATAAACTAGTTGATAAGGAGACATGCCAATGGGTGTTTTTAATGCAGTACTGTACGCCCATAGTGCATCATCAAGCTTCCTAGACCAATCCTTCCTATTCACATTAAATGTCTTCGCAAGGATTTGCTTGATCTCGCGATTGGAAACTTCTACTTGTCCACTAGTTTGGGGATGATAAGGCGTAGCTACCTTATGTTGCTTGACACCATACTTGGCCAAAACTTATTTGGATAGTTTGTTGCAAAAGTGAGATCCTCCATCACTTATGATAGTACGAGGTACTCCAAAGCGAGAGAAGATATTCTTCTTTAAGAACGATACAACACGCTTCCCTTCATTGTCGGCCAACGCTACAGCTTACACCCATTTCGAAACATAATCTCAAGAATTTTGGACATGGGCATCTCATGGTGTTTCGATATATCACCTTGGCGCTGGCATTGGTCGCACCTTCTAACATAGTCGTACGCATCTCTAAATATCGAAGGCCAATAATAACCACTTTGCAATACCTTTCTTGTTGTCCGATTACCTGCATGATGTCCTTCAACTTGGGAAGTGTGGCATGCTTCCAAAATATTAGGCACCTCTATATGGGATATACATCATCGAATAATACCATCCGCGAATTGTCGAAACAAATATGGCTCATCCCAATATTAGTGTTGTACGTCATGTATAAACTTCCTCTTTTGGTGGTAAGATAAATTGACAGGTATCACATTACTCACCACAAAATATGCAAAGTCGGCATACCATGGTAATTTTTCCATTGTCGTCGCTAATATCTCCTCGTTAGGGAATGCATCATCAATCTGAAATTCAGGTTGCGCCACATGCTCATTCTCGAGTCTAGATAGGCGATCAGCCATTTGTTTCTCGCAACCTCTTCTATCATTGACTTCGAAATCAAACTCTTGTAGCAGCAATACCCATCGAATCAACCTTGGTTTTGCATCCTTCTTTGTCATTAGATACCTAAGAGCAACATGGTATGTATGAATGATAACCTTAGTTCCCAATAGATAGGCACGAAACTTCTCAAACGCATAAACAACCGCTAGGAGCTCTTGTTCTATCACAGTGTAGTTCCTTTGGGCTTCATTTAGGACCTTACTTGCATATTAGATAGGATGAAATAATTTCTCCTTTCTCTTACCAAGGACAGCACCAACGGCTATACCACTAGCATCACACATGACTTCGAACGGGAGCGACCAATCTGGTGCTACCATGAGAAGGGCTTCAATGAGTTTTGCTTTGAGGCATTCGAATGCCTTTAAGCAATCTTCATTAAAGTTAAACTTCGGATCTTTCTCCAATAGTTTGCACAATGGACTAGCAATTTTAGAGAAGTCTTTAATGAACCGACGATAGAAACCTGCATGGCCAAGAAAACTACGAACTCCTTTCACCAAAATTGGAGGCGGTAGCTTCTCAATAACTTCTATTTTTGCTTGATCAACCTTTATTCCTCTTTCGGAGATTTTGTGCCCAAGAACTATTCCTTCTTTTACCATGAAGTGGCACTGCTCCCAATTTAGCACAAGTTTGAATTATACACATCTTTGCAACGCCATGCTTAGGTTCGCCAAGAATGCCTCAAAAGACTCACCAACAACTGAAAAATTGTACATGAATACCTCCAAAGTGTCTTCAACCATCTCAGAAAAAATAGACATCATACAGCGTTGAAAGGTAGCTGGTGCATTACATAACCCGAATGGCATACGTTTGAAGGCAAACGTACCATATGGTCATGTAAACATTGTCTTCTCTTGGTCTTCGGGGGCAATACAAATCTGATTGTATCCTGAATAACCGTCCAAGAAACAAAACCATCCTTTCCCCGCTAATCGATCTAGCATTTGGTCCATGAATGGCTTTAGGAAGTGATCTTTGAGTGTCCAAGAATTCAGCTTTCGGTAGTCCATGCATACTCTCCATCCAGTGACAGGTCTGAGTGGAATAAGCTAATTCTTAGCATTCGCGACTACCGTTATGCCTCCTTTCTTGGGAACACATTGTACCGGGCTTACCCATGTACTATCACAGATTGGATATACAACTCCTGCGTCTAACCACTTGATAATTTCTTTCTTCACCACTTCTTGCATAGGTGGGTTTAGACGTCTTTGATGCTCAATGGTGGGTGTGCAATTTTCTCGAAGCTGAATTTTATGTGTACAAATCCCTGGTGGAATACCAATAATATCGGCAATGGTCCATCCAATGGCTCTAATATACTTGCGTAGAATAGCAACCAGAGTTGTAACTTGTTGCTCACCCAAATCGGCTGCCACAATAACTGGAAGTGTGTTTCCGCTTCCTAAGAATGCATACTTTAAATGGCTTGGCAGCTCCTTCAATTCTAACGTGGGTGGCTCTTCAATAGATGGCTTAGCTTGTGGTGTGGGTCAATTATTGAGATCTAGGTCCAGCTTCTTGGGAGCATAGCAATATGTCCCTAATCCCGATAAAGCACAAATAGCTTCTTCACAATTTTCAGCATCCTCATTCTCTCCATTCATAAGCATAACCTCCAAAGGTTCATCAATGATTTCCTCTTCTTCAAGTAATTCTTTCTCATCATCAAAGAAAACATCAGCCACCGAAAATACACTTAGATCTTTGGGTTGCTTCATTGATTTGCACACATCAAAGAGAACCACTTTGTCATTTATTCGGAATGAAATCTCATTAGCTCTCAAGTCAATAAGCACACTTCCTGTAGCAAGGAAAGGGCACCCCAAGATTATGGGAACTTCTGAGTCTGCCTCACAAACCACAATAACAAAGTCTGCCAGAAAGATGAATGAAGAAACCTTCACCAATACGTCAAATAAAATACCAACAGGTTGTTTTACCGACCTATCCGCCATAATGAGCCTCATATTGGTTGGAGTAGGATCGCCTAACCCCAACTTCTTGTAGATCGATAACGGCATCAAATTGATGCTGGCCCCTAAGTCACATAATGCTTTGGCAAAATTCAAAGATCCAACGGTGCAAGGAATACTGAAAGCTTCGGGGTCGGCCTTCTTCTGAACTATCGATCGGGTAGCAATTGCACTAAAATGATGCACATCTTATTTCAACTCATAACTTTCTACCCATTTCTTAGTCAAAAGATCCTTCATAAATTTTGCATGCCTAGGCATTTGTTCAAGTGCCTCCACCAATGGAACATTAATGGCCAGCTGCTTTAACATAGTCATGAATTTGCTGAACTTTGTGTCATCCACCACCTTCTTCAATATTTGGGGAAAAGGTGGTGGTGGGTATGGAAGGGTTCTCTCCACGGTTTTCTTCTTCTCTTGCTTTCGTTTTTCAGATTTTTCAGGTTGCACAGCACTGGGTGAGGCGTCCTTGTCATCAGGAGTAGGTGCTGCAGCATCTTCTCCTTTTGCGTTGTCATCCATGCCCGCAACTTCTTCAACCACTTTCTTGCCTTTTGCTGAATTTTCCAGCATCTTACCACTTCTGGTAGTGATGGAAATGCATGACCCATCATTCCTTGGGTTTTGCACAGTATCGCTAGGTAAGGTGTCAGCCTTTCTTCGATTGAGTGCTGCTGAAAGTTGGCTCAATTGCTGCTTTATTTGCTTGATTGAAGTGGAATGAGAATCAACTAATTGTTTCATGGAGGACAAATCATTAATTACCTCCATAACTCCCACGCTCGTTGCTTCCACTCCTTTCAATAATTTAGCCATCATGTCTTCCGTACTTCAAGAATTAGATGTGGTGGTGTCACGTCTACCAGGGGGAACATACAAACCACTCTTTTCATTCTTGTTCTTCCAACTACCTTGGTCCTTGGATTTATCATAATAGTTCCGACCTTGGTTTCCTTGGGCATTCCCGCGGAAACCCCCCTGATTGTTCAAGTAGTTGGCCTCCTCTTTTGAATCAGATTCGTCTCTTCCTTTTGACGCAATAGCTTTCACTTTTTCGGTCTTCCCTCATAATAGATGCTTTGTAACAAGATCCATTTGAGTTTTCATGTGCGCCATATCCTGATCACGTTCTTCTTCTCTTTTTCTTTGGTCTGTAGTCATGCCAATAGACAAAGTGGGGATTGCTACCTCAGAATCCCTGGTATGCCAAGCTCTACTTTGTTTCGTCATACGATCCAGCATATTGCTTGCTTGACCAAGGTGAGGTCCATAAAAGATCCTCCAGCTGCGTTATCCACCACTGGTTTAGTTATTGAATTCAAGGCACTATATAAGATCTCCATTAGGTGGACATTAGTCATGTGATGGTTTGGGCACCTCGCTAGCTTTGTCTTGAACCTCTCCCATGTTTCATGAAGAGCTTCAGTGGGAAGCTGACGAAAGTTGCTGATTTCATCTCTCAATTGTGCCCTCTTGGATGGCGGAAAGAATCTTTCTAGGAAAGCGTCTCTCAATTGCCTCCAATTTGTAATTGAATTAGGAGTCAGCCCATTCAACCATAGTGTTGCCTCCCCAGACAGAGACAATGGAAATAAGTGTAATCAAATTGCATTCTGACCAATACCAGGATTGTCAAATGACTTACATGTAGAAATTAAGTTAATGAGATGCATATTCGGATCATCGCCTGCTAGTCCACCAAATAATCCCTTGAGTTGCAATAACTGAATCATGGTGCTTGTGATGTTGAACATGGCTCCGGGCGCTAATGGTAGTGGAATTATGGCTCCAGTGGCTCCGGCACCATCAAGATCATCATCATCATCGTCGAAAGCTGGCTGCATAGGTTGGCGATCATACCTAAATCGTGCTGGTCGACCTCTTCTATTGACAGGTGTTATAATTTCAGCATCATGCCTAGGGTTTAGTAGCTCCTCATCGCCCAGGTCCTTATCATCAGGATTTGTTGCACGGCCTGGGTTATCAATATTTTGTTGATGCACTTGAGCAGTTATCCTTTCAATTTCACGTTGTGCATCCATTGATGCACTGAACAAACCTGAATAAAACAAAAACAACAATTAAAAGTAAAAGTACGAGAATCTTTGACCAAAGGGTCTAGTAATAATCACGAACTTGGTTGAAACTCGTATTCCCCGGCAACGGCGCCAATTTTTGATAACGCTCAATCTACAGCTCTCGTAGGAGTGTAAAGCGGTCGTTAGCAAATATAGAACCCAATTGGGTTGGGTATTGATCCCACAGAGAATAGCTTGGTCAACAAGTAGGCAACGATTACTAGACTTTTAGTGCAAGTCACGTAAAAAGGGGGGATTCTTGTCGTGCAAGTAATGTAAGTAAAACAATGAAGTAAAATCTGGAAATAGCAAAGTAAAAAGAGAAGGATTGTTACGTAAGTTGTAAACAATGAGAATTGAAGCGTTGGGGTTATGTCCACCTCCTGAGTTATACGTCTCTATTGACAATGAGTGTGTAGAATTCCGACATGCATGTTCTTATAGAGAATTGTATTTGATGGTAAATCGAGGCATCTTTCGAACTATTCGAGGATTATTTCACTTTAACTCTTTCGATCTTAAAGCGTGTCTAACGATACGAATTCTCTAAGAGGTTAATCCAGTTACGGCACTAACTATTTAATAGGGAATTTAGGATGTGACCCTACTACCTTGACACTATCTCTTTTCCAGTCAAATAACCTTTCTTTCAAACAAGTTAAATGTTATATTGGCGTATTCTTGCGTTTGCAACCACAAAGAATTTAGATTAAGATGAAGAGAATAATGATATAAGCAACATACGTGTCACGAACTCACAAGCTCATAGTAATAGATAGTACCTCATTCAGCTTCCATAACCCGAACAAAGAAGTTTAGTTACCCATGAATGCAAAGGAGATCGCAATTGACATTGTTATTATATCACAATACTGATTAATTTCTTGTATCACAAGAGTGGTAAGCATTTAGGCGTGAATTCCTAGGCAAAGTAACGATTCTCTTATTGCGGAAATTAAGCATAAATGAATAGAAGAAGAAAAATAGAATTAATGGAAAGATTAGAAGAGTTGTAATTGATGGAAGAATTAGAATTGTTAATTGAAGAGTGTATAATTGAAAGATGATTAAAAATCTCTAGCATGATAGGGTATTTATAATACCCATATCCTAGTCCTACTAAGCTAATGAAATATCTAACCAAATCCTACTAAACAAATGAAATACTTAACCCAATTGTACTAGGTTAATGTATCATTATCCAAATCTGACTAAGCTAATGAAATACTTAACCCAATTGTACTAGGTTAATGTATCATTATCCTAATCCAAATAAGTTACTCCTAGTCCCCAAAGTCTTCAGAAATGTTGTTTTACCCCGGGACAAATTTTCCATGCATCACTTTTGGTCCTTTAGGCATTCAAGCTCCCTTTCCTTCCTTCGTGAGCTTTCTTTGGCGTCAAGTAAGCCATAAAATGCTGATTTCTGCATTATTTATACCTGAAACTTTGCTAATCATGTTTGTTAGCTCACTAACAGGAAAAAGGACTAAAAGCGCATGAAATATATACTTTGTTCTCAAAACATGGCATAAATATAGGCAAAATATATTGATATAGGCGCGTAATATCACCTATCATCAGTGATGATGAGTTATTAAATCCAAGGCGTGCAGATGATGTTGTTGCACCAGTGAACAGGAATGTCAACAGAGATCAACAAGATAGAATGAGACCTAAACACCTAGTTGTGCAGGTTGCTTTTGATGATGATGATGACGACTTGGATGGGGCTGGTGCTACATGGTCTATTATTCCTCCGTCCTTGGCACCCAAAGCCAAGTTCAATATTGTTAGCACCATGATCTAGCTATTGCAACTCAAAGGTTCATTTGGTGGACTTGCAGGCGACGATCCGAATATGCATCTAATTAATTTTATATCAACATGCAAATCATTTGACAATCCAGGGGTTGGAAAAAATGCAATCCAACTGCGCTTATTCCCATTGTCTCTATCTAGAGAGGTAACTCTATGGTTAAATGGGATAACTCCTAACTCTATTACTAATTGGAGGCAACTGAAAGAATCTTTCCTAGAAAGGTTTTTTTTGCCATCCAAGAGAGCACAGTTAACAGATGAGATAAGCAATTTTAGACAGCTTCCAACTAAAGCTCTCCACGAGACATGGGAGAGGTTCAAAAAGAAGCTTATACGATGCCCAAATCATCAGATGACCAATGTCCACTTGATGGAGATATTATACAGGGCTTTGAACTCGGTGACTAAGCCAGTGGTCGAAAATGCTGCGGGTAGGTCATTCATGGACCTTACTTTTATAAAGGCAAGTGATATGCTGGATTGTATGACAAAGCAGAGTAGAGCTTGGCATACCAGGGATTCTGAGGTTTCAAGCTCTATTGTATCTATTAGCATGATGGGAGAACAGAATCGAAGAGAAGACGAACGTGATAAGGATATGGCTCACATGAAAATGCAGATAGACCTTCTTACCAAGCATCTATTATCAGGGAAGACAGAAAAGGTCAAGGTTATTGTATCACAGGGATGAGATGACTCCGATTTTGAGGAGAAAGCAAATTACTTGAATAATCAGGGAGTTTCCGAGGCAATGTCCAAGGAAACCAAGGTCGGAACTATTATGAAAAATCTGGATACAAGGACCGAGACCAAGGAAATTAGAAGAATAAGAATGACCGGAGCGGTTTGTACGTCCCTCCTGGAAATTATAAAGCGGTTGCATCTAGCTCTGGGAAAATATCCATGGAAGATATGATGGCTAAGCTGTTGAAAGGGGTGGAAGCAACCAACACGGGAGAAACTGAGGTAAAAATGATTTTTTTCTCAATAAATAAATTTGTTGCCTCGCATTCCACTTCAATAAAACAGCTGGAACAACAAATGAATCAACTATCAACTATATTCAATCAAAGAAAAGCTGGAACTTTACCGAGTGACACTGAGCAAAATCCAAAAAAAGATGGATCATGTCTGGCTATTACAACCAGATGTGCTAAAGTGTTGGAAAATCCATCTAAGAGCAGGCCTATGGTTGATAGTATAGAGGAGAATGTTATTGAAGCAGATTGTGATGATTCTCTAGAAGTTGAAGATCTGAATGAGAACGTTTATGATATTACACCTGCATGTGAGCATTCTAAAAAGATTGATAATGGGAAGCATAATAAAAAGGAAGTGGTGGAGAAAACCCTTCCAAATCCACCACCACCTTTTCTGTAGAGAATGAAGAAGAAGGCTGATGACACCGGGTTCAGTAAATTCATGACCATGCTGAAGCAGCTAACCATAAATGTGCCTTTGGTGGAGGCACTAGAGCAAATGCCAGGGTACGCCAAATTCATGAAGGACCTTTTGACAATGAAAAAGGCAGCGAGCTATGAAATGGCAGATAATTTTCATCATTGCAGTGCAATTGCCATGAGATCTTTGGTACAGAAGAAGGCAGATCCGGGTTCTTTCACTATTCCTTGCACGGTTGGATCCTTAGACTTTGCTAAGGCTTTATGTTATTTGGGGCCAGCATTAATTTGATGCCACTAGCCATCTATCGACAGTTGGGGTTGGGCGATCCTACACCAACCAACATGCATCTTGTAATGGTAGATAGGTCTGTAACTTGACCTGTTGGTATCTTTTATGATGTATTAGTGAAGGTTTCCACCTTTATTTTTTTTGCAAACTTTGTTATTTTGAATTATGAGGTGGACTTTGAGGTGCCCATAATGTTGGTTCGACCTTTCCTCGTAATAGGAAGTATATTTATTGATTTACGAGCAAATGAGCTTTTATTTCAGATGAATGATGAAGTGGTACGTTTTGGTGTATGAAAATCAATGAAGCAGCCCAAAGATATGAATGTGTTCTATATAGCTTATGTTTATTATGAGGATGAGAAGGAATTATCTTTAGAGAAGCAACTTACTGTTAAGCCATTGGTGGTTGTGCTT
Source organism: Capsicum baccatum var. pendulum (assembly GCA_030864225.1). NCBI lineage: Eukaryota > Viridiplantae > Streptophyta > Magnoliopsida > Solanales > Solanaceae > Capsicum > Capsicum baccatum. The sequence goes on from CM061561.1 coordinate 148,302,107, forward strand.
TTGAACTTTGAGCGTGAGGATGTTGAAGAGTATGAAGAAACTATCTGTGCTTTTATAGGAATGGGGTCGTATTCATATGCCCCCAAGAAGCTGGACCTTGACCATAAGAATCGACCTTCACCACCGGCGAAGCCACCCTTTAAAGAGCCACCGATGTAAGAATCGAAAATGCTACCCAGTTATCTAAGCTATGCATTCTTGGGTAGTGGAAATACACTGCCAACTATTGTTGCTGCTGATTTAGGTGAACAATAGGTAGAGGCTCTCATCTCTGTTCTGAAGAGGTATAAGATAGCTATTGGTTGGACTATTGCTGATATAATTTGTATCCCTTCTGCCATATGTATGCATAAGATTCAGCTCGAGGAAGATGGCGTACCCACTATTGAACATCCGCGTCGTTTGAATCCACCTATACAAGAGGTGGTGAAAGAAAAAAATCATAAAGTGGTTAGATGCAGGGGTGGTGTATCCAATCTCAAATAGTAAATGGGTGAGTCCTGTACAATGTGTGCCCAAGAAAGGGGGCGTGACAGTAGTAGCAAACGAGAAGAATGAACTGATTCCACTCAGGCTTGTCACAGGGTGGAAAGTGTGCATGGATTACCGGAAGCTAAACTCGTAGACGTTAAAGGACCACTTCCCAATGTCATTCATGGATCGAATGCTTGATCGATTGAAAGGAAAGGGATGGTTTTGTTTCTTGGATGGTTATTCTGGTTATAATCAGATTTGCATTGCTCCTGAAGATCAGGAGAAGACCACTTTTACATGCCCATATGGTACTTTTGCATACAAACGAATGCAATTTGGGTTATGTAATGCACCTGCCACTTTTCAGCGGTGTATGATGTCCATTTTCTCTGATATGGTTGAAGACACCTTGGAGGTTTTCATGGATGGCTTTACAATTGTAGGTGAGTCATTTGAATCATGTTTGGCGAATCTGAGTATGGCTTTGCAGAGATGTGTTGAATTCAATCTGGTGCTAAATTGGGAGAAGTTCCATTTTATGGTTAAGAAAGGCATTGTTCTCAGGCATAAAGTGTTTGAAAAGGGAATTGAAGTTGATCGAGCCAAGATTGAAGTTATCGAGAGACTACCACCTTCAATTTCTGTGAAAGGGGTTCGTAGTTTTCTCGGTCATGCTGGTTTTTATCGTAGGTTTATTAAAGACTTCTCCAAAATTGCAAACCCATTATGCAAACTTTTGGAGAATGAATCAAAGTTTCACTTTGGTGAAAATTGCTTGAAGGCATTTGAATGCCTCAAGGGGAAGCTAGTTGATGCCCCTATTATTGTATGACCTGATTGGTCTCTACCTTTTGAAGTTATGTGTGATGCAAGTGGTGTAGACTTGGGTGCTGTACTTGTTCAAAAAAGATAAAACCTATTTCATCAAATATACTACGCAAGCAAGGTCTTGAATGGAACATAGAAGAACTATACCGTCATTGAACAAGAGCCTTTTGTGGTTGTCTATGCTTTCGAGAAGTTTCGTGCTTACTTTTTGGGAACCAAGGTAGTGGTTCATATAGATTATGCAGCTCTAAGATATCTAATGGCAAAGAAGGATGCTAATCCAAGGCTAATTCGGCGGGTGCTACTGCTTCAAGAATTCGATTTTGAGATAAAGGACAGAAAGGGTTGTGAAAGACATGTAGCTGATCATCTATCTAGACTTGAGAGTAAGCACACAGTGTAGACCGACCTTGATATTGATGATGTATTCCCCGACGAAGAGAGTTGAGCAACTATGGTGGAAAACTTACCGTGGTATGTAGATTTTGCTAACTACATGGTAAGTGAAGTGATTCCTGAGCATCTCTTCTTTCACCAAAAGAAAATGTTCATGCATGATATGAAATAGTACTTTTGGGATGAGCCTTATCCTTTTCGATGATGTGCCGATGGTATTATTAGGCGTTTCATCCCATATGTAGAGGTGCCCAGCATACTGGAAGCAAGCCATGCTTTCTCAGTTGGAGGTCACCATGCAGGTGATCGGACAGCCAAGAAGGTGCTGCAAAGTGGCTACTATTGGCCTTCATTATTCAAGGATGCCTACGATTTTGTAAGAAGATGTGATCAGTGTCAGTAGCAAGGTTCTATCACCAAGCACCATGAGATGCCCATGTCCCAAATACTTGAAGTAGAGTTATTCGATGTCTGGGGTATTGATTTCATGGGCCCATTTGTAGTAGTGCTTAGAGATAAGAGTATGGTTAGTTTGGTATGATTTTTGAAAAATACATCTCATTGAGTGAAAGGAGTATAGTTGGTGATCTTGATTCTACTTTGGCATGTATTGATTCGTATTCACTATCATAATTTGTTATTATTATGGAGTTGAAATATTGAAGTTTAATGCATAATTTTGGGAGTTATAAGATTTACTATGTGAATGACTCGTTCATCGATGTAACGGTCATGGTTAACCACAAGAATAATATTGTGTGATTGTTTCTATGCTATAGCATGATAAGATTTCTATGGGTAGTATTGTTCAAAGATTGTATTGCTCCAGCGAAATAAAGTTAGAAATAATAGTAAAGATTACACGACCATTGTGTGCTGCTTCTCTATATCAAACTGAGAAATTATTATGTAAAGTGAAGGGTTGAAAGTGTGACTGCGCTAATAATGTTGATGGTTCATACCACCTAAATGTATGTCGATGAAGTATGAGTAATCAACATCACTCACTCAATTAGTTTGTGCAAACAAATTAAGTGTGGGGTGGTGCCATCACTATTTTCTTTTTCAAGTATAGTGAATCTTCCGAAATGAAACTAACATGACTCTATTGTGATCTCAGGTAACATGGATCTAAAAGGATGATAGGGAAAGGAGAAAGCATCCACCTCACAAAAAGGTCACAAAAGGTCAAGAGAGGACCAGGCTGATTCCTCTTCTCATCAAGTGCCTCAACGTTATTTTGGGATCCAATATGTATATGTGGATTTGATGCATAAGAAAAGTTTGGCAAAGAACTACCCTCGCATTTTGGCAAAGATTATGGCACTAAATCTTGAATTCATCTTCCGAGACATAGGCTAGTGTAATCTTGATTTGACTCGAGAGTTTTATTCCAGCTGGTCCCCAAGGACTATGGGAAATGTAGTAAAGATTCGGGGTCAAGTCTTGCAATTGAACACTGATTTCTTCAACACTTCCCTAGGAACTCCAAGTATGGATCCATCACCAATCAAGGAGATCTACAACAGACCTCCCTATAGAGCCATCAGACATATGTTCTGTGGATCAAGGTCCATGACCCGGTGGAATCGTCACAAAGATAATGGTTATCACAATACTTACCCATGTGTTTTTTTGAATAGAGAAGCTCGCATATGGTTAAGAATAATCAACTCTTGCTTGATTCCTGGGACACAGTACATCAAGGTCATGTGTGATCGAGTCTGATTGGTGTATGCTCTAATGACAAATGTTCCCATCAACATTGGTGAGTGATACGAATGTCGATGCGAAAAGCAAGGGTCCACAAAAGGTCCCATTTTAGTTTCGGAAATTTTTTGACTGCAATCTTAAGGAAAGAGCACATTGAAGAGGAGCCAGTAGACCATAGTTTGCCACATAACCCAAAGAAGGTAGATCTCACAAAAATTAAAGATCCAAAAACTAGTCAAGGCATCAACCTCACCACTACTGAGAAACATGCTCGAGATGAGAGTTTTTTCCTCCATATGTATGGCAAAACTAGGTTTACTATGATGAATGGGGGTCGTGTGCTGACTGATGCAGATCTTTGGCAGTTGGACTATGACTACCCACTTAGTGAGCATGCTCGGGCCATGTGTGGAGTGTGGGTAAATTTTGAGGAACCTCTAGATGATCATGTGCCGACAGAAGATGATTACCGACTGCTAGACTCCGATGTGGAAGACAACTCTAATGATGATTCTGACGCAGGGGGTATGACCCCTGATATAGAGGAGGAGTCTGACTAACCAGGTTTTGCTTATTTATTGACACTGAGGGCAGTGTGTTCCGATAAGTGTGGGATACGGGTATATGTTTGCGGATTGCCTTGTCTTCTATATTGCATACTGCTTAACTGCATTTATTCTATAGTTGTTTTGATATTGTCGTAGTTAATTAGTTGTAATTAGTCAGAGTTTGCATAAAATAGTTCTTATGGACGGCATGGCATTATAACAGGAATTTGTGCTGAATCACTACTATTGAAACATTTAGGCTCTAAGTTATAACTCATTCTGTGATAATTGCTTGTGGTTTAATTCATTCATCTGTTGGGTCAAGAATCTATAATGCTCCTAATTAAGTTGACCATGTGCCATGTGTGTATAAGGTTATTGTATATTCTTTGTTGTGAGTGATGCTAGAACTTGCCTGGTGTGTATGTGACGTGAAATAAAGATTGTGAGTTTAGGAGATGATTTAGGCATTTCTTTGGCAGCCCTGATTTTTTTTATCTTTATTTTACCTACCTTTGTACATTGTCCTAGTGAACACCCTTTGAGACTTTAGCTATTTTCTTTGGCAACCTCATATGTAGACTAATCCACTTTTTTGAAAAGACCATAATTTGATCCAAAAACTCCTACGCGCTTTAAATTGTGGAATCAAGTTGAGTAAAGAGTGTGGTAAAATAAGACGAAAATGGTGAAAGTGATGCCCCAAAGTTTAGTTAAAAGTTATCATAGGGATGCTTAATAATAAAAAATAAATAAATAAAGAAAGAAAGAAGAAGAAAGTCATCATTGTGTTTCTAATTGAGTAACAAAATGGGTGAAAGGGGGTTGGTAGATGAAAGGAAGGTACAGTGGTTGTTAAAAGTTAGTGTAAATGGCATTATGTAGTGTATTAAAGCGCTTAGGGAACATAGTCACTATTTCTGGCCAAAATAGTCCTACCTGTCCCTTTAGCCTACATTAGAACCGATAAAGACCTATTTGATCCTAACCTTAGCATTCTGATATTAGTGGAGCATTACACTAAGGGCAAGCATATGGTCATCAGTTCTAATCTAAGAATTCTTTGTGAGAGTGAGATCAAGCAAGTTCTTATACCCATATTTTTGAAAAATGCAAAACTATGAGTGATTATGGGTAACATTTTGTGTGAGCGCACATGGTTGATGATTGTTGGGTGGTTTTATATGATTTTTTTGGCTTAACTTATGTATATGAATTATCCAACTTAACGAGACTATGTTAGAGGGTGAGTTGTTTCTAGTAGTGATCAAGAAATCTACTCTTTGTTAATAATTGCCGTGTATGTCTTGTGGAAAATTTTGTGTTGCTCTTGAAGTTTAGTTAGGTATTCACATGGATGTACTATTTTTTCGAGGAAAAACAAAGCTTTAAGAGTGGGGTAGTGATGCTGGGCGTATTTGTACGTCTAAGCACCATAACTTACCCATGTTTTAGCTAAGTTTAAAGAATAAAATACATAAGTATTGCACTTTTAGTCTATTTTTAGTTAGTGAGCTGACCTATGTGATTAGCATGTGTTTCAGGGACTAATGAAAAAGATATCAGCACTTTGGGGACCTGTGGACAACAAAGGAAAGCTTTAAATAAAAAGGAAAGCAGCTCTTGGACTAAATGTGACGCATGGAAACTTTTTCCAGGGCAAACTCAATATTTTTAAATAGTTAAGGATGCAGTAGTAATTTATTAGACAAGGATGTTATTAAAAGCATTATTGCTAAAATTTTAGGGATGGAATTTCAGATTCTGTATTATTTTGAAAACAGAAAAAGAGGGCTTAGTTAAGCAACGGAGAGAGAGAAACGTAGACGGCTTAGTTAAGCAACGGAGAGAGAGAAACACGTTTCTCTCTTATTGACGCGAATCATCTCCATCACCGAGATTGTTCTAAGTTTTTGTATGAAGATTATGTCTATTTTGATTTCCATTTTATTCACGAGTAGCTAAGCTTATTTGTTAGGGTTATGGAAACCTTGTAGTATACTCTCTATTGCTATGAGTTTTGTGATTTTATGATATGTTATGCCACTTATATCATTACTCTCTTCAATTTGATTGAATTCTCGTGGTTGCAAACATATGGAATGCGCCATTATAGCAATAACTTATTTGATAGAAAAGTTACTATTTGGAAATAGAGTGTGACGAGAAAATAAGGTTTCCAACCCCTATTTTACAGGTTAATGCCCTAGCAGGATTAACTTCTTGGAGAGTTCGTACAATTTGTTGTACACTTTAGGTTCGAAAGAACTAAAGTGAATAAATCCTTGATGGTTGAAAAATACTTGGATTTAGAATTAGAACACGTCTCTCTATAAGTGCATACATGCATAAACTCCGTAACACTCATAGCTAATAGAGAGGTAGAAACTACAAGGTGGACATAACCCTAACTTATCATTCTCCGCGATCAAATATAATTATACATATCATCTCATCGTTGCACTGATAACATTATTGTGAATTTAAACCAAACCCCCCTTATCTTGGAACCTTCGACCAACAGTTTAATAATAATCACAATACTTAGTGACCATAGTATTCCCTGTGGGATTCGACACCCAACCCAGTTGGGTTCTATATTTGACAGCGACCGCTTACACTTTCTAACGAGAGTTGTAATTTGGGCGTATCATTGATCCTCAAAAGACTGAGGTAGAGAGAAAATGACCTTTACTCATTCCTCTAAAAGATATTAGGAGTTTCTTGGGTTTGTCTAGTAACTACAAATGGTTTGTTGAATGGTTTTATTCTATTTCTTTTCCCATATCTGGACTAACCCAAAAGAAAATCTAATTTTAGTGGTCATATTCTTATAAGAAGAGTTTTTAGGATTTTAATACTAGAATCACTTTTTCTCCAATATTAACTCTTACTAGATGTCACAAATGGGTTTTTTGTTTATTATGATGATTCTAGAGTTGATCTTAGTTGTGTGTTGATGCAAAGAGGTAAGAACATAGCATTTGAATCTAGACAACTTAAGCCTCATGAGAAGAATTACCTAACCCATGACCTTGAGTTGGCAACAGTTTTCTTTGCCTTAAAGGTTTGGACGCATTATCTTTAAGGGTTCCATGTGGATGTATTTACGGATCATAAGATTTGATAGTATGTACTCACGAATAAAGACTAGAGTCTCTGTTAGAGAAAGTGGCCGGAATTATTAAAGGACTATGATATAATTGTGTTTTATCACCCGAGTAAGGCAAATGTAGTTGTTGATTCCCTTAGTAGATTGTTTCTAGAATGTTTTGTACATGTTGAGGGTTATAAGAAGGAGTTAGTTTGTGAGGTTCATCAAATTTCCAGGTTATATGCTTTGTTGGTTAATTTGGCCAAAGGTAGTTTATGGGTTCAGAATGGTTCAGAATCTTCATTGGCTGCTGAAGTTAAAGAAAAGTAGGATAGGGATACTATCATGGTCAAGTTGAATAAGGCAGTTAGGGATCAAACGGTTGAGGTTTTCTCCCAAAGGGGAGATAGCATGCTTCGTTTTTAAGGCAATTTATTAGTTCCATGTGTTGATGGTTTAAGGTAGGGAATAATAGATGAATCACATAGTATGTGATATTCTATTCTCCCAAGAGACACTATGATGTACAGTGATATGCGAGAAATCTATTCGCGGTGTGGTATGAAGAAAGATATTACAGAGTTTTTGGCTAAATATTCAAATTACTAGCAGATTAAGGTTTAACACCAAATTCCTAGGGGTACACTTTAGGATTTTAGCATCCCCATTTGGATGTATGAGGTGGTGAACACGGATTTTTGTCAAGGTTACCTTTATGCATCATAAACATGATTTGATTTGAGTGATTATAGATAGAATGACCAAGTCATCCCACTTCTTGTCAATCCGTACTTTGTATTCTGATAAGGATTATGCTAGACTCTATCTCAGGGAGTTTGTAAAGTTACGTGGGGTTCTATAAACCATTATTGTTGATAAAGGTACTCAGTTTATCTCTCCATTTTGGGAGGCTTTTTAAAAAGGTCTTGTACCCAAATTAATCTTAATAGATCTTTTCATCATCAGATGGATGGCTAGATAGAGCAGACCATCATAACATTAGAGAACATTTTGAGGGCTTGTATTATAAACTTCAAGGGTATTTGGGATGACCACTTACCTTTGATTGAGTTTGCATACAACAACTATCACTCTAGTCTTTTGATGGATTAATTTAGGGCTCCCTGTAGAAAGAGGTGAAGATCTTCTATTTCTCTAATTAAAGTGAGTGAGGCTACTTTTATATGGATAAATTTAGTGTATGAGATAATGAATAAAGTTTAGTTAATCTGAGAAAGGCTAAAGACAACCTAAAGTCGTCAAAAATCTTATGCAGATGTGAGGAGAAAGGATATTGAATTTGAGGTTGGTGAATTTTTTTACATTTAAATTTTTCCTGTGAAAAAATGAATAGGTTTGGTGAGAAGGGGAAGCTTATTCCCCTCTATGTTGACCTATATGGAATTTGAACAATTTTGGGATTGTAGCTTATGATTTAAAGTTTCCTATAGATTTAGGTTCAGTGAATCTCGTTTTTCATGTCTCTTTGTTAAAGAAATATATTGTCAACTCAACTTCTATTGTTGTTTTAGAGAGAGTGGCTATTAAAGTTTATCCAACAAATAAGTCCTAATAGAGATTCTTGACCGTCAGATTCACATGTTGAGGAACAAAGAAGTCCAATTGGTTAAGGTTTTCTTGCGAAATCAGTCCGTTGAGAGAGATAGGTGGGTTGAAATAATAGATATGCAATCCAAGTATCCCTATATATTATGTATGAATTTTGATCCAACATGAGGTAATTGTTTTCCATAAGTGATCCTCTCATCTTCTTTCCATGTTGTATAACCGTCCTCATGTCATTGCATGTATTTATGAATTCGGTTCAACCCATGTATCATGTTTAAAATTCAGTTACTTAATCATGATTCTGATGATAAGTTATTCAGTGTAAAGTCTTAGTTTTCTTAGTATCTAAGATCAAACAAATTCATTTCGGATGAATGATCACAAGAGGGAGATATTGTAACACCACATAAAAATTTAGACACGTTTTTGCTACTAGACGCTTGTTTAAAGGGGTCAAAGGAATGAAATCAGACTATGTACAATGACATATCGAATTTGAGACACCCTATATTTGGAAGATTTTATTATTATCTTCCCAAGTTCAAAATGATGCTTATTGAGTTGAAATGTGATTAGGCATGTTCAAATGATCACCCAAGAGTTTCAGAATTTTCAGAATACGTTCTGGGGTTTTTTGGACCTCCAGGGCAAAATGTCTGCACTATTTGGGCATGTAACAGTGGATGGACCTTCGCAATACATGTCATTTCATGTAGGTTAGCCTCCGCGATATGCACAGCATCATGGAGACTAGCCTCCATGCCATAGAGGATGGATTTTTCCTGATTTATTTTGAAACGTCCAAGGGGGTATTTTTGTCTTATGACCTTTCCCAAATCACCCAATTGACTAACTAAAATACCAAAAGGGGCATTATTTTCTCCATTACCATTAGTTATCACATAAAACTCATACTTAATCCCAAGAACATAAATTCAAGAAACTTTCAAAGGATTCAACGATTAAGGTTACAATTTAAAGATTCTTCTTCAACGATTTAAGTAGTTAAGGTTTGTGGGTTATTCATCAATGAGTTCCTTCCACCCATTGATTCCCAAAAATCTCCTCTGTTAAATTATTATTTTTTTATCCTATTTTATGAAAGTAACATTGTTAATTATGAATTTAATCCATGTTTTCTAAGTAGTTTTGAATTCCAGCCATGCCAATCTATTTCCTCATGTGAATTATTTAATTACATACTTAGAATTTGAATAACCCATACCATTTCTAGCTAACACCATTTTTATTCTTAAAATTATGAATTTAACCATGTAAGCATGTTTTCCTTATGAGTTTAACATTTTTCCATATTTATATTCATTGTTTTCATCAGTTAATGATACATTCTATGATTTGGGTCTCTGTATCATGAATTCCCTTACAGTGGTTTAATTATTGTATTGTATTTAAAGTACCATTCAGTGCTAGAGGGTAATGAAAACCTGATATCTATGTGCTTAAATGTTTCCACTTTTGAGAAAAAAGTCAGTCAGATCATGATTTTATTAACATATTCAAATTTCATGTTCATGTTGAGAACTTATCAGTATAGTAACATTTCCTATTAAATGAATAATAAGACACGCGTGATTCTATTTGGAGTAATAGTTAGCACTGAGTGAACAGAGGGGTAGTGTCACCCCGTCAGTTAGACATGAGTCGTTAGTAGCATTCCTTATGTTCTAGACCTATTCCACCACCGTAGATTATGAGGGGTCCCCCGTTAGTAGAGGCATGGTATATACCATAAGACTTTAGCTTTGCGAATATGCATATTCGGTTATGTGTTTGTACCCCTGGAAAGGTACCATTACCAATCAAAATGGAGATACAGGTTGGACATCGATCGTTTAGATTAGTGCATGTCTGATGTTGTTATCTCCCATACACTCAATTTAGTATTCAGACCATATTAGATCAGGTTTGCATGACAAAGTGTACATTTATCAGTATTCAACTATTCTATTTTTTCATAATATTTCAGCATATGATTTACTTAGTCCTGTATTATTTTTAAATGTTCATGCATTTATGCCCAGTACTCGTTTGTTTTTAGTTAGTCCCTTTATCACATACCAGTACATTCAAAGTGCTGACAGCATACTCTCTTTTGCAATAAATTTATTTCACAATATAGATTAGGATGCTCAGCTCCCTAATTACCCTTCGTTATCTCAGTACCACTCAGCAGCAGTTGTGGTGAGTCCTCATCCATCAGGGACAAGTGTTTATAGTTATTTTCTATATTTATTTCATCAAAGTCAGTCATATTTATTTGATGGCTTTATCCATCAACTCCTCATGTCATAGAGGCTTTTAGATATTTTAAATTTCATATAGTAAGTGTTGTTTATCAGTTTTATCAGTAGATTCAGACATGCTAAGTATGGTTTCATTATTTCATCTTGACATAGTTTAATATCAATTTGTCTTCCGCATATGATATTAGTGACATTATTATATTCAGTGCTTATAGTAGGTACCAAGTCATGGTTTAGCTTAGGGTCACTTATGGCCTTAAGCATCATGTTACGACAAGGGAGTAGCCTTGGATAGCAGCACCAAGACATAGCCCAAAACGATGGGCATCAGGCTAAAGGTTAGAAACAAGAAAATACTGCATTTAATGATAACAGTAGCAATAATAATTGAAAAATACAAAGGAAACATATAAAGTATTTCATATGAGAGAAACAAAAGGACCAAATATAGAAATTGTAAGGTAAGTACTAGAGCTACTAAACGATACAAAGAATACTAGATAAAATCAAAAATATATACAATATATACAAGCAGTCTCAAGTACAAAAGACTAAATTGGAATAGATAGAGGAGGATCAACCTTGGGCAACAACAAGCTCACCCTGCTTCAGATCAGTGATGTAAAATGGGAATCATGTCAATGTCAGCTACTAGTAGTCGGATTTTTATTAGGAAAAAGATGCAGAAGTGTAGTATGAGTACCAAAGCACTGTTTAATTAGTGACATCATCGACTGAATTAGCTCAATATAGAAAAAGTATAACTAAAATGTGACGTATAGTCTAAGCCAATAGTAAATAAAGATAGAAAGGTATACAACTATTGAGCTACGTAAATGAGATAAAGGAATAGGTAAAATTAATACAAAAATATAAATAACACATTAGTAAAAGGCAAACTAAACATAACTGAATTGGGCTCCATAAGCCCGTCAGGCATACTAAAGAAGATAATTAACCCAACTTTTCCCCATAAGCCAGTGAGGAACCCAGAATGTAATTTAAAGTAAAGGTAAACAATCCAGAATTAAAAGAATTCTATGAAACAATACTAGCCCTTGAGATGTGCATTAAAATCAATACGACAACAAAGGGTAGTAACGAGAGGACAAACACCGGGCTTTGAACGAATAGGGGTGGATAGTAACAAGTGGCGATATGTCGAATTCGAATTGAAAATGGTAGAAAATAATGAGAGGCCACATAAATGATATACAAAAGAACTTATAATCAAATGCCAAAATCTAACCAGAACTCATAGGAGCCACAACCCCCAGAATAATTGTAATCAATACCTAAACTCCCAGATCATCATAACAAGTGGTTGGACTTGAATTGAAAATTATAGTAACCATACCCATCTATAAATTTAAAATCCAAAACATACCCAATGTGTTACTTTTGTGCCAAGTTTTACGATTAAAGGTAGAAATAAAGTACATGATTGCCCTAAACCATAATAAAAATATATTTAAATAACTATTTGTGTTACTTAGTTAAAGGGAATGAATCCAAGGTTTTGAAACTTAATACCACATCATAGCCTCATACATAATACATCATACTAAAATATAACAAAATTGAAATATACTAGAACAAGGTCCTAAGCGGGAAAATAAAGCATGATGTATTTAGCAAACGTTATGCAAATGATAACTTCCTGCCCAATCGTAGCATAAAAGGACACACTTGTCATAAATAACCTCAACCTAAAGACAGGATAAACACAACTTGATGTAGATTATTAATTTCATTTTGACAATCAACCACCGGATCAAAAATGTGAATTTTCTTCATGCTCCTCTTTAATGTGCATGTATGAGTAGATTTATTAGGTGAAATAATGTATTACTCCTATTTATCTGTTAGAACATACATACTAAAATATAAATGAGCAAACAAATGGTTTTTTTATCTTGTGTAAAAATGAAAGGAAAAATGTGTAAAACAAAGTCACTTTTAAATTGAACAATTTGTTCAATATAGATAATACAATAATGCCAAAACATGGCCATTCATTATGGAGATTTGGTGCAATTCTTCAACATGGAATATTGGGGTATCATTCCCAATTCACTTTATCCATTGCTTTTCATGGTCCATTTCAAATATGTACTCTGGTATTGCATAATTTATGGAAAAATACATATAATATTTTGAATGTACCATAATTAATAGCAAATTATTTCTAATAAAACCTCTATTATATAATAATAACAATATTTTATTATATCTAGATTCCCCATCTCCGCTTAAGTTATTAACAAGTTATAAAACAATTTATAAATTTATATTGATATATTATAACTAAAGCATCATATATAAATGAAAAGTATTTAAGAAGGATAATAAGTTATATTTCTACAAAATGCTATTTTTGATTAAATATTCCACAATATACTTGGTATCACTAAAATTATCAAATGAACACCGCCCATAAATTAAACTATGAGTGAGGGTCATTACAATATCTACTACTAAAAAGACTTTTATTTACAAAAGTAAAGGATATGAAAATACTTGAAAGATCAAGTAGGTAGGGATACTGGGCCTGCATCTCATGCTCGATCTCCTAGGTATCCTCATCTTCTGGATGGCGATGCCACTGAACCTTAACTACAGGAATGTCTCTGGAGCACACTCATCCGACATCTCAGGCCAAAATGGACATCAATTTCTCTACAAATTCTAGCCACTCGTCCAACTGAACCAATCCCATAAAAGTACGTGCGATTTATTTAGAGTTTATTTTCATAACCTAGATACATATAAAACTATATGGATGGCTAAAAAATCCTTAGAAAATTTCAATAGATATGCAACCTCCCAAGATGTTTGTATGATCTCAAAGGTTCAAATATATCTAAGGTAAAAGTTTACCTTACCTCCTAAACCTCAGCATGCCCTTCATGTGTGATAATTGCAAGAAGAACCTATTACCAACATTGAATCTCAATGGATGTCGTCTGTGGTTAACACAACTTCTGTATTTATTCTGAGCGACTTGTACCCTGTCATGAATCACCCAAACTGTGTATAATAACTCACCAAGCAAATCTATGGGACTAGCCTCAAAAGTCTCAAACCAACTAATATAAGATCGACATCTCTATCATAAATGCCTCAAATAGGGCAATCTAAATACTCAAATAAAAATTATTATTATATGCAAACTCTGTCAAAGGTAGAAACTGCTCCTACTAACCACCAATATCTAGCACACAAGCATAGAGCATGTCATCCAAGATCTGAATTGTTCAATTTACCTATTAGTTTGAGATGAAAAATAGTGCTAAGGTAAGACTGTGTGCCCAACTCCTCCTAACAGGTCCTTTAGAAGCTACAAAGGAACTTAGTCCCCTAGTCTAAAATAATGGATACAGGTACCCTATGTAAGCGAACCATCTTCTTAATATAAACACGAGCTACGCTCTAATCACCATACAAAACACGAATTGGGATAAAATATAAAAACTTGGTCAATCATTCTATGATAATCCAAATGCTATTAAAACCATGCCATATTAAAGGCAATCGACCTATGGAATCTATAGTAACTTACTCCTACTTCTACTCAAGAATTATTAGCTACTGAATAAATCCACTAATCCTCTACTGTTCATTATTTACCTACTAACAACAAAGGTATTAAGCTATAAAGCCTGTTATACCCCTTTGTAAACCACTCCACCTGTAATGCTACCTCAAATCCCTATAATATTATTTTTCCATGGGTAAGTAGAGTATTTGTTGCTATAAAACTCATAAAGAATCAATTGAATTAAATCTCCAACCTCTTGGAACACAAATATGGCCATAAAACCTTAGGACTCCCTTAGAATGTAAGGTTGCCCTTTTAGGCACACCTCCCAACACATAGCGTCAAATTCTATAAAGCTTTTTATCCTCAAATTAATGACCACAAATATTCTCTAACAAGGTAGGTCTAGCCTCAACACTAGCAATGATCCTCCAAGGGTCAGAAATATCTAAACAAACCATCAAGTTAGCTAAGGACTTAATTTCCAAAGCAAACGACTCCTAAGAAATTAAAAATAAAATCTAAGCTACCCATACTCAATTAATTTCATCTTAAGGCATCCTCCACCATGTTCACCTTACTCAAATATTAAAAATAGGGATTTAATAATCATTCTACATCTCAATCTATCTATGTAATCTCAAATTAAGCTCCTCTTGGGTCATAATATACATAAGAATATGGTTATCAATAAAGATCTCAGAGCAAACTCCATATACATAATGCCTCCAAATCCTAAGCACAAACATTACCGCTGCATTTGAAAATACCTCATACCTACACTAGATGCAGAAAAATAGTTAGCAAAACCCTCTCCCTCAACTAAAAGAGTCTGAACTAGAGTTGAAGTAAGAAAATCCTTGATTTTCAGAAAGCTTGCCGTACTCGGTGACAAGAAAAATGAAACCTTATTCCTGGTTAATCTAGTCATAGAGGATGATGTAAAATAAAAGCCCTTAGCAAACCACCTATAGTAACCAGCCAACCAGAGAAATAGGCTACAAACTTTCATAGGTGACATAGTTTTAGCCTATTTATGAATAGCCTCAATGTTTGATGGTTCTACCATAATACCGTACATTGACACTACGTGACCTAACATAGCTATACACTTAAGCTACAACTTGCACTTTCAGAATATGGCATAAATTCAATAATCTCTTAAAGTATGGCGCACAATCCTCAAATAAAACTTGTACTCCTTCCTACGCCTCGAATATAATAAAACATCATTAATAAATACTATAAAAATGCAGTCCAAATATGGCTTGAACATGTAGTTCATTAGATCCATAAAACTTTTGGGGCATTAATCAACCAAAGAAACATCATCGAAAACTCATAATTATAATAACATATCCTGAAGGCTAACTTAAGGATGTCTATAGCCCTAACTTAAAACTTATGGTAACCAAGCCTAAAATCTAACTTAGAAAACACTGTTGTACCTTGAAGATGGAAAAATATCACTGATATGAGGCACATGATACTTATTTTTTATGGTTTCCTTATTGAACTATCTGTCTTCGATATACAAACACATAGATCCATCTTTCTTCATCACAAAAAGAACTATAGCATCCCATTAAGATACACTCGATCTAATAAAACTATTACCTAAAAGATCCTAAAGCTGACTATTAATATCCTTTTGCTTAGCAGTGGCCATATGATATATAGCAATAAAAATAGGTTGGGTTCTTGGGTCGAGGTCAATAATAAAATCTATATCATACTTAGGAAGATAGCAAAGAATGTTAGTTTGGATCACATCAGGAAACTTGTAAATAATAGGGATGAAGTAAAGAGATGGACACTCAACACTAACATCCAAAAGATACACAAAAAATGTAACATCCTATATTTTGGTCCCTAAATTTTTTTAAGTTTTTAAACCTAATGCCTAACCTATAACTTACCATATAAGTCATAGCATATCCTTACAATCAATAGGAGCCAAATTATTGTCTGACCAGTAAGTAGTGTTTATGCTACTGTTCTAATTATGAGTTGAGGTCACAAGTTGTAAAGACTCATTATTAGTCATGATATCCAAGTTGAAGGGTGACCAGTGTGTTACCCAAAGTCTTTGAACTGAGTACTACTAGGACATAAATATTTGTATAGACTCTTAATAAGTGATATGGTCTCTATTGTAAACAAACTACTATAGTATCCCTTTGTTTTAGTTGTGACCACATCTAATCTATACGAGTTGTAATATGTCTATACAAGTGGTATTATTCAAATAATAGACAAAAAAGTGAAGGGATATTACGCTACAATCCAGATTATGACTCACGATGACGAGTTATAGCATATCTTCACGATTCGTAAGGGCATTGTGATAATTCTGCTATACCCCAAATATTACTCACAAGCTTAAAAACCCTTCAGAGACCTCATTAGAATTCATAAACATCTCAAACACATATCATCCCTCTCTTAAATCATCATGGTCAAGAACACTTAGGGTTTTCAAGAAGTTTATAATCTAGAGCTCTAGGGTTGATTTATTCTCAATAATTGTGAATCTTTTAGGCATATGACTCTACCCTTAAATTTATTTTACTTAAAGAATATGAATTAAATGATTATGGATGTGAAATTAAATGTTGGTTTTAGCGTAGGGTTGAGGTTTTTTGCATGGTTGTTTCTTAAAAAAAATTCCTATAATTTATTATATATTAGTTGTGTTTTATCAGTGGTTTTCGAACTAATTAGGTGCATCGGTGTGGGAATTGGAATAAGGGTTGAGGTATTCCCCCAATTTGATGATTTTGGTATTGAAATTTGTATAGAAATTGTGTTACCTTAACCCATATGTGTAATTAGTTTTTAAATATGAATTTGGAACTTGGTTTGACTTGCTCACCTATACTATTGCATTGCATAAATTGTTAAAAGATTAATCATGGATTTTGATGGCCTTGTTGGCTATGTTTTGACAAAAATTAAAACCTTGGGGGTTAAAACATTCCAACGAGTTGATTTGATAAACTAAAAGGGGTCGAGGAATTCCCTAAACTTGGTTTAATAAACAAAGGGGGTCATGGCATTGACCTAAGATAATGGGATGTAAATTCAAAATGACATGAGTGTAATATTTCATTTGTAAAGTTAGGGAAATATATATGGTGTGAATTAATGTGCCATTCCATGGTTAAATGAATAGGTTATGTAAAACTTCTTTTAAGTTGGGCTTAATGGGGGTTAAGAAGCTAAGCTGTCCAGGTGTGAGTCATGAAGGTATTGTACTAGAAACTAATATTTGTAGGCATGGGGTTTGGTATTGATTACCATTTGCTTTTGACAAAGTTGTTATATATTTGTGTAAGACCCTAAAAAATTCTCTCATAGTCTGAATCTTAAAGCGTGTTCAGTAAAGTGTTAATTCGGCCCTAAAAGGTTGAGAAATGTCTTCCAACGTGAGAATTATTTTAAATTGTGTAGAATTTACCTGATATCAAATTTATTTATCATGTAGAGAATATAATAAGCTTTACGTCGATACCGAATTCACCCAAATCCAACACTCAGGCAAAGATTTAGAGCTATTTTACTGAGACGGTGTGCCACCTGGTACTTTCACGTATTGTGGATCCAGCCAAAATGGAAATCATCAAAATCCAGTGAGCCTCTGTGATTATAGAAAATTGTGCCAAGGCTTAATTTTAGATTTGTCAATTTCTAGTTCACCAATGCGATTCCACCGCATAGTAGTACCGTTCCAGTTCGCAACCAAGGTGTCAACACGATTTCCACCACGTCGCGCCATCAAGAAGGTTCTCGATTGTCTAATTTCCAATGATCTGGTGCAATTATGGCACGTCGCACAGCATGTAAAATTGAGATTTTTTAGTTTTATTCAAAAGGCAAAAATCATCATTTTGCTACCCCTATATATACTCCTTAACATGGGATTTGGCCTCATTTCAACCTAAAAATACTAGTTTTCTATCAAAGTTATTCAAGAACAAGAGCTAGGGTTTCTACAAAATCAAAAACCTTCCTTTTTCGTATAGAGAAATCAAGAAATCAAGAATCTCTCCAAGAGATTTCAAGAAAGAGTTTCTATAAGGTATGTAGATGTTGATTCTTGTGTCCTTTTCCTCAAAGAAGCTAAAGAACCCTTTTTAAACAAATTTAAAGCTCTTATGTTTATGGTTTTTTCATGACATATGTGTGTTGAAATTGATGTTCATGCTATTATTGAGTTGTGATTTATGTTTGTTTACAAGGTTTTCAAGCTTAACCCTATTATGTGAAATTCATATGATGTTCATGATAAACCCTCTTCAAGTTACTTGCTAAGTCATGTGTTCATGTCAATTAGATGTAAAAATTGTTGAATACGCAAAACATTCCCCCTATATGTTTGATAAAATGCTTATGTGTAGGAATTAAATCCATTCTAGAATGTTGATGAGAAATCCCCAATTGTATGCAAGCCCATGCATGCCAAGTGTATGTTGAAAAATGTTTGTGAATGAATTATGATATGATAGAATGAAATTCCCCAATTATGTGCTCTGTGATACATGCTAAGACTTTAATGCATGCTAAGTGTTTGATGTAAGATCCTGTTGAACGGTGTACTAACCAATAACATGTCTCCTTATACTATCACATGCTTATGATTCCCAAATGCTTGAAGAGATACGGTAGTGATTGTGATGTAAATGAATGTCCATGGTCTTGATAATTCAAGAATGATTATCCTTTATTTTTATGTTTTCGAGTCTTGGGGATATTTATACCTAACAATTTAGCTATAGTATAAATCCAGTGTCAGTTTTTCCGATAATCTCAGTCAAGCTATGATTCTCACAACTCAGTGAGTTATAAAACTCTAGACTCTCAGACAAATACAAAACTTAACCATTCTGCAGAATCTCCGTAGTCTCAGTATCACTAGTAATCTAGTCTTAGTTTTGTACTTATCTAAGATCTAGTAGTATTGAAGTGTTCAGTTCTGGCATGTGTAGTAATCGAGTAATCTATTCGAAGCATAGAGTTGTTAAGTAAGATAACAAGATTCAGTGGTATTCCATCAGATATGGAACCAAGTGAATTCAGCTTAACTCAGTCAGCTCATTCAACAAACATGATCCGTAT
The DNA here is from genome assembly GCA_030864225.1 of Capsicum baccatum var. pendulum. Classification (NCBI taxonomy): domain Eukaryota; kingdom Viridiplantae; phylum Streptophyta; class Magnoliopsida; order Solanales; family Solanaceae; genus Capsicum; species Capsicum baccatum. The sequence goes on from CM061561.1 coordinate 148,321,652, forward strand.
CAAATTCAGGTTAGTTTGTGTTCAGTTAAGAATCAATTCAGACTCTTTTAGTTGGGAGTAGGAGCTAGCACCGAGTTAGGGCAGTGATAGCGGCTCTCCGTCATAGAGGTAGAGTCGAGAAATCCCTAAACTGTAGAACTGTGTAGCCAGCGCAGGATGCAGGAGTCACCCATCAGAAAAAGGATTGTCACCTGTCAGATAGGATTGACTGTTATATAGCCTTAGGCTTGACTTCCTGTGGGGGTCACCCATAAGATAGGCTTAACCAGAGAGGTCTTTACCCTTGGCATAGTTTTGACACCCTTCCAGCTGCGGTTATTAGTTGGACCCCACCATTTGAGATTCGGGGCATGTCGGTTAAATGACTACTACCTACAGTTGCAGTTTTAGTATCAATCTTAAGAAATCAGGACTGTTAGATACAGTCATCTATCTCAGTGAAGAACTCAGATAGTTTTATTGATTCATGGACCAATCATCAGATAGGCTTGGTTTGATAAAAAGTTATTCAGTGTCAGATCTAAAGATCACCCATCAGATAGGCTTTATTTTATTCTCATTTTCCATTGAGTAATCTCATTATTAGATCCCACGATCACATTTCAGATATGCTTGATATCAATCTCAGATTCAGTTGAGAAATCTCATTATCAAATCCTAAGATCACCCATCAGATATGCTTCATCACAGTCTTAGATTTAATTGAGTATTCTTGTTATTAGATTTAGAGATCACCCATCTGATAGGCTTGATATCAGTCTCATTTCCATTGAGTAATCTCATTATTAGATCCCCAGATCACCTGTCAGATAGGCTGTATCTCAATCTTATATTCAGTTGAGAAATCTCATTATCAAATCCTAAGATCACTTGTTAGATAGGCTTGATCACAGTCTCAGATTGAATTGATTATTCTTGTTATTAGATTTAGATATCACCCATAAGATAGGCTTGATCTTAGTCTCATATTCAGTTGGGTATTCTTACAATCAGACCCCAAGATCACCTGTTAGATAGGCTTGCTCTTAGTTTCAAATTCACTTGAGTATTCTTGTTAATAGATCTATAGATCACCCGTCAGATTGGCTTGATCTTAGTTGACTAATATCATTATTAGATCCCAAGATCACCCATCAGATAGGCTTATCTCAGTTTCAAATTTAGTTGAGTATTCATGTTATCAGATCTAGAGATCACTCATTAGATAGGCTTGATCTCAGTCTCCGATTCAACTGACTATTCCTATTATCAGATCTAGAGATCACCCATCAGATATTCTTGATATCAGTCTCAGATTCAGTTATGTATTCCTGTATTAGATCCCGAGATCACCCATTTGATAGGCTTGATCTCAGTCTCAGATTCAGTTGAGTATACTTTTGTCAGATTTGGATAAGTCATTTCTTATCATTGATAGTTGATTTCAGAATTATCTGTGTAACGCCCCAATTTTATGTAACTGGAATGCCATAGAGTGCTTATGATCGCAAAGGACAAAAAGCTAACCCTACTCTGATATCTACACCTTATCACAACATAATATAATATTATACATGTGGAAAATTGGAGATAACTTGCGATAAGGTTCAAAATATCTCAAGTACACAAATCTGCAAATTGAATACTTATACAACTGTCCAAAAATCCTCTAACTGTCTTAACTATGGAGTTGATGGGACATGTCCCCAATTAACTCCATCGAGTAAAATAAACTAAATATAATAATGTGCTATATTAATAACCATCCTTGAGAGAAGAGGACTCACTGCTGGGAATTAGACTGCTACTACTGAATTGGAACTCGTGTCCCTGAACCTATGGTGTAAAATAAAAATATACACCATAGCCCAAATGCATCAGTACATTAGAATTTACTGAGTATGCCAATGGGGTCAGGATAAATGGAAGGGCTTATGCATAAACAATTACCTAACTAAATGATATGCAAGAGTTGGATTAGCATACATAGAGAATTTGTAAATACAGAGCATACTATGAATACTATCACTGAGCATACTAAGACTAAAACTAATAACTGATACTGAATATACTGTTGATCTCACATTTCTAAATATGTTGAGATTTTTAAGTATCAGAAGCTATTGAAACTAATATCTGCTCTTATTAATATTGAGAATCTGAATAGATGTGTCTACTAAAAATTGATATCTGAGTTCACTATCTTTGAAATACATAATAACTGAGTTTAGGGATTGCTGATATCAACTAACTGAATCTGAGATCAAACCTATCTAGCGAATGATCTCTAATCTTATGATAATGATTAAGATTAAGTGAGCTTGAGATTAGACCTATCTAATGGGTGATCACTGGAATTGATAATGAGACTAATCAACTGAATCTGATGTTGAGAACAAGCTGATCTAATGGGTGATCTCTGTAAGTATTGATACTTAATAACTTTATGTAAGACCAAGACTATATAATAGGTAGTACAGAAATTAATAGAACTATCTGAGATACTTACTAGATTACCATATCTGATCGTCCTAAATCTAAAGTCTTTCTGAGATCTTAACTGAGACTAAATTTGATGATGAAACTGGAAGTGTGAGATTTCTGACTTAACCGACATACCCGAAATTTTGTGGGGTCCAATATGTAACCCAACATGGAAAGGGTGTCAATACCATGCCATGGGTAAAGACCTCTTTGGTCATGCATATCTAATAGGTGACCCTCAAGAAGAATTCATGCCTAAGGTTATGGGGACTCCTGCAGGTAGTCAAGCCTTTATTTAATAGGTGACTCCTCATCCTGTGATGGATATGCAGTTCTATAGTACAGGGATTGCAGCTAACAACTCTTCCTTTATAAAATGGAAGCCGTCATCCCTATACTCGCTTGGTTCTACTTTCTACTCCCAACTGAAAGACTCTAAATTGATTCTTAATTGAACTTGATGTTAGACTGAGCTGAACCTCATTATAGATTTTCCTACTTGACTAATCTGAAAGGGTTCACTTGTTTCTATTATCTGATGGAATACTACTGAATTGTACTCTTTGTCTGAGTGCTACTGAATTTCATATCTTACTGAGTTTTACTGAAATCTTGATTGGATACTGAATACTACTGATATCTGAACTGAGTACTAATCTTGATTAGAATGAATAATGAGATTACTGAGTTTTCTTATTGTTTAGTCATTGACTTACTTCTATTGATTATAACACAACTGATATTATCATGAGACTGACTCGGCTCTAGGCACCCAGCTGTATTTTTTCGGGTACAAGTACTTCTAGGACTCGATGGAAGGAAATTGACAAGACATGACTCATTGAATTCATGACCAACATCAAAATCATAGCAATAGATTCACCATATACTCAATAAAACATCACTTCAAGTACTTGGAACTACCAATATGTATTTGTATAGGAAATGCAAGCCAATACTTCATAACTCATCTCACAAGATCTTACAATAAACACATAACATGCATTCAAATGTACACAATTGATGATTTCATGCTACATATTACAAATCATTCACTAAAGCATTTCAACATAAACTTGGCATGTTTTAGTTAATACATCTTTGAAGAATTCCGAATCAACATGCTATACTGACTTTATTTGCTTCACATAAGCATTTTATCAAACACTGAAGGGGCATAATATTTGCATATTATACTAATCAACACATAAGTATCACAATCTCACTACCAAGTTTATAATTTCAAGACTCCAACATGCATTCATATAGTACTACTTATATAATTATTTCTTTCACATAAATCTTGAACCTAATCATGGATTAGAAACCCAATGAAAGTTATAATCATGAACACACTAGAATTCAATCATGAATACCACATCCATCCCGACATGTATTACTTAATACAAAACTGAGGATTTTATACTGAACATGCTATAATGGTATTATTTTCTTCATAAAAGCATTTTAACAACATATAGGAGACACCCTTGGGTCATACAATAATTCACTACACCAATTAACATGACTACATAATTTAACATGCTTCTTGAAGAGGCTTTATATTGAATACCATAAAATCAACACATACTAGGGTAAAAACTTGAGCCTCTATAATCAAAACATGAATCTAATTCCAACAACAACAAGAACTTCAATTTCAAACTACATAAATCATGAAAACTCATAAGGTTATAATCTTCGAAATTAAGAAAAAGGATTCTTGAGCTTCTTGGGTGGAAGGAGACCAAGAATCAACACTTTTAAACCTCATGTTTATGAATTCAGAGGAACTCTTGATTCTGGAACTCTATACGAAAGATTGATGGGTACGCCTTGTAGATCTCGTAGTAGCAATTCCAAATATTTAATTATTTTTGAATTCCTATGGTTGAATATTTAGGGATCTTGAATTTAATTTTAGGACTAAAGGGGGTTGTTCTTGATATATTTATGTAAAAGAAGTGTATTTTGGTTAGATTGAAGTAGAATTCTGTTTTAAGGGGTATATATTGGGGTGGAAGATAAACAAAATTCCCCTAAGGAAATAAATAAAGCCACATCTGTCCCTCGGTTAGTGGTTTGATCTTGTGAAGTAAATTAGGTGTGAACTTTTACTTAAATGCTCAAATTGCATGAAAACAATTGAATTAGAATAAATACTCAAAGATATTTATTTTGATATTTAGAAGTTCTCCCATTTCATTATAAACAAGAAGTTATGATCGTTTGAAGTTGACCTGAAATTAGGGCCTGAAATGCGCCAAGAATGCAGGAGCATTTCAAATAAGTGAGCTATGCCACTGAAATGCACCCAAGATGCACCAAATATGTACTATTGAGTTTCCCCATTGCAACACAACTTTAAAATCAAAAAACTGATGTCGGGAAGGCCCTGAAATAATTCCTCAAAGTTTGGAAGAATATGGAAATAAAACAAAAAATTCAATACTTACCCAAATATTTAAGTGCTAAGCTTCTTTTTAAAAGATTAAAAGAGCTTTTACGATTCGAAAAATTCGCAGGGTCTTACATTATCTCCCCCTTCAGAATATTCATTGTCGAATGTCACTTGATAGGCTAAGAGAACTGATCGACTGAACTTACTTAAGGGGCATGAACATCTGAAACATGACTATATGATTGGACTACTGATATATTGATTTCTTATACTGAGTATGCATATTTTATGCATGGAATACACGAATGAAACTGTTGATAAGCTGAAATCAGATAACGGACATGCATATCTAATGCATGAATCTTTGACTAAGTTATTTTCATGAGTGCATAACTTAATGAAATGATAAGCTGAACTTCTTCTACTGAGCATGCATATTTAATGCAGGAGCATCTGACTGAACTTACTCTTGAAAGTATGACTGGATATCTAACAGACTGAGTTTCTCATATTAAGCATGCATGGCTGATGCATGAATACAAGACTAAACTGACGTATGAACATTTGACTGAATATGGAATGATAACTAATGTGAATCTTGTAATAAGAATCTGTGCATGCAACTGAATGGGGTATCTCCCCATTGGGACACTATGTCCCTCTATGAATGCTTAAAATAGTCGAAAAAGATGAGGTCATGCACAAGGCACCTACGAATTGAATCATAGCTAAACATCTGTAATCTAAAGCTAATTCACACGAAGATAAAAGACTTATAACATACCCAAATTTATATCAAGGAAACTTTCTGGATCATGTTGAATCTGAAGTGGATAGAGTCAGTTCTGATGCAGGCCACTATTCTTACCAAAAGTGGCACCCTGCTGATGTAGATTTCTACCACTCTGGGCTAGCACTCTACACTCTCGCATCCTGTGGCTTGGCTTACCACACCCAAAACATATATTATTTTTTTCTCTACACATACCTAGGTGGTTCTTGCCACACTCCATAATGCAGATAGGTACGCTCACTTGTCACACTACTCTGCGCTTTACAGCTTAGCGATCTTTAATGACATAAATGTTTGAACTGAGGTGAAGGTACACTAGCTGAGGATGGAGCTGGGACTAAAAATTTCTGACTGTGGTGAGAATGGCGACCACCCTGTGACCCTACATATGAGAAACTATAACTAGCTATTCTGACTTTCTTATTAGATCTCTCTCTTTCCTTCATATTTTTTGACTTAATCTACTGCGCATGCATCATCAACATAGTAAGATCCATGTCACTATTGAGCATATCATTTCTACACTCTTTCAACAACATCCCGGATACACCAGTCACAAACTTACTCATACTCGCTCTAGGGTCAGCTATCAACTCAGAGGCATACTTAACTAACTGGTTAAACTTAAGAAAATACTCCTTCACTGACATGGAGCTTTGTATTGGGTTCATAAAATCCTCTTACTTAGCTTCTCTTTCTCTAGCGGGAAAAACTTGTCTAGAATGGTATCCTAAAATACTTTCCAGGTCATGGCAGCATCATCATCTCCTCTACCCTTTCTCCATGATACAACCCAATCATAAGCAATGCTTTTTAGCCTATGGGAGGCCATTTCCATACTCTATTCTTCAGACACATGCATCACTTGGGTGATTTTATTTACATCTTATAGAAATAACTATGGGTCCTCACCTACCTTAGACCTAAAGAACTCGGGAGGGCTCATCTTTATAAAGTCCCAGAGTCTAGCGGTTGCGTCATCACCCTATTATAGAGGAGCATTAGCCTAATTATTGATCTGTAAAGTAGTTTTCACTGTTTGGGCTAGTTCCTTAAAAGCTGCCCAAAACCCAACATATGACACACAATCATTCTAGGGAACAACAGGTTTAGGGGTTGATTGCTTCACTATTCTCTTCTTAGGAAGCATGTTCTGCAAATGGAAGAGGAACAAGGATTACATTGAAAGGTCAACTTAAGACTTTGCTCACTGGCACGACGTGGATACTGAAAGAAGGGAAAATGTTTCTAAAACATCTTATAGCCTCCTCTACATAAACATGGCACGTAACAATACAATGTAAAAGATTCTACTAGATGCGGATTTTCACACTTCCTAGGACACCTATTGAACCTTAAGCTATGATACCAAGTTTGTAGCGCCCGACTTTTTATAACAAACATACCACACAAGGCTTATGATCCCGAAGGACCACAATTTAACCGTCTTCTAATATCTGCACCTGATCACTGCAAAATATAATAATATACATGTGGAAAATTAGGGAAAAATTTCGACAAGGTTCAAAATATCTCAAATACACAAATCTGCAAATTGAAAACTTATACAACTGTCCAAAAATCCTTTAACTATCTGAACTGTAGAGTTAATGGGACATGTCTCTAACTAACTTCATCTAATAAAATAAACTGAATATAATAATGTTCTAAAATAATAACCACCCTTGAGAAATTAGGACTCACTGCTGGGAACTATACTGCTACTCTTGATCTGGAACTCGTGTCCCTGAACGTATGGTGTAAAATAAAAAGATACACTATAGTGCAAATACGTCAGTACATTGGAATGTACTGAGTATGCAAATGAGGTAAGGCTAAATGCAAGGTCTTATTCATAAATAATTACTTAACTAGATGATATGCAAGATTCGAATTAGCATACATAGAGAATCTGTAACTACCTAACATACTGTGCATACTATCACTGAGCATATTAGGAAAAAATCTGATAACTGATACTGAATATACTGATGATCTAACATTTCTAAGAATTCTAAGATTTATGAGTATCAAAAGCAACTGAAACTAATATCTGCACTTATTAATATTAAGAAACTAAATGGTTGAGTCTTCTGATAATTGATATCTGAGTTCACTAACACTGAAATAGTGAATAACTGAGTTCTGGGCTCGCTGATATCAACTAACTAAATCTGAAATCAAACTTATCTAGTGGATGATCTCTATTCTTCTGATAATAATGAAGATTAACTGAGCTTGAGACTAGGCCAATCTAACGGGTGATCTCTGGAACTGATAATGAGAATACTCAACTGAATTTTATGTTTAGATCAAGCCTATCTAACGAGTGATCTCTGTTAGTAGTGATACTGAATAATTTTATCTGAGACCAAACCTATCTAATGGGTGGTTAGTGAATCAACAGAACTATCTGATATCTTTACTAGACTGTGTGACCAAATATGATGGTTCTGAATCTAAAGTCTTTTTGAGATCTTGACTGAGACTAAATCTGATGCTGGAACTATAACTATGGGAGTTATCAGTTAACTAACATACCTCAAATTTGGTGGGGTCCAACCTCTAACCCCAGTTGGAAAGGGTGTCAATACCATGACACGGGTAAAGACCTCTCTGGTCAAGACTCTCTAATAGGTGACCCTAAAGGGAAAGTCATGCTTAAGGCTATGGGGACGCATGCAGGTAGTCCAACCTTTATATAATGGGTGACTCCTCATCCGGTGTTGTCTATGCAGTTTTGGAGTACAGGTATTGCTTCTAACGACTCTGCCTTTCTAATGAGGAAGTCATCATCCCTAAACTCGCTCGGTGCTAGTTCCTACTCCTAACTGAAAGATTCTGAACTGATTCATAAGTGAACTTGAACTTAGATTGAACTTAATATTTTTACTTTTTTTCTTATTTACTTATCTAAAAGTGTTCACTTGTTTGATTTAACTGTTGGAATACTACTGAATTCTACTCTTTGTCTGAGCGCTACTGAATTTTGTATCTTACTGAGTTTTACAGAAATATTGAATGGATACTGAATACTACTAAGATCTGAACTGAGTACTGAGCTTGATTAGACTGAATAATGAGATTACTAAGTTTTCTTACAGTTCAGTCATTGACTGAGTTCTATTGATCATAGCATGACTGATATTATCTTTATACTGACTCAGCTCTAGGCACCCAACTATATTTCTTTCGGGTACAACTACCCCTAGGACTTGATAGAAGGAAAATGACAAGATATGAATCTTTGAATTCATGACCAACATCAACATCATAACAATAGATTCACCATATACTCAATAAAAGATCACTTTAAGCACTTGGAAATACCTATATGCATTTGTATAAGAAATGCAAGCCAATACATCATAACTCATCTCACAAGATCTAACAATAAACACATAAATGCATTCAAATGTACACAAATGAGGATTTTATGCTACATATCACAAATCATTCACTAAAGCATTTCAACATACACTTGGCATGCATTATTTAATATATCTTTGGAGAATTCCTAATCAACATGCTATAATGACTTTTTTTCTTTACATAAGTATTTTATCAAACACTTGAGAGGCATAGTATTTGCATATAATAGTAATCAACACATAAGTATCACAATATCAATAACAAGATCATAATTTCAATACTCCAACATCCATTCATATAGTACTACACATATAATTATTAGTTTTACATAAATCTTGCACCTAATCATGGATTAGAAATCCAATCAAAGTTATAATCATGAACACACTTGAATTCAATCATGAATACCTCATTCATCATATTATCTATTACTTATCACAAAATTGATGATTTAATACTTAACGTACTACAATGGTATTATTTTCTTCATATAAGCATTTTAACAAGATATGGGAGACACCCTTGGTCGTACAACAATTCACTACACCAATTAACATGACAACATAATTCATCATGCTTCTTGAAGATGATTTATCATGAATACCATAAGATCAACACATACTAGGGTTAAAACTTGAGTCTCTATAATCAAAATATTCAATTAATTCCAACAATAACAAGACCTTCAATCTCAAACTACATAAATCATGAAAAATCATAAAGACATAATCTTTTAATTTAGGAAAAAGGATTCTTGAGCTTCTTGGGTGGAAGGAACCCAAAAATCAACACTTCCATACTACAAATTTATGAATCCTTATGAACTCTTGATTTCGGAACTCTGTACGTAAGATTTATGGGTGATCCTTGAAGCTCTCGTAATGGCGATTTCAGGTCTGAAATTATTTTTGAATTCCTACTGTTGAATTTTTAGGGATCTTGATTTTTATTTTAGGACTAAGGGAGATTTTTCTTGATAGATTTATGAAAAAAGAGTGAATTTTGGTTGGATGGAAGTATAATTCTGTGTTAAATGGTATATATAGGGGAGGAAGATGAACAAAATGCCCCTAAGGAAACAAATAAAGTCACATCTGTCCCTCAGTTACTGGTTTGATTTGCTGAAGTAAATTAAGTCTAACTTTTTACTTCGATTTTCAAATTGGATGAAACAAATTGCATTGGAAATAAGACTCAAAAGAGATTTCTATTGAGATATAGAAGCTCTCTTAAATCATTATATACAAGAAGTTATGAATGTTTAAAGTTGACATGAAATTAGTTTCTAAAATGAGACCGGAATGCAGGAGCATTTCAAACCAGTGAGCTATGCCACTGAAATGCGCCCAAGATATGCCTGGAATTCACACAAGAAGTACAATTGACTTTTCCCATAACAACGCAACTTTAAAATTAAAAACTGCTCTTAGGAAGGCCCTAAAATAATTCCTTGAAGTTCAAAAGTGTGTGGAAATGAAAAAAATAGCAATACTTATCCAAATTTTTAAGTGCAAATCTTCTCTTAACAAGATTAAAAGATCTTTAACGATACGTAAAATTCATGGGGTTTTACATTATCTCGCCCTTGGGAACTTTTGTTATCGAATGTCGCTTGATAGGATAACAGTACTGATTGACTGAACTTACTTAAGGGGCATGAACATTTGAAACATGACTATATGACTGGAACTACTGATATACTGAGTTCTTACATTGATTATGCATATTTGATGCATGCAATAGACGGTTGAAACTATTGATAAGCTAAATTCTCGTAACGGACATGCATATTATTGCATGAATCTTTGACTGAGATATTTTCATGAATGCGTGACTGAATGCACTGATAAGATGAACTTTTTCAACTGAGCATGCATGTCTAGGGCATAAGCATCTGACAGAACTTACTCTTGAAAGTATGACTGGATATCTAATAGACTAAGTTTCTCATTATAAGCATGCATGTCTGATGCATTAATGCAGGACAAAACTGACGTATTACCATATGCTTGAATATGCAATGATAATAAATGTGAAGCTTGTAATAATTATCTGTTCTTGTTACTGAATGGGGTATCTCCCCCTTGGGTCACTATGTCCCTCTATGAATGCTTAAAATAATCAAAAAAGATGAGGCGATGTACAAGGCACCTACGAATTGAATCATAATAAACATCTTTAATTAGAACCTAATGCAAATAAAGATACAAGACTCATAACATACCCAAATTTATATCAGGGCAACTTTTTGGATCATTGTTAGTCTAAAGTACATAGAGTCAGTTTTGACGATGTCTACTATTGGTACAAGAAGTGGCACCCTGCTGCAGTAAATTTCTACCCTCTAGGCTAGCACTCTACACTCTCGTATCCTGTGGCCTGGCTTACCACACCCAAAAAATACATCATTGTTTGCTCTACACACACCTAGGTTGTTCTTGCCACACTCTGAACATCGCGGATAGGTATGCTCACTTCTCACACTACTATGGGATTTAGAGCTTGGTGATCTATCATGACTGACATGTCTGAACTGAGGAGAGGGTACACTATTTGGGGATGGAGACGGAGCTAAAAATTGATAACTGTGTTGAGAACGGCTAACACCTTGTGACCTTACCTAAATGCAAGGGCTTATGCATGAAAAATTACTTAACTAAATGCTATGCAAGAGCTGTATTAGCATGAATAGAGAATCTATAACTACTGAACATACTGCACATACTGTCACTAAGAATACTAGGACTAAATGTAATAACTAATACTGAATATACTATCGATCTAATATTTCTAAAAATTCCTAGATATCTAAGTATCATAAGATACTAAAACTAATATCTGCACTTATTAATACTAAGAAACTGAATGGTTGAGTCTTCTGATAATTGATATCTGAGTTTGCTAACTCTAAAATAGTGAATAACTGAGTTGTGGGCTAGCTGACATCAACTGACTAAATCTGAGATCAAACATATCTAGTGGATGATCTCTAATCTTCTAATAATGATGAAGATTAACTGAGCTTTAGATCAGGCCTATCTAATGGGTGATCTCTGGAACTGATAATGGTAGTACTCAACTGAATCTGATGCTCAGCTCAAGCCTATCTAATGGATGATCTCTATAAGTATTGATACTGAATAACTTTATGTGAGACCAAGCCTATCTAATGGGTGGTACCTAAATTAATAGAACTATTTAATATCTTTACTGGACTGTGAAACCTTATCTGATTGTCCTGAATCTAAAGTCTTTCTGAGATCTTGACTGAGACTAAATCTGATACTGAAATTGTAACTGTGGGAGTTCTCACTTAACCGACATACCCTAAATTTGGTGGGGTCCAACCTGTAACCCTAGCTGGAAAGGGTGTCAATACCGTGCCAATGGTAAAGATTTCTCTGGTCAAGCCTCTCTGACAGGTGACCCTCAAGAGGAAGTCTTGCCAAAGGCTATGGGGACTCCTACAGGTAGTCAAGCCTTTATCTAATGGGTGACTCCTCATCCTGTGTTGGCTACGCAGTTCTGAAGTACATGGATTGCTGCTAAAAAACTCTGCCTTTCTAATGGTGAAGTCATCATCCCTACCCTAACTCGATTCTAGTTCCTACTCCTAACTAAAAGACTCTAAACTGATTCTTAAGTGAACTTGAAATTAGATTGAGCTGAAAATTATTATTGATTTTCTTACTTGACTGATCTGACAAAGTTTACTTATTTATGTTATCTGACGGAATTCTACTGAATTCTAATCTTTGTCTGAGTGCTACTGAATTTCATATCTTTCAGAGTTTTACTGAAATCTTGATAAGATACTGAATACTACGAAGATCTGAACTGAGTACTGAGTTTGATTAGACTGAATAATAAGATTAGTTAGTTTTCTTGATGTTCAATCATTGACTGAGTTCTATTGATCATAGAACGACTGATATTATATTCATACAGACTCTACTCGAGGCACCCAACTCTATTTTTTTGGGGACAAGTACCCCCAGGAATCGATGGAAGGAATGTGACAAACATGTGTAACACCCCGTAAAAGTCGTGCATGGATTAGCCTTTAATAGAGTGCTCTTAGACTTAAAAACTTGAAAAATTTTTCTAAGTGTAACTTCGAGTCATTTTAGCTGGCAACCTTCGGGATACAACTTCTCGACCTTCCCGACCTTAATTTTTAGATTTTCAAGTTGCGTTACGATCGGGCAATCTCATAGTACATCTCGGATAAGTTTTGGAATTTTTCGGAATGCATAAGGCTGCGTTTGGATTTCAAAACAGTAGCAAAACGCAAAGCCTGTTGCCCAGTTTTTTTCAGCATTTCAGGGTCAACTTCAAACGATCATAACTCCCTGTATATAATGAACTGTGTGAGCTATAATATATCAAACGAAAGATCTTTGAGTGTTCTTTCCAATGAAACTGGTTTCATCCAAATACAACATCTAAGTAAGGAGTTATATCTGTTTTACTTCAGCCTGTCAGTTTGTCAACTGAGGGATAGTTTCGACTTTTCTTGTTTTCTTAGGGGCATTTTAGTCATTTCACCTCACCCCTAATTCGTCTATAACATCTGATTCAGCTCCAAATTCAGCAAAATATACCCCTTTTCTCTAATTTTCTCTCAAGAATACCCTTTAGGGTTTCAAACAAAATCCCAAATAACTCAAGATTCAACCGTAGAAAATTCAAATTGGTTCCGTAGTTGTGTTCACCATCTCGAAAGCTTCGAGAAGCACCCCATGGTTATGTAAGGAGGATTCTAAATACAAGAGTCCATTGTTAAGGTATGAATATTGTTTATTCTTGATTCTTATCCATGAATAAGTATTGATAAAGAATTATGAGTATTGTCTTGATGTTGGAAGATAACTAGAAACATAGTTATGAATTGTTGTGTATAAATTGTTAGTAGTAAGTTATGGAAGTTGCTGTATTGGATTATGAAGAATGAATTGTGGTGATATATCATTATATTAGTGGTTATGTATGCCTAGTGATCATGTTGGTATTGGATGGTGATTAAGAAGGGAAATAAAGGCTAAGAGTGATGTTGAGGGATATTTCATGAAAATGCATGATATGTGAATGTAATAAGAGTATAAGAGGATGTATGTAGTACTCTTATTGATGAGCTAAGGGATTACTTCCTAGACATTAATTGGTGAAGTTAATACCTAAATGGTAAGGTTTCGTTGCTAATACTAGTTTGCCACAAATGACTTATTGTAGATAAGTGTTCGAAGAGTACGGGAAGTCACTTGTATTGAAGTGGTTATATCAAGGTATGTAAGACATACTCTATCTATTCTTTGGCATGAATAATGACCCATGGCACTCTCAAGTAAGCTTCCAACATTGTCCTGCGACACATAACACATGCTAACATAATATGATCTTCGACACTACCAATTGAACTTGTTTTCACTTTTAAGATGTCCGGCTAGTCAAAAAAAATACCCATATACTATTGTTGACTCCGAAATGGTTTAATGAGGTATCCATGATTCTCTACTCCATTTCCATGATATTGATTACCTATTTACATGTTTTTCCTATTGAAGTATCATGGTTTCAAGTTCCATAAAGTGTGACCACAAAGTAACCAATCTCAAAGATTAATTGAATTAAGAAATGGAATGTCTATATTTTAAATTGATGATATGATGTATTATATTAGTACCACTGATCAGTTGGCCATTGTATTATAAAGATTATGTATATATATGCTATTCCAGGGGTGGTCCCTGATGTATTGTATTAGTACCACTGATCAGTTGGCCATTGTATTATAAAGATTATGTATATATATGCTATTCCAGGGGTGGTCCCTGATGTATTGTATTAGTACCACTGATCAGTTGGCCATTGTATGACATATGTTATGTATTGATAAGGATTACCGGAAGTAATGATATGAAAGTAATGTGCAGGTATCCCATCAGTTCTTTTAAGTGTGGTCTACTCATACTGTTTATTCACTGGTATCTGGGTTCTGTTGATCTTTTGTATCTCATGTTGATACTCCCTGTCTTACATACTCAGTACATATTTCCGTACTGACGTCCCTCACGGGGGACCTGCATTCATGCCTGCAGGAACAGGTACTTCAGGTCGTACACCTCCGCAGTAAGAACCATGACATTCTATTGTTAGTGGTGAGCTCCAGTTGTTTCAGGGCATCCCAAGTCGTCTCTATATGTACCTTTGGTATTTGTATAAAAGTCTTTTGTGGGCGGGAGTTCGTCCCGACCCCAACTCAGTGGTGTATCTATGTAGAGGCTTTTGTAGACATATTGTACAGTCATAGGAGTGTTTGGTTGATAGACGTGATGGCTCTGACGGCCAATTACTGTTCATATATATATTTATGCGTGTCTGCTGGGTTGATACAGGTTCTGTTTTCTTCTATTTACAATGAAGTGCTGCCCAAATTTCTAATTTTCATAAGTAATGTAAATGTGAATGTATAGGTTATGAATGGGTTCTCCCGGGCCTCCTCGGCTACGGGTGCCAGTCCGCTCCAATGGGATTTGGGGTGTGACAGAAGTGGTATCAGAGAAGTTCATCCTAGTGAGTCTACAAAGCCGTGTCTACGTCGAATCTCGTTTATCGGTGTGTTGTGCACCACATCTATAAACAGGAGGCTATTGGACATTTAGGGATTATTTCCACTCTCCATTTCTTAGTTCGTGCAATAGAGTCAGAATGTTCCTCTTTCATACTCTTATTCGCGCTTTGATGTCGCCCATATGAAAGTAAAAAGTCATCCCAAATTCTTTCCTTACTCTAATGTCCTCCGATATGTCTCATTATTGAGGTGATTCAAGTGTAGAAGTTTAGAATCTAATGGTATGGTCCTTTCTGATTGAACCATATAAGAGTTTAAATTGTGCAAGGACTTGAGAAGAGTCCGTTAGTGCTTCAATGTGTATTGATTCCGATGTAGACATTGATCTTGATGGAATCGTGCTTTTCAGCTTCAGGTATTAATTGCATTTAGTCCCTTTTAAATTTATGTTACAAATGTCTTGCTTAAGGGAGGATGATGTGTAGTAGAATGTTGGAACTGTATTTCCACCCAAATAGTAGTATGCGTTAAAAGTGTTGTTGTCATGACTTATTGGTAGTGAAATTAGACCAAGAAGTTGGTGATATGAAGTCACAAAGTTAGAAGTCAGAGTGAGGGTGACTTTTGTGTAAATGAATATTTTAGTTGAATAACCGATGTTCGAGAATGATTTACCCCCACCCCCCTATGGTGATAGACTAATGTGGTAACGAGTAGCATGTGTGGATAGTATGGTAGTCCGTGGAGGAAGTGTTTGACTCCGATTTTATTTATACAGAGTAATACGTGTATTCTTAGTTCATTGGATGTTGCGTATTAAATTTCTATCTCATGTAATCTTGTCATCAAGGTGTTGTTGAAAAAAAATAAAAAAAAAATAAAGTCTAGTGAAGTCGTGTGGGGCTCTTTCGATTCACTAGCATAGTTGACTTGTCATTCATTTCATTTTCTTGTTCAAAATACAAAATCAAAGTCTAGTGAAGCCGTGTGAGGCCTATTTCGATTCACTAGCAACTTGTTGTCCAACTTGTTGTTCTTGTGTTGGTTTAATAGATGTATTGCTGAATTTGTTTGCATGAGATTGAGTTGGTAAAGAGGTTATTCGTCCTTGTGTGTTGTTTAGTAGATTGTAGAGAAGGAGTTGTTAGTTAGAGTGATTTGTAGGTTGCTTGAAGTTTGAAAATGGATATATTAGCCAGTAAGTTGTAAGTATAGACTCATGGTTGTTTGTGGAATTTGAAGGCAGACTAAATGTATGCTTAAGTAAGTAAGCGTGATGTGAGAGGCCGTATAAGTAGATAAGATTGTATGGGGTTACAATATAATATTAATGTCGATCATGTCTATTATGTGACTTTACCCCTTGACCTTCTTTTCCTTGGTAGTAGTAATGTTATAAAGGTGCTTTGGTCGTGGATAGTATCTAGATAAAATCAAGTATTTGGGGTAAAATGTCCCAATTTGATGGACTAGTAAATTATGTTGTATTCTTCATGGGTGGTATTTACTGAATAAAACAAGTATGAGCTGATGCCTATGATGCCTTACACCATGTATTTATAGTACCTAAAAGTCCCTAAGTCAACAAGGTACAAAAATGCAAGCTATACAATTATCAACTACAAACTGAAAATCTGAAAATCCTGCACATGCTTGCTGAAATTTCTGCACATGCTTGCCAACCTTTGTGGACCTTTTAAAGTGGAAAATTTGCAGTTTGATACCAGCCCGCGTGAACTTCCTAAAGTCTAATAAATGTGCTTCCAGACTATTTTGACCATCTAGAAGGTGCTGGAACGTTGGCAGCAATGCAGGGCATTTATCGAAGCCCCGTCAAGCTCGAAAACGCTCCCGAATAGTTCTAAACATGCCCAAAACGTGAGGAGTTTAATCTGTTGTGACGTTGAGCGTCAAAATGTGGTTGTAAAAATAGTGATTTAAGATTTATGATGTATGTTTTGTAAGAATTATGTATAAGGTTGGATTGTAAATCATGTTAAGCACTAGACATTAAGTTTGAACAATTGATGCCCATGAAGGTGGATGTGATGACTTCTTAGTTAATGATACTAGTTTTATAGAAGTAATCTAATAGGCTTGAGTGGTGTATGCAAGAGCCTAAGTTTATTTGATTTATAGTCTTGAGCCTTTTTATATGATCTTGATTCTTATAGTATAGAGATGTAAGTTTGGACTCGCGATATTGATAGGCTATGTCGGAAGTAGTATGTTTCATTGAAGGCTTGGTGATATCCATGTTGAGTGCTAGATTCTAAGTTTGAGTTTTTGAAGGTTGAACTAATAGAAATAAGAGTTAAAGCACTAGAGGGTGTGCTATCCGACTATGGGGATACTCATGAAGAACCGAAGTTAGTAAGTGCAAGTATTATATGATGACTGCTGGGTCTATAGAATGATAAAGTGTATCTCAGAAGGCAGTATTAACAGTATGTTTTCCACTTTCAGGTGTAGTCGTTTGGGTTAAGTGCCATGATATGCGTGCATAGTAGTTTTTCAGACCCCAGAGTTCAGTGAGTGTACTTCAGTTTAAAGTCTAGTAAGGGATCTCGCAAACTTAATATCAGAGCTTGAAGCTAAGGGGGAGATGTTAGAGAGAATAACCAAGTCAGGCCTTCAGATTCTAGTCGTGATGTCATGATGATATAGAACGTCAGAAAGTGAGGTTGAGACTCAACCCATTCTTGTCTCAGTATATTTTTTTCAGCTATCCTAATATCTACTCATCCCTTACGTTTCAGTCCAATGATCAAAATTGATGTTCATTCTTATGATAGAGAATCATGTACTCTTCAAGTTCTAAAATGAGAAGTTTCAGTTCATTCAGTAGTCGGAAATCCCATTCCATAAGTTATGAACTCCAAATTGAGGTCATGTAGCTCATGACTCATGTACTCACGCTTTATAGTATGCTTGTTTTAAATAAGACCATAAGTGTGAAGTAAGATCTGGGGCCAAGTTTTTGATATATGTGAGTTTTAGTGGAAATTTGTATGTGTATATTCTTGGGGTAGCGCGTGGAAGTTATATTAATAGTGGTTTAGAGAATATGTGAAGTGTTTCTTCATGGGTGTTTGGGTTGAAGTTCATATGAGGTTATAAAGATTGGCTTGAACGACATGTTGGGATTTTAGTAAAGGGACGCAATATGTGCTAGTGAATCTATGGTAAGAGTTCAGAGTTAGTCATTAATGTGGGAAGGCATGATATGCTTAGGGTGTGAACTTTAAAAGGATATGGAAGATTGAATCATATTGTTTAGACTAGTATCATGGTATGACATGTTGTATTTTTGGGACTTGGAGTTAGGCTTGATCACAGTGAAAGGATTTAAGCTACTATAGACATTGTAGAAAGAGCTATCAATGCCCATATGAGAATTATAAGTTGAATCGAATGAATGTGGTATCTAAGGGAAATAGTACAGTTAAGGGAGTATTCGAGGAGTGTGCTAATCTTGGAAGTAAGAAGTCGCATTGACTAAGGACTGACAATTCTATCATGATTTATGAGTTATATGTCTATATTCCAGGCTGCAGAGTAATGTCAATGTTGGGATCCTATAGTCGGATGTATCGTGTGACTCATGCCCAAGATCTTTTGCTGCCTAATGCTATTAGAATTTTTTTTACGAAGAGTGTTGATAAGATACTCTAGATTGGGTATAAGTTTCCTGTCTAGTTCAATCTGTTCAGCCAACAAATCAGTTCAATAGTCAGAAAGTCAAATTCTCATGATTTGTTTGCTTGTCTTTTCAATTAATCATGCTACCCGAATTCTCAGATATGTTACTATTCCAAGATTGAGTATACTAGTAGTTGCGAGTATAATTCAGTTCATGCGTCATGTACTAGATTCAGATTCCAGAGGTTCAGTTATGAATCAAAATCATAGGTGTCGTGTGCATTTCCTCCATTTTCCAAGTATCTTAGTGAATTGAACACTCATAGAGGGATGTAGGATCCCAAGGGGGAGATACCCCATTTGGTTGCGTGCATAGATTCTTATTACAAGTTTCGCCTCAATTGATATTGCGTATTCAGTCATACGTTCTTGTGTCAGCTCAGTCAGATATGCCTGCATTAGAAATGCACGTTCAATAGAAAAAGTTCAGCTTATCTATGTATTCAGTTCTGCGTTCATGAGATCAACTCAATAACAAATCCATACATTAGGTTTGCATGTTCATTATGAGAACTCAGCTTATGAGTGGCTCCAGTCGTGTATTCCATGCATCAGATATGCATGTCCGATATAAGAATTCAGAATATCAGTAGTTATATCCATATGGTCATGTTTCAGATCAGTGTATTCTTTATTAGAAGGCATGTCGTGCCTGCGTTATTCCATACCTTTAAGGCTTCAACATTTCCAATCCATCATTCGGGGACGAATGATCCCAAGGGGGAGATAATGTAACACCCCGTAAAAGTCGTGCATGGATTAGCCTTTAATAGAGTGCTCTTAGACTTAAAAACTTGAAAAATTTTTCTAAGTGTAACTTCGAGTCATTTTAGCTGGCAACCTTCGGGATACAACTTCTCGACCTTCCCGACCTTCATTTTTAGATTTTCAAGTTGCGTTACGATCGGGCAATCTCATAGTACATCTCGGATAAGTTTTGGAATTTTTCGGAATGCATAAGGCTGCGTTTGGATTTCAAAACAGTAGCAAAACGCAAAGCCTGTTGCCCAGTTTTTTTCAGCATTTCAGGGTCAACTTCAAACGATCATAACTCCCTGTATATAATGAACTGTGTGAGCTATAATATATCAAACGAAAGATCTTTGAGTGTTCTTTCCAATGAAACTGGTTTCATCCAAATACAACATCTAAGTAAGGAGTTATATCTGTTTTACTTCAGCCTGTCAGTTTGTCAACTGAGGGATAGTTTCGACTTTTCTTGTTTTCTTAGGGGCATTTTAGTCATTTCACCTCACCCCTAATTCGTCTATAACATCTGATTCAGCTCCAAATTCAGCAAAATATACCCCTTTTCTCTAATTTTCTCTCAAGAATACCCTTTAGGGTTTCAAACAAAATCCCAAATAACTCAAGATTCAACCGTAGAAAATTCAAATTGGTTCCGTAGTTGTGTTCACCATCTCGAAAGCTTCGAGAAGCACCCCATGGTTATGTAAGGAGGATTCTAAATACAAGAGTCCATTGTTAAGGTATGAATATTGTTTATTCTTGATTCTTATCCATGAATAAGTATTGATAAAGAATTATGAGTATTGTCTTGATGTTGGAAGATAACTAGAAACATAGTTATGAATTGTTGTGTATAAATTGTTAGTAGTAAGTTATGGAAGTTGCTGTATTGGATTATGAAGAATGAATTGTGGTGATATATCATTATATTAGTGGTTATGTATGCCTAGTGATCATGTTGGTATTGGATGGTGATTAAGAAGGGAAATAAAGGCTAAGAGTGATGTTGAGGGATATTTCATGAAAATGCATGATATGTGAATGTAATAAGAGTATAAGAGGATGTATGTAGTACTCTTATTGATGAGCTAAGGGATTACTTCCTAGACATTAATTGGTGAAGTTAATACCTAAATGGTAAGGTTTCGTTGCTAATACTAGTTTGCCACAAATGACTTATTGTAGATAAGTGTTCGAAGAGTACGGGAAGTCACTTGTATTGAAGTGGTTATATCAAGGTATGTAAGACATACTCTATCTATTCTTTGGCATGAATAATGACCCATGGCACTCTCAAGTAAGCTTCCAACATTGTCCTGCGACACATAACACATGCTAACATAATATGATCTTCGACACTACCAATTGAACTTGTTTTCACTTTTAAGATGTCCGGCTAGTCAAAAAAAATACCCATATACTATTGTTGACTCCGAAATGGTTTAATGAGGTATCCATGATTCTCTACTCCATTTCCATGATATTGATTACCTATTTACATGTTTTTCCTATTGAAGTATCATGGTTTCAAGTTCCATAAAGTGTGACCACAAAGTAACCAATCTCAAAGATTAATTGAATTAAGAAATGGAATGTCTATATTTTAAATTGATGATATGATGTATTATATTAGTACCACTGATCAGTTGGCCATTGTATTATAAAGATTATGTATATATATGCTATTCCAGGGGTGGTCCCTGATGTATTGTATTAGTACCACTGATCAGTTGGCCATTGTATTATAAAGATTATGTATATATATGCTATTCCAGGGGTGGTCCCTGATGTATTGTATTAGTACCACTGATCAGTTGGCCATTGTATGACATATGTTATGTATTGATAAGGATTACCGGAAGTAATGATATGAAAGTAATGTGCAGGTATCCCATCAGTTCTTTTAAGTGTGGTCTACTCATACTGTTTATTCACTGGTATCTGGGTTCTGTTGATCTTTTGTATCTCATGTTGATACTCCCTGTCTTACATACTCAGTACATATTTCCGTACTGACGTCCCTCACGGGGGACCTGCATTCATGCCTGCAGGAACAGGTACTTCAGGTCGTACACCTCCGCAGTAAGAACCATGACATTCTATTGTTAGTGGTGAGCTCCAGTTGTTTCAGGGCATCCCAAGTCGTCTCTATATGTACCTTTGGTATTTGTATAAAAGTCTTTTGTGGGCGGGAGTTCGTCCCGACCCCAACTCAGTGGTGTATCTATGTAGAGGCTTTTGTAGACATATTGTACAGTCATAGGAGTGTTTGGTTGATAGACGTGATGGCTCTGACGGCCAATTACTGTTCATATATATATTTATGCGTGTCTGCTGGGTTGATACAGGTACTGTTTTCTTCTATTTACAATGAAGTGCTGCCCAAATTTCTAATTTTCATAAGTAATGTAAATGTGAATGTATAGGTTATGAATGGGTTCTCCCGGGCCTCCTCGGCTACGGGTGCCAGTCCGCTCCAATGGGATTTGGGGTGTGACAACATGACTCTTTGAATTCATGACTAACATAAACATCATGAGAATAGATTCACCATATACTCAATAAAACATCACTTAAAGCACTTGGAAATACAAATATATATTTGTATAGGAAATGCAAGCCAATATTTCATAACTCATTTCACAAGATCTTACAATAAACACATAACTTGTATTCAAATGTACATAATTAAGAATTTCATGCTACATATCACAAATCATTCACAAAGTATTTCAAAATACACTTGGCATACATTAGTTAGTATATCTTTGGAGAATTCCTAATCAACATGCTATAATGACTTTATTTGCTTCACATAATTATTTTATCAAACATTTGAGAGGCATAGTATATGTATATAATACTAATCAACACATAAGTATCACAATTGCAACACCAAGTTCATATTTTCAATACTCCAACATGCATTCATATATTACTACACATATAATTATTAGTTTAACATAAATCTTGCACCTAAGAATGGATTAGAAACCCAATCAAAGTTATAATCATGAACACTCTTGAATTCAATCATGAATAACACATCCATCTTGACATGTATTACTTATAACAAAATTAAGGATTTTATCCTTAACATGCTACAATGGTATTATTTTCTTCTTATAAGCATTTAAAAAAACATATTGGAGACACCCTTAGGTCATACGATAATTCACTACACCAATTAATATGACTACATAATTCAACATGCTACTTGTAGAGGCTTTATCATGAATTCCATATGATCAACACATACTAGGGTCAAAAATTGAGTCTCTATAATCAACACATGAATTTAATTCAATCAACACAAAGTTCAATTTCGAACTGCATAAATTATGAAAACTCATAAAGACATAATCTTTGAATTTAGGAAAATGGATTCTTGAGCTTCTTGGGTGGAAGGAATCGAAGAATCAATATTTTCCTACCTCAATTTTATGAATCTAGATGAACTCTTGATTCTGGACCACTATACGCAAGATTGATGGGTGCTCCTCGTAGCTTTCGCAATGGGAATTCTGAATCTTAAATTATTTTTTAATTCCTACGGTTGAATTTTTAGGGTTCTTGATTTTTATTTTAGGACTAAAAGGAGTTGTTCTTGAGAGATTTATGAAAAGGGAGTGTATTTTGGTTTTATTGAAATATAATTCCATGTTAATGGGTATATATATAGGGGTGAAAGACGACCAAAATGCCCCTAAGTAAGAAAATAAAGTCACATCTGTCCCTCAGTTACTAGTATGATTTGCTGAAGTATATTAGGTGTAACATTTTATTTCGATGTTCAAATTGGATGAAACTAATTGTAATTGAAAGAAGACTCAAATATATTTCTTTTGATATATAGCATCTCTCCCAGTTCATTATATACAAGAAGTTATGATCTTTTGAAGTTGACCTAAAATCTGGGCCTTAAACACGTCTGGAATACGGTAGCATTTCAAACCAGTGAGCTATGCCACTGAAATGCTCCCAAGATACACCTGGAATGCACCCAATACGTACTATTGACTTTATCCATCACAACACAACTTGAAGATTGAAAAACATATTTTGGGAAGGCCCTGAAATAATTCCTCGAAGTTTGGAAGTTTATGGAAATGAAAAAAAAAATTTAATACTTAGCCAAAGTTTTAAATGCTAAGATTCTCTTGACAATATTAAAAGAGATTTAACTATTCTTAAAATTTGTAGGTTCTTATAATCCTCTTAAGAGGTTTGATCTCTGATGCAGCCAGTAAAAAGTTGCAAAGAGCAAAATTCAGTCAATGACGTGAGTATATTTAGTCAATCAGCTTTAGTATCCTTCAATTCCAGGATCACTCGCTAGATAAGACTGATCTCAACTCCAGTACTCACTTATCAATATTAGATTATTCAGTTCTTCAGTATCTCAGGCATTATTAGTATGTTCGTATAACAGTAAACTAGTATCTGAGTTTTAGTATTTTGAGTCACGATGATTTAGATTATTGTTTTTGCATTCATGCATGTGTTCTCATTCTGTGCTCACATGATTATTCAGTTAAGTGATTGTTCATGCATAATCCCTTAGATTTGGCCTTACCTTATCTTTATACTTGGTACATACCCATACTAACTCATTTGAACTATGGTGTTTTATTTGACGCCATAGGTTTGGAGGCATGAGGTCAATAGTTCCCTTAGCAGCTCAGTCCCAGTCAAAAGCAATAGACATAGTAGTGAGTCCTTTTTAGTTATGGATGATCCTTATTTTTATTATTATCATATCAGATTTGGTTTAATTTTAGTAGACGGAGTTAGTTGGGGACATGTCCTATCAACTCCACAGTTCAGACAGTTTTAAGGCTTTTTGGACAAATGCATCAGTATTCAGTTTTCAATTTTGAGTATTTTTAGATATTTTGAACCTTATGGCTAGTTTTCGGACTTATTATTTATATTATGCAGTTTTCAGGTACAGATATTAGTAGAGGGTTGGATTGTGGTCCTTTGAGATCATGAGCACCTTTTAACATTCCAATTATAGAAAATTGGGTCATTATAAACTTGGTATCAAAGCCTAAGGTTCTATAGTGTCCTAAGGAGTCTAAAAAGCCGCATATAATAGAGTCTTTTAAATGGGTGTGTCGTGTGACACATTTATGTAAAAATGGCTATAAGATGTTTTAAGGAGAAGTTTCTCTTCTTTTAGTATTCAAGTCATGCAAGTAAGCATGAGCTCTAGTTGATCCTCAAACTTATGCACCTCTTTATTCCATTTATAGCGTACGCCTTCTTGCAGAGATAATGCCCCTAGGGTTGATGACCAACCACCTCAGCCAGTAGATCTTGAGAATTAAAATCTATCATATGCAGATCTTAGGGCAACTTTTCAGGTGATAGGAAAACATGTAACTAATATTTAGGGTAACCGTCAGGTTGTGGCATCACCTCATCAAGATGAGGGTTCATCCACATCCAAAATTAGAGATTTTATGAGAATGAAACCACTAGATTTCTATGGGTTAGTGGCAGGTGAGGACCCACAACTTTATCTTGAGGAGGTGAAGAATATCACCCAAGTTATGTATATTTCTAAGGAGGAGAGTGTAGAGTTAGCATCCTATAGGTTGAAGGATATCACTCATGACTAGGTTGTAGTGTAGAAGAAGAGTAGAGGGGAGGATGCAACACCCATGACTTGGCAAAAGTTTTAGGATACCTTTCTAGATAAGTTTTTACTGCAAGAAATGAGAGAGGCAAAGGTAGAGAAGTTCCTAAACCTAAGGCAAGGATCCATGACAGAGAAGGACTATTATTTTAAGTTCAATGAGTTAGCTAAGTATGTTTCTAACTTGATAGCTGACCCTATATCGAGTATGAGTAAGTTTAGGACTGGTATATCTGGGTTGGTGTTGAAAGAGTGTAGAACAATTATGCTAAATATGGAGATGGACCTTGCTAGAATAATGATGCATGCACAGTAGATTGAGGCAGATAAGATAAAACAAAGAGGGAAGATGAGTAAGAAAGCCAGAACAGGTAGTCATGGTTTCTCTCAGACAGGGTTCTAGGGTGGTAACCGTTTTCAATATAGTCAAAGATTTGCATTCCCATCTCTAACCTCAGCTTCTGTACTGACACCAAAGTTTGGGGATGTGAGTTATGATAGGGAGCCAGGCTCCAAATCCCTAAGTAGTGCTAGTGGTGTTCGTACCAATCTGCTTTGTGGAGAGTATAGCAAGAGCCACCTAGGTGTGTGTAGAGTCGGTAGAGATGTGTACCTTGGGTATGGTGAGCCAGGCCACAACATACGAGAATCTATAGTGCTAGCTCAAAGGGTTTGAGAGTTTTATCAGCAGGGTGCCTCTTTTCGTGCTAGTACTGGTCAGCATCAGAACAAACTTTATGCGCTTCAGACCCACCATGATCAGGAATGGTCCTTCATATAGATTCGGGTATATTAAGAGTCCTTCATATTTATGATATGAATTGTTAGATCCTTAACTCCCATTGTAAGCTTATATGTCAGTATGAGTCATGCATTAGATTT
Organism: Capsicum baccatum var. pendulum; assembly: GCA_030864225.1. Lineage (NCBI taxonomy): Eukaryota > Viridiplantae > Streptophyta > Magnoliopsida > Solanales > Solanaceae > Capsicum > Capsicum baccatum. The sequence continues at coordinate 148,348,230 of CM061561.1, forward strand.
AGATCTTAGTCAATCAATTATGACCCAGTTCATAGGTGCCCTTTGCACCACCCCAGTATTTCAACGAAGTGTGTTTAGAGGGACGTAGAGTCCCAATAGGGGGATACTCCATGATATTACAATGCTTTTATGTCCTTGAGTAAGTACAGTCGATTAGTAATCTTAGCCTATCAAGAGATATTCGAGGATGAATATTTTCAAGTGGGACATATTGTAATACCCCGCAAACCTATCTCATAGTCTAAGCCTTAGAGCGTACTTAGTAAAGTGTTAATTGGTTAAAAGGTTGATAAGTGTCTTCCCAAGAGAGAAGTATTTTAAACTTCGTAGAAGTTTCCTAATATCGACTTTTTTCTCATGTAGAGTAATGACTAAGCTTTTTATTGTTACCAATTTTGCCCAAATCTGACACTTGAGCGGAGAGTTAGAGCTATTTTAGTGAAACAGTGTGTCAGCTGGCACTTTAGCGTGTCGTGGATCCAGCCAAAATGGAAATCATCAAAATCCAGTGATCATCCATGATTATGTCATGTCGATCCAAGGCTTAATTAAAGAATTGTCAATTTCTAGTGCACTAACACGATTCCACCGCGTCGCAGTGCCTTTCTTGTTCACAACATTGGTGGCAATGCAATTTACACCGCGTCGCACTATCAAGAAGTTTTTCGATTGTCCAATTGCCAATGAGATGGCGTGATTATGGCGCATCACACCAGTAAAATCATGATTTTTTAGTTTAATTCCAAGGGGAAAATGGTGATTTTGCTACCCCTATATACTCCTTAACACAGTATTTGGCCTCATTTTAACTTAGAAAAACTAGTTTTCTGTCAAAGTTATACAATAACAAGAGCTAGGGTTTCTACAAAATTAAAACCCTTCCTTCTTCATCAAGAGAAATCACGAAATCAAGAATCTCTCCAAGATCTTTCAATAAAGGGTTTCTCAAAGGTATGTAGATGTGGATTCTTTGGTCCTTTTCATCCAAGAAGCTCAAGAACCCTTTTATAAAAAAATTTAAAGATCTTATGTTTATGGGTTTTTCATTATTCATGTGTGTTGAAATTAATGTTCATGCTATTATTGAGTTGTGATTCATGTTTGTTTACAAGGTTTTCAAGCTTGACCCTAGTATGCGAAATTCATGTGATGCTCAAGACAAACCCTCTTCAAGCAGATTGTTAAGTGATATGTTTGTGTCAAATAGGTGTAGAAATTGTTGAATAAGCAAAGCATGCTCGCCATATATTTGATGAAAAGCTTACGTGAAGGAATTAGAGCCATTCTCACATATTGATTAGAAATCCCCAATTGTGTGCAAGCCCATGCATGCCAAGTGTTTGTTGAAAAGCCTTAGGGAATGAATTGTGACATGATAGCATGAAATTCCCTAATTATGTGCTCTGTGATACAGGCTAAGACATCTATATTTTCTAAGTGTTTGATGCAAGATCTTGTTGAATGGATTATGATCCAATAGCATGCCTACTTATACTTTCACATGTTTATGATTCCCAAATGCTTGAAGAGATACAATAGTGATTGTGATAATGAATGAATGTCTATGCTCTTGATAATTCAAGAATAGGTATTCTTTACTTTTATGTTTTTGAGTCCTAACGGTATTTATTCTCGACATTTTAGCTACAATATAGAGCCATTATCAATGTTCCCAATAATCTCAGTCTAGTTATGATTCTCAAAACTCAATGAGTTATAGAACTTTGTACTCATAAATAGATACAGAAATTAAATAATCTTTGTAGTATCAGTAGTCTCAGTATCGCTAGTAATTTAGCCTCAGTTCTGTGCTAAGCTAACATCTAGTAGTATTCAAGTGTTCAGTTTGACCTCTATAGTAACCGAGAAATCTATTTAAAGCTCGATGTTGTTTAGTCAGATAACGAGATTCAGTAGTATTCCTTCAGATATGAAACCAAGTGAACTCAGCATAACTCAGTCAGATCATTCAAGACACATGATCAATATCAGATTTAACATAGTTTGTGTTCAGTTAAGAATCACTTCAGAGTCTTTAAGTTGGGAGTAGGAGCTATCACCGAGCCAGTTAATGGATGGGGCTCCCCGTTAGATAGGTAGAGTTGTTAGGAGGAATCAATGAACTCAAGAATTGCATAGCCAGCACAGGATGCAAGAGTCACCCATTAGAAAAGGTTTGTCACCATTCAGATAGGCTTGACTTCCTGTGAGGGTCACCCGTTAGATAGTCTTGACCAGAGGGATCTTTACACGTGGCACGGTATTGACACCCTTCAACATAGGGTAACAGGTTGGACCCCACCAATTGAGATTTAAGGCATGTTGATTAAGTAACTACTTCCCATAGTTGTAGTTTTAGTATCAATCTTTAGAAATCAGGACTCTCAGATATAACCATCTATCTGAGTAAGGAACTTATATAGTTCCATTGATTCATGGACAACCTGTTAGATAGGCTTGTTCCCATATAAAGTTATTTAGTATCAAATCTAGAGATCACCAGTCAGATAGGCTTGATCTCAGTCTCATATTCAGTTGAGTTATTTCATTATCAAATTCGGAGATAATCCATCAGATAGCTTGATCTCAGTCTTATATTCAGTTGAGTAATGTCATTATCAGATACCAAGATCACCAGTCAGATAGGATAGATCTCAGTTTTAGATTCAGTTGAGTATTCTTGTTATCATATCTAGAGATTACCATTTAGATAGACTTGATCTCAGTCTCTTATTCAATTGAGTAATCTCATTATTAGATCCTGAGATCACCCATCTGATAGGCTTGATCTCAGTATCATATTCAATTGACTGTTATTATTATCAAATCTAGAGATCACCTGTCAGATAGGCTTAATCTCGGTCTCATATTCAGTTGAGTAATCTCATTATTAGATCTTGAGATCACCCATCAGATAGGCTTGATCTCAGTCTTAGATTTAGTTGAGCATTCTTATTATCAGATCTAGAGAATACCCGTCAAATAGGCTTGATCTCAGTTGAGTATTCTTGTTATCAGATCTAGAGATCACCAATCAGATAAGCTTGATCTCAGGCTCAGATTTAGTTGAGTATTTTTTGTTATCAGATCCATAGATCACCCATTCGATAAGCTTGATCTTAGCTTAGATTCAGTTGAATATTCTTGTTGTCAGATTCGTTCATGATAATTTCTTATCATTGATAGTAGATTTTGAAATCTCCCACTACAGAGGTTTGATCTCAGATGCAGTCCATCGAGATTGGCAAAGCTCAAAAATCCAGTCAATAACATGAGTATATTTAGTCAATCAGCTTCCGTATCCTTAGATTTTGAGATCACTCGCTAGATAAGATTGATCTCAACTCTAGTACACAGTTATCAGAATAAGATGATTCCATTGTTCAGTATCTTAGTCATTAGTAGTAAGTTCGGATGATAGTAAACTAGTATCTGAGTTTCAATGTTTTCAGTCACGATGATATTTGTTATGGTTTTTGCATTTCTTCATGTGTTCTCATGCAGTACTCTCATGATTATTCATTCAAGTAATTGTTCATGTATAAGCTCTTGCATTTATACTTACATCATTTTCATACTCTATATATTCTCGTACTGATGCATTTTCCCTATGGTGTTTTATTTTACACCATAGGTTCGGAGGCACAATATCCAGAACACCTGTAGCAGCTCAGTCCCAGTCAGTAGCAGTTGACATAGCAGTGAGTCCTCTTCAGTTAAGGATGATCTTTATTTTTATTATTATCATATTAGATTTGGTTTAATTTTAGTAGACAAAATTAGTGGGGGATATATCCCATGAACTCTATAGTTCAGATATTTTAGAGTCTTTACGGATTGATATACCAGTATTCAATTTTCTATTTTGAGTTTTTTTAGATATTTTGAACCTTACGGCCAGTTTCTGCACTTATTATTTGTATTATGAAGGGTTCAGGTACAGATATCAGTAGAGGGTTGGCTTGTGGTCCTATGGAATCATGAGCACCATGTGACGTTCTGGTTCCAGAAAATTAGTTCATTACATTTTGTATCCCAAACTAACATGGGGTTAGAGCATTCCTTGGTATTCTTGATACCTTTAGTTTGTGTGGCTAACACACATTGAGGCCCTTTCAGTAGGGGGAGCTATTACCATATAGCCAATATATCTGCTTATTACGATTGAGCTACATAGTGAAGGATAATTTTTAATTCATTCTTTGCCATATTCTCTACCCCAACATTATATATATATATATATATATGTATGTTCATTATTTTCATATGGATTCTACTGTGGTTTTGACTTTTAATTATTTTATCCCTTACCTGAGTTACATGCTAGCGTTCAACCCTCTTACAATCTTTAGACATTGTATGCTAAAGCAAAATAGGTACCAAAGATACTTCTTATTTTCCTGTGCTAAGATAGGATTTGTTAATTGTCAGCGGTCACTTTCAAAATGGCGAGATTTTATTCTTTGGAGGAGTTATAATTTTTAAGTCTTATTTGATTTATGTCTTAGACCTACTTTTTTGGTTTGGTATGTTATCTATTGTCAAGGACATGTCCTGACATAGATTGGTTTTTGGTTTTATTAGAGCCTTTATGGATATTATATATTGGGTTGGTTGTTGAACTTCTTAGATTTCTTAAGTTTTTGATCATTATATCTGATTATATATTAAAAATTCATTTATTACTAGTGTATCTTGTTATATTTGACTCAGAAAAAGTGGTGGTCTCTAGTCCATGATGGACTTGAGATACCCATAACGGTCAGGCCCAAGTTGGATCATGAAAATATTTGTATTTGAGCCTAGGTTCATGGTCAATAGGATGTCCACAAAGCTATCTTAAGTAGAGTCTCTTTTATAGGTGTGTAACCCACCACACTCATAAGAGAGAGGCTATGAGTCATTTAGGAATATTTTCCATTCTTTTTATTATATTTCAGAATATACAACCTAAGGTTTTGAACTTCTCTAATTTTCACTTTTTCACATTCCAAATCATGCCTCCTAGAAGATCTGATGCTTATGGAACCTCCTTTATCCCATTTGAGTATAATGTTGATCTAACTAGTCCTAACAAAGGGGTACAGACATGATCTACGTTTGCATTTAATTTTAAGTACCATTCTAGCTTTCAAATGACTCCATTTCAGGCTTTGTTGGTATGAGATATTGGTCTTCTATTGGGTGGTTTGAAGTTGGTGATACTAGATTATTTAGCCATGATTTGGTTAACCAACCTATAAGGAAGGTTAAAGTGATTAACCAATTGTGTACTAAGGATGAAGTTTCGGTAAAGGTTCTATTAAGGATTCAAAAGCTTGAAGAGGCTATTGGGAATCTTAAGAGGACATGAAGTCAAAATATCCACTCTTGTTCCCGGCTTTAGATAATTGTGCTTAAGGTATGTGTTTTCCTTAACATCTTTGTTTTTTGACTTTGTTAAAGAAATGTGTGGTTGTTTTTCTATGTTAAATCGTGGTAGAGGATACTTAAGTTATCATTCAGGGATGAGTTATCCTAGGAGGGAGAATGTAATACCCTGGATTTGGTCCCTTAAAATTTCTGAGTTTTTTAACTCACTGCACAACCTACAACTTACCTTATGAGTCGCAAGATGTCCTTACAAACCATAATATCCAAATCATTTTCTGACTAGTGAGTAATTTCTATGCTACTATCCTAATTTTGACTAGATTTCACGTGTCATAAAGACTCATTAAGAGTAAAGGTGTGAAAATTTATGGGTTGACCAGTGTGTTACCCAACACTCTGATGTGAGTATGAATAGGACATTACGAGTCGTATGGACTCTTTACAAGTTCTATCATCCTATTTTTAGCAAAACCAGTGTAGTATCCCTTTGTTTTTGTTGTGACCATGACTTATATACATGAGTAGTAATGTGTCTATACGAGTTATATGACTACAAGCATAGATATACGTGTAAGGATCCGTTTAGCTACTGTCCAGACTATGACTTGTGATGAAGAGTTGTAAGTGTCCTCATAAGTCATAGGGAGACCGGTCGTCACTGGCGACAAATTATCAGCTTAAATAATGGTTCTTTATGATATTTCCCCTATACCAAAATTATAACCCACAACCTTAAAAACCTTTGGGGACCTCATTACACTTTATAAACATATCAACCGCACCTCCTCAGTCTCTCAAATCTCCAAGTTCAAGAACGCATAGGGATTTAAAGAACTTGGCATCCAGGGATCAAGGGTTGATTTCTTCTTCATTTTTGTGTATCTTTTAGGCATGTGACAGTACCATTAAAATTATTTACCTTAAAGAATATTTATAAAATGATTATTTACGTAAAATTTAATTTGGCTTTTTACATGGGTTAAGGTTTTTGGCATGGTATATTCTTAAATTAATTTCGCATGATTCATTTTTCATTAGTTATATTTTATCAATGTTCTTTGAAGTAATTGGGTGCATGGGTGTGGGAATTGGAATGGGGACCAAGGCATTCCACTTATTTGATGATTTTGGTATTGAAATTGTTTTGGAAATTGTGTTCCCTGAACCCATTTGTGTAATTGGTTTTGAAATATTGATTTTTCAGATGGTTTGACTTGCTCACCTCTACTATTTCATTTCATAAATGGTTAAAAGGTTAAATTTTTCTTTTGAATGCCATGTTGGTTGTATTTTGACTAAAATTGAAATCTCCAGGGTTGAGGAATTCCCTCGAGTTGATTTGATAAACTAAAAGGTGTCGATGAATTCTTTAAATTTGATTTTATGAACAAAGGGGGTAGTGGAATTGCCCCAAGATGATGGAATGTAAATTAAAATGGCATGAGTGTAAGGGTATGACGATAACAATGGTGTGCATTAATATGTCATTCCATGGTTAAACGAATGGTTTATGTTAAACTTATCTTAAAGTAGTCTTAATGGGGGTCATATATATAATCCGTGAAGGTGTGAGTCTTGAAGACTTGTAGTTGAAACTCACATTTGTCGGCGTGAGGGTTGGTCTTGATGACAACGTGCTTGTGACACAATTATTATACATTTGTATCCTAGACTGACATAGGCTTAAGGCATTCCCTGGTCTTCCTTTATACCTCTAGTTCGTGTGACTAAAATGCATAGGCCCATTCAACAGAGAGAGATGGACCTATATAGCATGTGGGGGGTATATGATTATTGATCTACATAGTGCAAGCTAATATTTTAATTCATGCTAAGCCTTGTTCCCTACGCAAGCGTGATTATATATATACACACAGATTGTGTGCATATGGATTTTGTTGTGGTTTTCACTGGGCATTATTTTATCTCTTCCCTTAGTTACATGCTAACATTCAACCCACTAATTGTCTCCAGACGTTGTGTCTCCATATGATGCAGGCACCGAAGACACTACCATTTTTTTGGTGTAGTGTTAGGATTTTTTGGATTGTTAGCTACCAGCATTGAAGTAGTGAGCTTCCATTCTCCCAAACAGCTATCATATTGAAGTCTTCTTTCATTTATGTTTTAGAAATACTTCTTTGATTTTGGTATTTTGGTATCATCGGTGGCACGTCCTGACTTAGATGGGTTTTTTATTCTGTTTGAAGCTTCATCGATATTGTTGATTGGGATGGTTGTTGACATTCTTAGATTTCTTTAGTTTTTGATTATTCTATTTTGTGATATGTTTGAAATTCATTCATTTCTATTGTATCTAGTTTTTCTTTACTAGGAATAGGAAGTGGTCTTAAATCCATGATGGACATGTGATACAAGTCACGGCGAGACCCTGCTTTGGATCATACCAAAATGACTTACAACCCCTCGATATTAGTCTTCCTAACCAAATGTATGAAATTATCCTATTCGGTGAGTGGCTACCAGAATGTGGCCACACAACCAGGGATGCACAAGACAAGGCTAAGGTAATGGTCTCAGAAAAATAATCCAAAATCTCATGGAAAGAGATAACCAATCCAGGCCTAGAATAACATCAAAATCTACCATATCTAGGAAAATGAGGTCAATCTGAGTATCAAGCACCTAAACAATCACAAAACAAGTATTTATGTTTGGACTTCATGCCCTTTTCAGATTTCCAAGTGGCCTCTTTAAATTTATGGTTCCTCCATAGAACTTTTACCAAATCCACTTCCTTAGTTCGCAACCAAAGGACTTGCTAATCTAAGATCTCTATCGAGATTTCTTCATAAGTCAAGGAATCCAACACATATACACTTTCTAATGGAACCACCACGGAAGTATCACCAATGCACTTCATAAACATTGAAACATTAAAGACCGAGTGAATAGAACCCAAACTCAAAGGTAATTCCAATTCATAAGAAACATTTCCTACTCTCTTCAAAATCAAATATGGGCACACATAATGAGGACTGAGTTTCTGTTTTTTTTAAACCGCATCACTCCTTTCATGGGAGACACCTTTAATAACACCTAATCACCTACATAAAATTCCAAGTCCCTTTTCCTCATGCCTGCATAGGACTTTTTGAGACTTTGGATGGTCCTAACCTTATCCTGAATAACCTTCATTTTCTACATAACTCGATGAAGAAAATCAAGACCAAATAATGTGGATGGATGATGAAGAGGTAATTTTGAAAGTGTGCAAACTACTTAAGACACTATTTCACAAAAAACATTTATGCATAGTTACTGTGATTAAATGGGATAAGTGTTGAGTGGTTGATTTTAGTCCATAAAATACCACTTTGGTCTTCGTTATTGAGAAGTCCAGACCTCAAATATTTCAGCATGAAATGATAAAGATTGATGAGCACGTCAAGGCTATCGTATAAAAAGTTTCTAACCTTGACAGTTCATACTCAAGAGGTCAGAAATAAATAAAAAGATGGTCTCCAAGTAGAAGAAAAAGCAAGAATGAATATAGATGAGTCATACATTGGGTCGTGCCGCAATACTAAATCAGGCATTTATTAGGAGGCAACCCAAGTTAAGGTAGACTTTATTTTCAGTTTTTTTACTGTTTATTTCACTAGATTTTGTTTTTGTTGTGTCACAGGTTGATAAGAAGTCTTAGTACCATAAAAATAAGGTAAAGAGCATGGAGAAGACTAAATGTGGGGTCCCCAGACCCTTTTGAAGTGCAAATATGCTACTAGCTAGGCCTAGGGCCTTAGGAATTAATTATATATCTACCCTTACAGTGTAATTTGGGAAAAAGTAGATTTTTAAGTGTGGGATAGGGAAATCCCTATTTTTAGGGTAATTTTGAAATTTTTGTGTAAGGAATATGTGGGATGTTCTTGTTGGTGCTATATTTGATTCCATGATGCACGTGTTGTTTTAAAAGCATGTTAATTGTGTGAGTTACTAATTTTTGTACTCCTAGGCTCATGATTATGACTTACTTACTTGTTGGCTAAATGTTGGATTCACGTTATTGTTTCATTGAGAATCTATGATGATCCTGCTTTAGTCAACAATGTGCCATGTGTGTGTAAGTTGTTCATATATTCTTGGCTGCATTTGAGGCTATAAATTTCCAAGTATGTGAGCAAAATGAAATAAAGTACGTAGGTTTAGGAGATTATATTGGCATTTCTTTGATAGCCATGTTTTATACTACCTTTTTAACTACCCTTGTACATAATTTTTGTTAACACCATTGAGCTTTTATATTTTTCTTTTGTTGCCATATATATAGTCTAATCCCCTTCTTTCATTGTACTAATTTTTATCCAAAGCTCCTAAGCGCTTAAGTGTACAGTTAATTGAGTGAAGAGTTGGAAAGGAAAGTAGGAGAAAGATAAAAGTGAAGCCCCTAAGTGAGAGCTATTGGTGTTAAAAAAATGATATGTGTTGTGGTTAGGATTAGAGTAATGTATAAAACATTTGTTCAAATTGAATAAGTTGTGACTAGACAATACTTCCACCATAGTGTATGTGAATAAGCTTAATGAGATGGGGTAAAACAAATGGTAGGGGTAAAAAAAAGTGGTGTAAAGTGGTTCTTAAAGGTTAGTTGATAGTATAATGTGATTTATTAAAGCACTTAGGGAAGATAGTCACTATTGCTAGCTAGAATAGTTTCGACCTATCCCTTAGCCTACATCACAACCCAAAATGACCTATTTGATTCTAAGCTTTAACATTCTGTCATTAACGGTGTACTACACTGAGTGTAAGCCTATGGTTCATCATTTGTAACTTGTGAATTATTTGTGAGAGTAGGTGTACTTTGATTCTTGTACCCATTAAATTCTAAATTGTATTATTGTGAGTGATTTAGGATATCTCTCTTGCTATAAGGGCACATCTTTTATTAATGTAAGGTGAGTTATATCATGTTTTTTATTAAGAAATTTTTAAGATTTTTCCAACTAATTATGTCAATTCTTAAGTCTAGAATGTTTTGGTCTAGTGTTTTTTAACTTTCAATTGTGTACATAACATGCTTAGTAGAGAAACTTGCATTTTGTGTAGTCATTAGAGTACTATATTGAGTGTCTTGACTATAGTAGAAGTGTAGATTCTTCTCATCTTATCATTATTATAATGAGAGTTGTTTGAGTACGAACAAGGCTTTTACTGTGGGGTGGTAATATGAGGTGGTTTTATGCACCTTATTGTGGTTATCCTAGCTCATTTACCATGTTCTATGGAAAATTTGTATGATTAATGAGTAAATAAAGAAATAAATAAGAATATAAGTTTTTAAGTATGTGATTACAATGTTTAAAGGTGTTTTCAAAAGAATTTGGACTCAAATTGGTCATTTAGAGTCTAGACGAGAAAACTAGTTTTACTAGCTTGAGCTAGGTGTTTGTCTAGTCTATCTCGATAGATTATACTATGTGTAATTAGTTCCTAATGGTTTGATTGTGTATGTAAGTTTTTAATAACTTTATTATAATGTTTAAATTTCAATTGGATCAATCCAAGAATTAAAACAATAAGTTAAAGATCAACGTGGGTAAGCCTAGTCTTAACTCAAGTTTCTAGTTCAACGTTCTTGATATTGTTTTGTTTTGAGATCTAATAAGTAGTGTATTATAATGTAGAATTATTTGTGGTTTTATTATGATTACATATGGATATTTAAAAATCTGGAAAAAAGGCTAAAACGACACCACAAGCATTGGGTTTGAAGGTAAAATACAAAGGACAATTAAAGAGGTTAATTGAACTTTCAGTGAGGCAACACGATAGAGGGTTGATGCAGAACTTTATCCCATTAATAATAAATTCTCCACACTCCTCTCTCCTTTTAAGCAAGCCACGAAATATGCCACTCTCTCCCGTGAGCTAACCAATACACCCCACCCCTTAGTCCACACACGACTAACTTTTCCTACTATAGATACAATACTTGCGCTTGATTCAAATAGCTTTTGGACGTTTTTAGGATGGAAGAGGGTCTTCTCAACACTTATTTTAGGGTTTATATCCCTTTAATTTATCTTTTTCAATGGATTATATCATGTATTCTACTATATTGATTACGGTTATGTATATTAGTGGCTAAACGCCCCCTTTCTGGGGTTAAGGCCAAGAACATGCTTACTTTTGCTTTGAATTGATTTTTTTGGATTTCTTTGGATTTATTACCATATTTGGTAGTTTTTACATCTTTATTTTAACTATTTTAAGGAGTATCTAACCTTAGAATACATATATTGTTTACCTTGTGATCTCCGGAGGGGGAATAGAAAGATAGAACGTTGGGACGAATAGAGTAAGGTTCATATTCTTTTATAAAATAAGGAATTTGAATCAATGACTAGGATAGAGATATACCTACAATACTTTCTTGGTTCACATGTAGGATTATATCTTAATGCATCTAAAGGGATTATTATATCCCCGCTCAACGATGTTGTTATAATGTCCAGCTAGGTAGAAGGTTAAAGGTCGGGAGTCCATGATCATGCAATAAACCCTATGAATCAACAACCAAGATAAGTAATCTAATGAATAGAGTTTAATAGCATTGCATAATTGTTCTCATGCACTAACTTAGGATTTCATCCATTGACTGTCCTTAGTCTTTACCATTCAATCGTATGGTAAGCAGTGTCTAAATCCTCTTTGATTTCCATTTTGTGGTATGTATGGTACAAGGGTCTGAATCGTATGATTGGATATAAATTGTCTTGGATGGTCATATTTTTTACCGTATTGGGGTCAAAGAAGAGGCCTAGAGTACGAATGGTGGGTACTACTCGTATGGTGAGGTACGACTAGTAAGGGGTGGTCATACCCTCCTGCTTGGTTTTTATATAGTTTAAGTGGTAGTAATTTTGACATTTCCCCACTTAATCTCTTAAGTCCCCGTCCCCACAACTTATAATTCTTTAGGGATATCATTTACCCAAATATTATAATCTTAAACACTTAGAATCTCTCTCAAATTCTCTCTAAGGCTTTTAGGTAAAGGAAGTTCAAGGATTCATCTAAAGGAAAAATTTTAGGCTTATACGGGTAATTTAATTCCATCTTGAAAATAATCTAATGCATGATACGCCTCCCTCGTTGTTAGTTCAAACTAATGATATGTTATGAATTGTTTTAATTGCATAATTCTAGTATGGTTTTGGGTTTTCAATCTTGTGTTGGGGGTATTGGTTAGAAATATTAGGTTATGGTTTTCCCATATTCTTAATTATGGATTTAAACGCTTTAATTGTGGATTGTACAATTGGTTTCATGAGGATAATTAATTGGTGATTGGTTTTGGTTTTGGAAACACTATGCCCCCAACATGTTTGCTAAAATGCCTCTGGGAATACTTTTACTATATTATTGGACTTTTAATAGAACTATTGTGTGGTATAACTTGGTATGGAACCTAAAAGGGCCTTAATGGTTTGGAATGGTTAAATTTTAAGGTCATGGTTATTGTTAATTAAACATCCTTATGGGGTACAAGGAAATCCCCTAAGCAAACTTAATAATGGTACACTTGTGGGGTACATGGAAATCGCCCAAGTGAACTGAATAATATAATTTATGAGTACATGTGAATATCTTATTCATAAAATGTTTTCTAAGGACGTTGCTTACAAGATATAGTTTGTATGAGGATATCACTAATAATAGTCTTGGTTAATAATAAATGGAATAGTGGTTTGGCTTTATAGTAATGATTTTAATTGAGCAATAATAGTAGGGTTTGATAGCTAACCATGAAGGTGTGAGTCCAAAGGATGGACACTGGAAAATCATGTTTGTAGACATAAGGATGGGGCATGACGACTTTATACATGAGGGGTACAGAAGAATCCCCTAACACCTGTATATATGTATCAGAGAGAGAGAAGGATACACGTGAATACCCTACTCGTATGGTATCTCTGGTTCATGCGGCTACATGCATCTACGCCCCTCGAGGGGGTTACACTAGTCCAATATAGCCCATGGGTGGTTCTAAAATATTTAGGCTACACATACCTAGGTTAATTTTTAAAATTCATGCTAAACCTGGTTCCCTCTTCCCAACATATTTATATATACATACATATATATATATATGTACAGCTGTGAATCCATATGTTTGTTTTACTTGGTTTTAAAGGCTGGCATTATTTTATCCTTATCATGAGCAATTTCTAGCATTCACCCGCTAACCCATTTTTGGGCGCATGTATTCTCACATAATGAAGGAACCGACCATTCTATTCCTCTTTCTTAGCTTTCAGATTTGGGATTAGCTTTTGGATTAAAATGATGAGATTCCATATTCTTGATGGCTCTATTTTATATCATAGATGGATTTACATAATTTGGTCATTTTATGGTGTATTTTCTTTGGTATAGTGATGGGCATGTCTAAACCAGATACTATATTTCCTTTTGTTAGAGGCTTTGTGGAACTACTCTGGGTCAGAATGGGCGGTGTCATTTTTTTTTAAGGCTTAGTATTGGCATTGGTGTTGAGGATGATACCGTTATACTTAATTTAAGATTGTTCAATCCTTCTATGTTATGTTATGGATAGGAACTTGGTTTTTATAATGGTTTTGTTATTGTTGTTCGTTGGTATTAGATGGTTTGACTAATTTGGGTTGGTCATGATATAGACATATCCCAGAGTTTTGAATTGTAATAAATTCTATCTTCTTAAATGTTTGAAATTTATCCTACTCAGGGTACATATACTTATCGGTTGAGTTAGGTTACGAGGGTGGTCTCCGGTCCTAGTTAGTCTTGGGATTCCTATTACGACAAGTCCTTGGTTTTGGTCGTGTCACCTACATGTTGATGGAATTTTTATATGGTCTCAACTTGTATGGATATTGACTAAAATCAAACACATCAACATTTCAACCCTCCCAACTGAAAAATTCACATAATACTCAACTAATTGTTGCGGCCTATCGGATATGCAAGTGTACATGATCGGACAAGTAATGTAGTAGCTCTAAAATAAATGAATCTCAACAGGTACTACTAGTTTAGCAATTTACGTAATCCAATAATTCAAAATATTTCTATAAAGTGTTTTGATGTATTGAAGGCTTTGTAAAGATTATTATTTTCTAATAATACATAAAAAAAGAAAAGTATTTGTGTATGATTTTAGAAAAATTATAATCAATAAGGAGATAAATTAAAGGGTTACCATATATCACAGGATTATGTTTAGCATTTGTATGTATCAATAAACCTTATTTCTCTAATTGCAGCCTACGGAGTTAAATGTATGATCTGAGAATGTTATCCTCAAATTTCTCTTATCAAATTTGTCTCACAACTACATTGTTGAGCAATATGTGAGTTTCTAGTCCAAATACCTTAATGTCTTCATCTCATATGTAGCTAAATAAGGCAGACTAGGTATATTACTATCCTAGTTAAAAATCACCCTTTTTTCGTAAGAGATGATCTTATTCCTTAAGTTCCCCATCCAATTCTTTGATTCTCATTGCCATTTCAAACAAGTATTACACATGTATTCTAATGTTGGCCTGACATTAAAATAGTAATTTCAATATCATCATCAAAATCCAATGAGAAATAAACTATATTGATATATGATAATATCAAACAATCATGTTCTGACCGTAACCACAGAACAGGGATAATTAGCCACTCATACTTTGAATCAAAATTAAAAAATTATTCTTGTTCATACCAAATATTTAAGAGTGCTATAGTTTACAAAGATAAAAACTAATGGGGTCACCTTTAGCCTCTCTACAATTCTCGAAATACTATGCATCTTCCCTCTAAAATGGGCTTGGAGTATTTATAAATACATACAGAAATTACCCTTAAGCCCTTGACTTGATTTAAAAATATTGTGCTACCCTGGATGGTAGTCTCGCATTGCATGGCCTAATGTGCACACCAGCGGCCTAGAGCACGTTCTGGTTGCCGTGATGTGAGGCCTAGTGTGCGCCCTAGGGTTCGTGGTGTGGGGCTCCATTCTGTAGTATCCATTTGTGCTATTCTTCTCCCATATTTTGTCCTTTGCCCTCCGTGGCTGTCCTATGTTCCCATATGCCTCATTTACTCTTGAAATAGGACTAATCATGTTGTCTAGCCCATTTACATCAAGAGTAAGATAAAAAGAAGTGAAACTATGATAATTTTCTCTCAAAATTTAGCTGTAAAACATGGTCCTTAGGTGTATAAATATTCTCAAGATCACCAACCACCTGAGGTACTATGACCATTACTACCGTGGACCTCAAATAACATAATATCGTTACAAAGGAGGTAAAACAGTTAATACACACCAAAAGTTGAAAAATCCCAAAGAGATTGTTATACATGTATTATTGGGCATGAATATTATTTCAAGAAATGAAAAAAAAAAGTAATACAAAAAGCAATGTAATAGATACTGAGTATGTGGGAAAAAATATTTTAACTCTACAATAACGATTTATGGACGAATTTAAAGCACTTACGTCCTAGTAGAATTATTTATACATTATCCTTGAATATTTTATTAGGGGGAAGTGGCAAAACTCTTATACATTTAGTTAAACATGAATAACTAAATTAAATCTTATAATATACATGTCATACTATTTATGCATATTTAGATTTTGTAAAGTGGTTTAATTTTTTTTTGAGGATTATGGCCTATCATTATTACTGTGTGGAATAGATTAATATTTTTTACTTGGACAAAAGAATTAAACAAATAGCCCATTTTAATATAGATTGCAAAATTTAATGTTTTGTTTGGACACGTATTTAGATGAAAAACTTTGAAATTATGTGAATAGAAGTCCGAACGCTTAGAAAGTTAATCTGAACCAATTTTAAACTTTGGAAAAAAACTTAAAGATAGTTTTTCAAATTTTATCCACAATTTATGGTCTTTTTAAAGCAAATTGTTCGTTGCTTTTTTCTCCAATTTATTAATTATTAAAATCTCCACAAAAATTCACATCTAGTTTCGTCATATGGAAAAAAATAGAAATGAAAAAAACAAATTTTTTTCGCACAATATATGACCCAACCCATCCCTGTGCTCATATATATTTGTAAATAAGTTGCCCTGATTTCCACGTAGCAACTTTCCAAATCACTTTTCATCTACAACATGGTCCTTTCCAATAATGGCTGAAATCTTAAGCTTTGTTATCTCCTCTGGTGGGTGTGTTCCATATTGCTCCCTTATTTTTTTTCCAGATCCTGCTCGAATAAGAGCATTCACTGCTAGGTAAGGTTCATTCTGTTCTTGTTCCTTTTCTACTCTTTAGCAAACCTAATTTGACATTTTCCTTAAGAGGAAAAAGTCTGCCCAGCGTCATGAGGCTTAGATTGAGGTAGCTACAAAGAGTTCTATAACACCCCAAGTTCTTGAGCTTTAAACTATGCAAGAGTTGGGTAATTGAATTAGCCCAGTTTCAGAAGCGATGTCAAAACTGTCAGTAATAACGGTCCTAAATATGACTCGTTATGAGATTTAATGAATCGTTAAGAGGGACACATTATCATAATAGAAGGTTACCTAGAAGTTAAGTACTTGTCCATGAGTCTTTGTTATGACTCCTAATGTTAAATAATGAATTGTTATAAGAGACTTATCATCATAATAGTGAAACACAAGGTTTATGATTTTCATGTAAATACTCAAGGTCGCAACACATGGTCAGACCTCAAGAGTCGTTACCCAAGTCCAAAGGACTGTTCCTAGTTTTTCCTGCACGTTTAGTTAGAGTCTTTTAGTTTTTTACCTCTCTCCACACTTTTCCACCTCTTCAAAACACTCGAACGACCTCTTTTCCTTTAGTTATTAATATTAAACTTACTCTTTTCTTCTTTAACTCTCAAGTTAAGATATGCTAGGGATTTACTAGGAATTCAATAATTAGTCTGCCGACTTTGAGTCCTATTCAATTTACTCTATATTTCAGGCACGTTGCTCATTCATAACTCTTATTTTGTAATTATGGCGCTTGTTTACTCAATATTCAGGTGGTTTTAATGATACTTGGGTTGAGGGATTTTAATTGTGATTAGTTGAATTGCTTCTCCCACATATTAAATATATTATTCATGATTTATTTGATGGCTTTTAGTGCAGAATGGGTGCATGGCTATAATGATTAGAATGAGGATCATAGGATCTCTCAAATTGATGAATTTTTTTCTTGATAATGGCATTAAACAAAAACCACCTTTATTACTTTGATTTTTAATATGGTATTTGCCAGATTTAACTTACTTTTGGAATATTGCATTGCATTTGGAATGCCCTTAGTGGCAATGGTTTTGATTTTAAATGGAATTTTGGAGTCTAATGGTTCAATGGATTGGTATGACATTATTGAATTATCTTGCCAGCATATTGATATGAAGATACCATCTTGGAAAATGCCTTAATAAAGACCCCCTGGGCAAATGGTTGGGTTTTATACGTAAACTATTTTAAGTTGGGCTTAAAGAGAATTGTGTAGCTCATTATGAACATGTAGTTGTAATTCCTTGAGTCTGTACCCGGGATGATACATGGTGTTCATAATCCCAAAGAACGACAAGCTAACCCATGACTGGTACTTTGTGAAATAACTAAATAACAATAATGATGTAATATGTGGAAATTTGAAAAAAAAAACATTGTATAAAATTTAATACTGTAAATAATACTTGATATGGTATTACAATAGACAAAATCGAACATCATTACTAAATACTGAACAACTATTTGAAAATACTCTATTCTGAAAAGCCTCTAAACTGTTTGAACTGTGGAGTTGCTGGGACAAGTCCCCAACAAACTCTGACTACTGAATATGAACTGAAATGCTAAAATAAATAATCACGTCCTCAAACTGTGAGGACTCACCACTAACTCTGTATACTGAGAATCTAAACTGCTAAAGGTGCTTGGGAACACGTGCATCTGAGCCAATGATATAAGACATCATAGCACCCAAAAAAAAAGTATGCACCAGTACTTTGAATGTACTTTGTAAGATCAGTGAGGTAGGATGAAATGCATGGGTTTATATGCATGAACAATACTAACTGAATATCATGAGTATTACTGAATGAGAGTACATGTATAAAGATGGAAACTGTACGGAAATCGTGATAACAATGAATACTAAATCTGAATACTGATTAACTGATAACTGAGTATACTGATACTGAATTATAGGTAACTGAATGACTGTATCTGATACTCTTGATTCTGTAGAACTATACTGAATCTCATACTGAGCAGAGTGATTTTTTCTAAAAGTCCTAAATTTGTGCAATTGAACTAAGTTCCCTACTGAGATTGTATCTAAAAGTGAGAATGCGGGAAGTAATCATCTAATCGACATGCCCCATCTCTAACTGATTTAGGATCCAAAATGTTACCCCAATGAGAAGGGTATCAGTACCGTGCGATATGTAAGGACAAGTTATGAATCACCTTCATCTGGTAGGTACTCTGAATGAGAATGGTAGTACCCTCAACTGGCAGATAGATCACCTCATCAACTCTCAAATGGCAGGCTGATGTCTCAACCTACGTTGGCTACATAGTTCTTGAAAGAAAGGACTACTTCTAAGGATTTCCAACATTTAAGGGATGTTAGACTGAACTATTGCAGATCGTACTGTATAACTTAACTGAACTGAACTGATGTTACTGAACTGAGCTGGACTGATTTTGAGTTCACTGAGTTTTCCTAAGTTCTGTAATTTACTGAATTCTACTGATCGAGAAAAGACTGATTCTACTCTGTGACTGACCATGGATCTAGACAAATAGCTTATTTATTGGGTATTAAATACCCCTAGGACTCAATAGCATAAACTTAAAAGACATGGCATAATCTTGAGACATAGAAACTAAGTACTTAGTCATCATTCTTTCATTTGGGAATTAGAGCAAACACTTGCAAACATTCTAACATGATATACTTTTACACGTAAACTCACATGGACAATTCGTTAACACTTGTGGGGTACAATACATGCACATAATATTAAAACAACATGTTGGCATTTTTACCCTAAGGACATGATTTTTTATTACTGTAATATTAACCATTGACGCACAGGCAGCCGCGCCACGCCGAATCCACATCGATTGACTAGAATTGGACGTTAGAAGCTAGGGAAAACATTTATCAATGCGATAGTTGATGCAGTACATCAAGATCGCATTGATTCACTGGCTTAGGAATCCAAAGGTTCTTCAAGCAAAGTATGAAAAATCCAAAACTTTTTCGGGAACACCTATTGACAATCCTGATCATGTATTAACTCAAATATCAACATTTAAGGGATGTAATGGTTGCGAAATAAGATTTCCAACTTTTGAAGGCTAAAATAACACTGTCTGAATACTTTATCTAGAATTTTCTAAGTTTGGGGCCCTTTAACAACCTTAAAGTACTGAATTAAGCTTAGAATTTTGCAGGGTCTTAGATTATCTCCCTCTTGGGAACATTCATCCTCGAATCAGACTGACTAAGCTGAGAATACTACTAGACTGAAATTACTTACTAAACACGAACATTTGAAACATGATTATTTAACTGACATTAACGACATACTAAATCTCATACTGAACATGAATACTTGATGCATGAATACATAACTGAATTGTCTCTTGAACATATGACTGAATACGCAATGGTAACTGATAACAAGTTTGTAATGGAAAATCTGAGCATGAAACTGAATAAGCTTAAGGAAGACTATTACCTCTAGCAAAATTTGAGTTTGTAGAGAAGAGGTGAAGATACTTGGTTCGCGTATCATCTTCTGCTTCAAAAGTACCCCCTTCAACGGACTAATTTTGCAAAGGAATTATGACTAGAGGGACTTCTTTGTTCCTTAGTATGCAAATCTGATAATCAAGGATTTTGACTGGAATCTCTTCGTAACAGAGGTTGTTCTGAACATCTATTCCCTCTATGGTTACTATGATTGATTGGTCACCTAAGTATTTCATTATCAAGGAGACATTAAACACCGGATTGATTGAAGATAGATCTGAGGGAAACTCAAGGTCGTAAGCTACCTTTCTTAAATGGATAAGAATTCAATAAGGACCGACATATCGGGGACTTAGTTTTCTCTTCTTGCCAAACTGCTTCACTCCTTTCATAGGAGAGATTTTCAAGTAGATTTTGTCAGCAATTTCAAAATAGAGATCCTTTCTGCGCACATCTGTGTACAATTTCTGTCAGCTCTGAGCTATCTTAAGTCTTTTCCTAATAAATTGGACTTTCTCTAAGGTATCAAATACAAAGTCAGGCCCTACAACTATGGCCTCACCCACTTCAAACCAACCAATGGGAGGTCTATACCTCCTTTAATAAAGCACCTCAAATGGAGCCATCTGAATATTAGAATGACAGCTATTGTTGTATGCAAACTCAATCAAAGGCAAGTGGTCATTCAAAAAATATTTAAAGTCTATTACATATGCTCGCAAAATATCCTCTAAACTCTGAATGGTCTTTTCTACTTGGACATCTGTTTGAGGATGAAAGATTGTACTAAGATGAACTCAGGTACCAAGACACTTTTGGAATGATTTCCAGTAAGAAGAGGTGAACTGGGTACCTCTATCTTCGATGATGGATAATGGAACACCTTTCAATCTGACCAACTTCCTGATATAGAGTTTGGCATAATCCTTAGCAGAATAAAAGGTATGGCCTACTAGGAAATGAGCTGATTTGGTCATCCTATCTACAATGACCCAAACTAAATCATGCTGGCGATAAGTATGAGGCAAACCCATCACAAAGTCCATGTTCACTTCTTCTCATTTCCAGGTGGGAATGTTGATCTCTGAAATGGACCCACTAGGTTTCTGATGCTTAATCTTAACCTTCTAACATATTGACCACTTAGCGATGAACTCTGAAATATATCTCTTCATCCTAATCAACCAATAGATCTCCCACAAATCATGGTACATCTTAGTTGCCCCTCGATGAATAGAGTACTGTGTACCATGCACTTTTACAAGAATTTTCTGCCTTAAGTCATCTACACCTGGCACAAATAGTCAACCCTAGAAGCACACCACGCTATATCCCCCTTAGGAGAAAACCTCTACCTTTTGATCTCTGACTGATTTTTTAAACTTTACCAGACTGGGATCCCTATCCTATTTTTCCTTCACTTTAGAAACTTGGGATAATTCTGAACTACTCTGCACCCGTACACTACCTTCTTCTGAATCGACTAAGAAGACACCTAATCGGGCTAGCTGATGAACTTTCTCAGCTAATATCTTCTTCCTGTCCTAGACATGAGCTGTACTACCCATAGACATTCTACGAAGAGCATCAGTCACTCCTGTCATTATATTTCAATAACTCTAACTACCTTCTCTGATGGATATTTAGGTCTTCCTAAGAGAATACATATTGCAGGATCTTATGGTCAGTGGAAACATCTACATACACGCCATACATATAGTGCCTCAAAATCATTAAGGAAAATACTACTACTGCTAACTCAAAATCATGAGTAGGGTAATTATTCTAATGGGGTTTAAGTTATCTAGGGGCATAGACTATGACCTTACCTCTCTACATCAGAACACACCCCGTGCTAACTATTAAGGAATCATAATACACATCAAAGTTGCCTGAACTATCTGGTACGGTCAAAACTAGAGATGTAGTAAGTTAAGTCTTCAATTCCTGAAAACTTTTTTCACAAGAATCTAACCACTCGAATTTAACTTTCTTCTGATTTTGTATGGACATAGGGGATGCAATAGATAAAAATCCCTTAACAACCCTCCACTAAAGCTGGCCAAGCCCAAGAAACTCCTGATATCTAAAAGAGAGATGGGTCTAGGCAAGTTTCTTACTGCTTCAGTCTTTTAGGGATCAATACTAATGCCATCACCAGAAACTATGTGGCCAAGGAAAGCTACTAACCTCAAAAATTCACACGTACTGTATTTTGTGAATAACTTATGATTTTTGAGAGTCTGTAATACTTTTCTAAGATTATCTGCATAGTCGTGTTCATTGGGGATTAGACAAAAATTTCATCTATGAAGACTTTGATGAATATGTCCAAGTACTGCTTGAAAACACGGTTTATCAAGTCCATGAAAGCTTTTGGAGAATTTGTAATACCAAAGGACATGACTAAGAATTCAAAGTTACCATACCAAATTTTGAAAGCTATTTTTGGGATGTCACACTCCCTGACTCAGAGATGGTGATAGCCGGATCTAAGGTCTATCTTAGAGAACTAATTGGCACCTTAAAGTTGGTCAAACAAGTCATTGATTCTGGGAAGTAAATACTTATTCTTCACCATGACTTTATTTAGTTGACTGTATTCAATGAACATTCTGAGGGAAACATATTTCTTACGCACGAATAAAACTAGTGAGCCCCATAGGGAAACACTGGGTCTGATGAATCCCTTATCTAGGAGATCTTTTAATTGTACTTTTAATTCAATGAGTTTTGCAGGTGATATTTTGTATGGAGGGATAGATATTGGCTGTATTTGGAAGAAGGTATAGCCCGATGTAAATTTCCCTTTTGGGAGGAATCCCAGAAAGATCTTTGGGAAGCGCATCTGGGAACGCATATGCTACTGACACTGATTAAAGAATAGGGGTTTTTGAACTAGAGACTTGGACATGAACTAAATGGTAGACATATCCCTTAGATATCATTTTCCTTACCCGAAGGTAAGAAAAACGCTGACCACTAAGTGCCAAAGTACTACCCCTCTACTCTTGGATGGGTTCATCCGTAAACTGGACCTGGACAATTCTATTTATGTAGTAGATCAAGGAATAATAGGAATGAAGACAATCAATTCAAAGAATGACATCAAAATTAGTCATCTCTAATTCGACTAAGTTCGCTGAAGTGAATTTTTATATACCATATTTGAAAAGTTCCTATATGACCGCTGGCTATGATAGACTTACCCATTAGTGTATAGACTGAGAAAGCATATGCTAGGATTTTTGTACTGAATCCAAAATCAAAAGCTATAAATGGTGTTACAAAGGACAAGAAAGCTCCTAGATCTAGCTAAGCGTAAATATGCAAATGATAAACTTGTAACATACCAGTGACCACATCAGGAGAACTCTCATGATCCTGTCGGGACTAAAGAGCATAGAGAATCTTTAGACATTTCCCAATGGTAATACTGGAAGCGACACCCTACTGATTCAAGTGATCGGACTGAGTTATGGTTGGTTATACTGACCCTGAGTACCTGACTAGTTACAATTTCTAACTCTGTGTCCAAGCTTGCCACCCTCTAAACACACATCGCTGCTTAATCTATAGATACCCTGGTTGTTTCTTCCACACTTCTGACAAAGGGGATTAGATCGGTCACCGCTAACACTACCTTGGGGACTAGGGCTTGATGCCCTATCCCTGTTGTCATCTCTAAATTTTGACATAAGAGCACTGGCTAAGGAATAAGCTAGGACTGAAGATTTCAGTTAAAACTAAGAATAATTCCCTCCATCTAACTTAGGCTGGGTGCAGTTAAAACTACCTATTCGGACTAACTTTCTCTCCCTCTCCTTCTCTTTTTTATTAGCCTCCTCTGTCTTTTGAGTATGGACCATGATCCTGGATATGTCTATCTTTTTAATAAGCTTTGCAGTCCTACACTTCTTTACCACGCTACAAGAAACTCTTGACACAAACTAACTCATTCAGGATCTATTGTCTACTACTATATGAGGATCATATATAGATAATTAAGTAAACTTGAGAGAATACTCTTTCACTATCATATTGCCCTACTTCAAAGTGATAAATTCTAGAACCTTCACTTCGCTCAACTCCAGTCGGAAGAACCTTTACAGAAAAGCAGTGGGAAACTCTTCCTACACTATGGACCCTGCATCTGCGGTCCTTTCTTCTTTCCACTATTTAAACTATGAGTCTACCACATCTTACAACTAATATGTGGCCAACTCAACACTTTCAACCGCATTCACCCCTAAAATATCAGTAATCTTCTACCCCTGATCAAGAAGTTGTTGAGGGTCATTATCTGACTTAAGACCCAGTAAATAATAGAGAGTTCATTCGAGTGATGTCCCAAATACTGCCAGCAAAACTATTGGCCACTGGTTTGGTTGGAACGACAACTAGTTGTTCATTTTGGGATGCTACAAAATCAGTTAGGATAGTGGATGTTACTCTGAACTCTGCGTAGGAGACATGTTCATCCAGTCGGTCTAGATGGATGGGATAGGATTTTGGATAATTTTTTTTCCTTTTCCATTATTCTTTTTTGGAGGTATATTTTTGTAATTTGAAGAGAAAGGATTAGAATAAAAGTTTAACTTGATGTCATTCTCACTCACATGACATAAATACTGAAAGAAAGAAAATTTTTCCTAAAATATCTCGTAGCCTCCTGTCCATAAGTGTGGTGCACAACACACATATGCACAAGACTCTACTAGATGCGACTTTCAAACATTCTAGGACTCTATTGAACTTTAGAATTAGATAGCAAGTTTGTAACACCCCAAGTTTATACCCTAGATGCTATACAATGCTAATAATCTTAAAAGACCACAAGAAAACCCATGATTGGTACCTGCTATAATAACTGAATAACAATAATACTGAAATATTTAGAAATTTGGTAGAAAACATTCCTTAAGGTTCAATACAGTAAATAATACTTGATATGGTATCACAATACAAAAAACCGAACATGAATAATGAAAACTCAACAATATTTCCAAAAAACTCGAGTCTGAGAATCCTCTAAATTGTCTGAATTGTAGAGTTGATTGGACAAGTCCCAAAATAACTCTGACTACTAAAAATGAACTAAAATGCTGAATTAAATAATCACATCCTCGAACTATGAGGACTTACCACTAACTCTGTATATTGATAATCTAAATTGCTAAGGGTGCTCGAGAACCCATGCGCCCGAACCAATGATATAAGACATCATAGCCCAAAAGAAATGTATATATCAGTACTTTGAATGTACTAGTATGCTCAGTGAGGTAGGATGAAATGGATGGGTTAATATGAATAAACAATACTAACTGAATATCATGAGTGTGACTGAATGAAAGTAAATGAATGAATGTGGAAACTGTATTAAGATCATAAAAACACTGAATACTAAATTTGAATACTGATTAAATAAAATCCGAGTATACTGATACTAAATTACTGGTAACTGAATGACTGTATCTGACAGTATTGATTCTGTGGAACTATACGGAATCCAGTACTTAGCTGAATAACTATGTCTAGCAGTCCTGAATCTACGAAACTGAACTGAGTTCCATACTAAGACTGAATTTGAAACTGAGACTTTGGGAAGTAATCATCTATCCGACATGCCCCTTCTATACCTAATCTAGGGTTAAAACTATAACCCAAGTTGGAAGGGTGTCAATACCGTGCCACGGGGAAGGACAAGTGTTGAGCCACCCTTATCTGGAAGGTACTCTAAATGAGAACAATGGTACCCTCAACTGTTGGGTAGATATTCTCATCAACCCTCAACTAGAGGGTTGATGTCTCAACCTTTTCTAGGTATATTATTCTAGAATGCAAGGACTACTTATGTGGATTTCACCCTATACTGGTAGGTGAGTCCCCATCCTTGGGTTCACTCAGTGCTGAATCCTACTCCCAACTGAATAGACACTAAACTGAATTCTAAACTGTACTAGGCTAGATTGAAATATTACTAATCTTACTGTATAACAGAACTGAACTAATTTTACTAAACTGAACTGGACTAATTCTGAGTTCACAGAGTTTTTCTAAGTTCTGTAACTTACTGATTTCTAGTGATCGAGACATAATTGATTCTACACTTTGAATGACCATGGCTCTAGATAAGCAGCTAAATTGTTGGGTATTTTATACCACTAGGTATCGATAGAGTAAACTTAAAAGAAATGACATAATCTTGAGACATGGTAACTAACTACTTAGTCATCATTCTTTAATTTGGGCATTCAAGCAAACACTTGCATACATGCTAACATGATATACTTTTTCACTATTCAACTCACATAGATAATTTATCAAACACTTGTAGGGAATAATATATGCACAACATACTAAACAACTTGTAGGGATCATGATTCAATTCTAATAACTCAATTGCCAGAGTTTCAACATTAATTCACATGATAAAGCATATATATCAATTAACTCTACATGAATCTTGAAATAAATCATTCATACACTTTAATTCAAATCATGGAAATCATGAAATCACTCAACATGAGCTTTAAAAGAGTTTTTTGGACTCCAAGGGAGGAAGGAACCCTTGGATGAATATTTCACATACCTTAGTTGGTGAATTCTAGAAAATTAATGGTGGAATCTTAAGTCTTGAATTTGAATTTAATTCATCTAGGCTTTTTGTTCTTGAGCAACTTGTGAAAAAATAAATATAACTTGCTAAAATAGGGCTAAATTTCATGTTATAGAGGATGAAGGGCGTTGAAAAAAGACTTATTTAACCCTAAGGATGCGTATTTTTAATGACTGTAAACTAAACCATCAACGTGTAGGCCGATGTGCCACATCATTGGCATCGACGCGATATCTAATGTGTCATGTTAAGTCCACTTCGATTCACTAGAATTGGATGTTGGGAGCTGGGGAAAACATTTATCAATGAGATAGTCGATACTACGCATCATGATTGCATTGAATCAATGATTTAGGATTCCTAAGGTGCTTCAAATGAATTCCAAAAAAAAAACTAAAACTTGTTCGGGAATACCTATTGATATTCCTAATCATTAATTAACTCAAATATCAACATTTAATCGACGTAAAGGTTACAAAATAAGATTACCATCTTTTGAAGGCTAAAATAACAGTAAGTTTGAATACTTTAGCTAGAGTTTTCTAAATGTGGGACCTCTTAACAAGACTAAAGGACTGAATTAAGCTAAGAATTTTGCGGGGTCTTATAGTAGTCATGGGGAAATCTTTACTAGAAACCACATCATCATACATGGGAGTCAACGAGATCGTGTTCTTAGTGTACACTTTATATTTTAGATGGATATCACTTTAGTGTCCTTAGACATTCATCAATTTCCTCTATACACGTGACTTACACATACTAGGGCCCTTTCTACAGGGTGAGTTGAACCCATATAGCCCATGGGTGACTTTAGGATGGAGTGAGCTACATAGTTTAGGTTAATATTTTAAACTTTCATGCTCATAGCCATTGTCCATATCCCAACATCCTATATAAGTAAATATAAATGTTGCGCATGTGATTTTGCTAGGTTCTGTAAGTTGCATTATTTTACACTTCCTCCGACATATATGCCATTGCTTGTCCCACTGAGCATCTCTGCATGCTACATCATTTCATGACGTAGGGTCCAAGGGCTTTTTTGTTACTTTGGTGTAGTGTTAGGTGGTGTGCTGCATTGTTCGAGTTACTGTGAAGTGGTGAGCCTACATTATTTGGAAATCCCTATTGTTTCATTAGGTTTCTTTTTAAATTTTTGAAATTGTGAATTATCTTTAGTCATGGTCATAGGCATATTCCGACCTGGTTTGGTATTTCTTTAGAGGCTTTTATGGATCGTGTTCTAATGTTGTAGTTATTGTGTTATGACTCTTAGAGCTTGATTAGACTTATATTTATTTACTATAGGTTTGGTTGGCTTTTGCTATCTACTTTAATTGTGCTCTAGAGGTTTGTCTAATGGGTGGTCTCCAGCCTACGGTAGGCTTCATATACCTATCATGACAAGTGCCTTATCAGTGTCATGACAAGCTTAGTATCAGTGCACGGTTAGGGTATTTGTGTATCCATAAATCAATGTCAAGTAGTGTCCTTTAATGGGTGTGTAGCACACCAAACTTATAAGGCGGAGGAACAAGGAATTTAGGATGTTTCCCTATATCCATTTTAGTCTATAAATTCTAGTTATAATGAAAATTTTCTAACACCTGGCATATTCGTATTTCATATCATGCCTCCTTTAAATTTGATTGTCATAGAAACTATACCGGAACCTCTGTCCCACCTAAGAAAAATATGGATTAAACATGTGTTGTTTATGAAGTGTGGGCCTGGTCTAGGGTCCCTGCTCCCCACAATACAACTCCATGTGAGGTTCTATTGGTCCCCACTAGTACTCTTTAATCATCCCAAAATGGTAATAATCATGCCCAGACACCCTAAGGAGATATCTCTAATATAGAGCTCAATCAGTCTTTTCAAATACTTTCTCAATTGGTGGCATCACAGTCCTGTTGACCTGGACATATTGGTTATGTTGTTAATTCATATGTGGTTACCCAAGATGGCTGGTTTATGAAGTAGAATCCCTCAATCTGTACAGGATCTAATGTTGAGGATTATCTGGAAGAGTTTATTAATAGGATGCATAAAATTTTTGGTGTTGTGCAGGCTATTAATACAGAAGATGTGGAGTTTCCTGCGTATCAATTGAAAGATATGCCTCATCAATGTTTGATCTTGGGTGTATTTATACACCTAAGCACCATAACTTATCCATATTTTAGCTAAGTTTAGAGAACAAAGTGCCTAGTTTCTTATGTTCTTACTCTACTTTTATATAATTGAGCTAACCGATGTGATTAGCATTATTTCAGGTATTAATGAAGTAGATGAAGACATAATGGGACTATGGAATGCAGATGGAATATGACACAAGATAAAGTAGCATTCTAGACCTAATGTAGTGCCTAGAAACTATGTCTAAGACTAGTTTGTCATTTATAATTAGTTCAAGGAATAGAAGGCAATTATGAAAGAAAAGATTATTAAAAGTCTTAATGCTGAATTTTTATTCATTATTAATTATTCATTATTCATTATTCTGTATTATTTTTGGGAGAGGAGAAAGACGGCTTAGCTTGAGGAGAGGGAGAGAAACGTTTTCTCTCTTATTTTCACTATTCACACACCAAGATCATCTTCTAGTTTTTGGTATGATGAATATTTCTATTGTGATTTCCATTCTACCCATGAGTGGCTATGTTTATTAGTTAGGGTTATGGAAGCCTTGTAGCATGCAATCTATTACTTTGGGTTTTGAATTCATTATGCATTAATTTGTTTACATCATTCTCTCTTCGCTTATCTTGAATTCTCATGGTTGCAAACATAGAGGATATGCCTTAAAACACTACTTGTTCGAAAGAAAGGTGGATGTTCGAAAAAGAGAGTAGTGAAAAGAAAATAGGATTTCCAACCCCTATTTCATATGTTAATGACTTAACAAGATTAATTACTTGTAGATTTCGTATTTGTTTTGGTAAAACTTATAATTATAGAGAACTAAAATGAATTTGTCCTTTATGGTTGAGAAACACTAGGATTAGGTTATTAAATATAATATGTTTCTCTATAAGCACGATGCATGTTTGAATTCGTAAAGCCCATAGTTAGAAAGTATTGAAATCTACAAGGTGGACATAACCCTAGCTTGTTGTTTCTCTGAATTTGAATACTACTACACGTATTTCATCTTGTTAAACTGAAACCATAAATTTGTGAAATGAATCAAATCCTCCTTATTTATTTGACGGAAACAAAAACTTAAAAGTTAGCTAATCTACATACAACTTAATTAGTACTATATTCCCTGTGAGATTCGACCCCAACCTAGTTAGCTTATATATTTGACAACCACTGCTTACTCTCTCGTAAGAGAGGTTTAATTTAGGCATATCAAATTTAGGTGACGTTGTTGGGGAATATGGTTGTCAATTGAGATTATGTGTGTTAATTGACTTTTAGTCAAGTTTCATTATTTTACGTTATTTGTTGTTTTTGTTATTTACATGCTCATTGCTGTTTATGCAACAAACCAGATGTTCAAGAGAACCATTATTACCCTTCAATCCTAAACCTCATCTCATTCAAAGAATGGCTAACCAATAAGAAGCTAGAAGATTTACCTCTTTAGCTAATGCTTAATTAAATCAACAAAATGTAGAAAACCCAAGTCGAGTACCTAATCTAGATGAAGAGGACCTGGGAGATGATGATTTAAGTGACCCCGCTAATAGGAGGCGTGCAGCAGAGGTAGTTGCACCTATAAATCAAAATCGTCCATTCATAGGAAGACTAGACCTCCAAGCTACACAGTTTGATGTTGATAATGATGAGGACGATTTAGATAAAACTGGATCTACCGGGGTAATCATTCTACCACCACTAGCTCATAGGGTGAAATTCAACATCACCAGCACTATGATCTAGCTACTGAATCTGGAAGGACTCTTTGGTGGATTACCTGGTGATGATCCAAATCTACGTTTGTTGAATTTTATTAATATTTGTAAGTCAGTTGATAATCCTGGTGTGGGTCAAAATGTTATTCGTTTATGAATGTTCCCACTATCTCTGTCTAGAGAAGAAACTATGTGGTTGAATGAGCTGACTCCTGATTCCATAACAAACTAGAGTCAATTGAAAGGAGCTTTCCTATAAAGGTTCTTTCTGCCCTCAGAATGTTATAGTTGAGGGATGATATCAACAAATTTAGGAAATTGGCTAATGAAACTTTGCTTGATACTTAGGTGAGATTTAAATAGAAATTGAATTAATGCCCAAACCATAAGATAACCGATGAACACTTAATGGAAATATTCTACAAATCTTTGAACTCACTCACAAAGCCAATAGTGGATAATGCTGCAAGAGGAGCTTTTATGGAGCTCACCTTTACTAAGGTTGGAGATATGTTCGAAAGGATGACTAAGGCAAATAGAGCTTGGAATACGAGACATTCTATGGTAGCAAGCAATACTGGGTCTTATGTAATATCAAAAGAACAACATAGGAGAGAAGAGAAGTGTGATCAAGATATGGCTCACATAAAAACCCAGTTGGATCTTCTCATGAAACATTTTCTATCAGGGAATATAGAAAAAATAAATATTGTGGGGTCCCATGGTAAGGAAGCTGAATCAAACACTAAGGAAGAGGCTAACTATTTGCATAACCAGGGGGTTTCTGGATCGGTGGTCATGGAAACAAAAGTTGCAACCATCAAGGAGATTTGAAAAATAAAAGTGACAGTAGTGGACTATATGTACCTCCTGGAAGCCATGATAATGTTGCCACTAGTTCAGGTAAAATATCAATAGGGGACATGATGGTGAAACTATTAAAGGGAGTTAAGGCGACTAATTCTGGGGTAACTACTATAAAGAGAGACGTATCTTCCATGAGTCAACTACTAAACTCGCACTCAATTTATTTTAAAAAACTAGAATAGAAGATGATCCAAGTATCCACAGTATTCAACCAAAGACAAAATGGGACTCTACCAAGTTTTACGGTTCAAAATTCGAGGAATGATGGATCGTGAATTGTTATTATGATTGGGAGCGGTAAGATGTTATCTAGTCCAAGATTAGGAACATCCTCTCATACTGATGTAGTTGAAATGGATTGGGAGATGGTTGATGAATTTTCAGTGGTGCCTGTGGAGTTGCGAAGTTCAAAAAAAAAGAGTGCAAAAGTAGAATAACATCCTAAGACAAAGCATGTTACTGATGTGGAGCAAGGCATGATAAAGAATGTAAAAGTTGCTCCAACTAAAATTCCAAGGCCACCACCCCCATTTCCACAACGACTAAAAAAGAAAGAAGATGATGGACAGTTTATCAAATTCATTGATATGTTGAATCAGTTGACAGTGAATGTTCCCTTAGGTGAAGCATAGGAATAGATTTCTGGATAAATACCTGTTGACGAAGAAAAGGACTATGAGCTATGAAATAGTAGACAATCTTAATCATTATAGTGCTATTTCTACAATATCTATTGTCCAGAAGAAAGCTAATCCGGGAGCATTTACTGTTCCATGTATGATTGGTTTGCTAAAGTTTTAAAAGGCCTTTTTTGATCTTGGTACAAGTATAAATCTTATGCCATAGACAGTTTTCAAGAAACTGGGTTTGGGAGATCTTACGCCAACCAATATGTGGCTTTTAATGGCAAATAGATTGGTAAAATGGTCGATTGGGATTCTACATGATGTACTTGTAAAAGTTGTAGATTTAATATTTCCTGCCCAACTTTGTGATTCTTTATTTTGAACTAGACTTTAAAGTCTGCATAATTTTAGGTAGGCCATTCATAGAAACCGGGAGAGTATTAGTTGACATAGAGCTGAATAAGCTAAAATTTTGGTCCAATGAGAAAGAAGTTATTTTTGAAGTATGTCAGTATATGAAAAAACAAAAGGAGATGATTTTATTCTAGATTGTTGATGTATTCTACAAAGATGAGTAAGATATACCAGTTAAGGATAGGTATGTTGTGGAGACCAGAGCTGGTTTAGTTAAACCTACAAGCAGGGATGTGAGTTACTTCAAAGTGGTTAGGCTACGAATAAATCATTGTCTTAATCCAACAAATAAGGTACAAATGGTATCATTGATATATCTTGACAAAGTCTGAGTAGTCAAGATAATCGAGTCGTTCCACGATGTTAAATTAGGCACTACATGGGCGGCAACCCATGATTTTATTTTCATTTTATCATGTTAACTAAAAATACAAAAATAAGAGTCGAGTCATGACCAAAACTATGGTGCTTGGTGGGAGGCAACCCATCTTTCTAATTATTTTTATTGTTTTCGATTTAGTTTAGATGCATAAAGTACTAAGGAGGAGATTAGTACCAAATTTGGTTTGAATTGAGCCATGTCAATGGTGCTAAGTTTAGGAGTAATAAGAACATTGCAGGTAAGTTGGAGTGTTCAAGTGTGTAAGGTTTAAGTATGATTTGTGCCTCAATTTATGTTAATTCAACCTAAAACGTTTTGCGGTGTAATTTTATTTTATGAATTTCAATGAGGTCTGTGGTGGTAGTATAGGGATCGAGCAGATAGGCCTAATCCTAAAGCCCACCACGAACCTCGATGGGTGTGCAGGGGCAAAGCCCCTGTGGTAGAAACCTTTCTCAATGATTTTATGAAGAATGGGGTGCATGGAATCAAAGTTTAAGTGTACTACAGGATGTGTAATGCCCAAGATTACATAGTCCATGGCAAAGGCATAGCCTAAGACATAGCCTAAGATCACCCTCACGTATGCTATAGCTTCTACATCGCACACCTTTACTTTGGTGATGGCTTTTGTGTCGCATACCCAACAGTACACCCTCACTATTTCACTTGTACGATAACCAATGCGGCGCACCACCTAATTTGTGTGATACCTTGTGCGACGCACACTTACCCTTTTTCTATAACATGTGTGATACACACTTAAACTCACATGCCCACTACCTCACCTGTGTGATTCCCTATGCACTGCACACCTTAATGTGTACGATACGTTGTGTGGTGCATACTTAAATACTTGCCTTCCCTTATACGTCACATACCCTTCCCAATTTAGCTTAGTACCCGACTTTTAATTGGGTCAATCTAATCCAGATTTCACCTTTTAATATAACCCACACAATGAATGCCCAAAGTTATCCTTATTTCACCCCTAAGCTTTATAAGATTGTTCTCACCATTCTCTTTGTTCTTCAACATTAACTATCTCAAGAATTTTCCTTTTCTTTCACCAAATTTCCATTTTCAAGTAAGTTTTACATTCTTAATCATTAGTTATTTTCACTCTATGTTATAGCTAAGTGATTTTTTAAGGATTATGAATTAAATTCTTTCCATGGTGATGTTGTGAAAGTGATGGTGTTTTGTATATCTTAATATGGTTGAAAGTGTAGGGCATGATTTTGTTCAAAAAAGTGTTTCATTGAAATATAATTGGTGGAATGGAAGTGAGTCAATTGTATTGTGACTAATGTTGATGGACCATGTCAAATTTTATGTTGGCGAAGTATGAGTACCCGATAATAACACTTAATTGGATGATACTAACAAATTAAATGTGGGGTGTTACTTCATCACCCTCAGTGTAATTATAATTAGTTTCACTATGTGTGGCTAACATGGATGATATGATGAACACAGGAAAAATATCTCTGTTGATGATCTCAATACAGATGGCAGACTCCTAATGTGGATGATGAGTACTACTAGCCAGGTTCTTTATCTTGTTATTTGCACTGGGGATAGTGCTTAGCATAAGTGTGGGCTGGCAGGTGATGTGTGAGCAACTACTAACACATTTAATACCATTAATATAGAATAATTGCGAGGTCTTAAGAAACTTTTGTTGTTTTTTGATATGTTTATGTTGATTTTATAGTATAAGCTGATGATGAAGGGGAACCACAAATAAAGAAAGCAAAAAAATGAAATCAGAAGCTAATAAAGAACAAAGGGAGGCTGATAACATCCATGATACGCTGTCAGCCTGGTGATAGGCTATCAAGGATGCCGTCAACCTTAACTAGAGAATGATATTTGTTGTAACGTTGTGACATAATATCGTGATAAGTCGTTAGAGTTGTGATAAGGCATCAGGATCATCATCACCCTTAGGCAGAAATTCTCAAAATGGAAAAGGAGCTGACGACATCCATGACACACCGTCAGACTCCTGATTGGACTTCATTATCACCATCAACCTTATGAAGCAAAATCTAAACTTGTAGAGAAGATGACGACATCCGTGATAGGCCATCAAACTCCTAAAAGGACATCACATGCACCGTTATCTATTCTGAGGGAAAATCTAAAACTTTGATTTTATTTCTTTATTTTAGGTTTAACTATTTAAATCCTTGTTTGAGGGTTTTCTGTTGTCAACTGACGTATCCCACAAGATAGAAGAGACAATTTTTTTCTCTCTCTCTCTAAGAAAAATATTTTTGAGTTTTCCCTTGTGATTTGATTCAAAGTATACTTTTGATTTTCTTCATCATTGTAAGTTAATCCTTTAAGTTGTGAATTCAATTTACATACTTGTTTCTTGCATCATCACTGGCTAAACACCTGTAACCTGGATCACGGGATCTAGGGTTAGGTCATGATAACGTGTTAAAGACTCAAGATTTAGTAGGTGTTAGGAATTCTTGGTAATTCTGAGATTATAATTTACGTCTGTTAGTTATAAAAAGTAGGCGTACCTACTTTGGTTTGCTTGAGAAAGAAATCATAAGCAGTAGGAAGTGAATTATCAACAGGGACTTAGAAAGGCTTCGTTTATTAATCATCACTATAACAAGGTTGATTAAGTTGAGATAAAATCTGGACAGTGCATAGTCATTCTCTAAGTCCGCTAGGACTAGAAATTTATACGCTTGACTAGGTCGAGAGACATTTGAGTATATCATTGATAAAGATAGCATGTGATCCTAACCACATTGAGAGTCTTGAGTAAATTTTAGCATATGTCATGTACCGTAAGCCCTAGTGAACATAATCCTAGTTATTTCATAAAATCTTGGTTAAAAACATCAAATTCAAAGTGACAATCAATTATTTGCATAACTTAAACCCCATTTCAGGAAACAGTATACTAAATGTGCCTTTTATCAAGGAATTTGGGCAAATGCAAGGATATGCGAAATTCATGAAGGACCTTGTGATGAAGAAACGAGTAGTGACCTAAGAATTAGAGATAGATCTCTACATTTTTAGTGCTATCTGTACAAGGACTTTAATGCATAAGAAACCAGAACCAGGTGTAGTCACTATTCCCAGCACAATTGGAACTATGTAATTCACCAAGGCACTGTGTTATCTAGGAGCAAGCATTAATTTGATACAATTGTCTATTTACAGGAAGTTGGGTCTAGGGAATCCCATACCCACCAACATGAGACTGGTGATGGCAGATAGGTTAGTAAAGCGACCTATCAGCATTCTGTATAATTTGTTGGTATAGGTTTCCAGTTACATAGTCCCTGCAAACTTCATCATTATGGACAACGAGGTGGACTTTGAGGTGCCCATAATGTTGGGTCTACCTTTCCTTGCAACTGGAAGTGTATTGATGATAGGCGAATTTACACGCCTATATCAATATATTTTGCCCATATTTTAGCCTAGTTTTGAGAACAAATTATATATTTTATGCACTTTTAGTCCTTTTTCCTGTAAATGAGATAACGAACATGATTAGGAAAGTTTCAGGTATAAATGATGCAAAATACAGCATTTTATGGCTTACTTGACGCAAAAGAAAGCTCACAAAGGAAGGGAAGGAAGTCTACACGCCTAAGGACCAAAACTGCTGCATGGAAAATCTGTCCCGGGCTAAAACAGCATTTCTGAAGACTTTGGGGACTTACAGATACAAAGCTGAATTTTGACAATGATACATTAACCTAGTACAATTGGGTTATGTATTTCATTAGTTTATTTGGATTAGGAGAATGTTACATTAACCTAGTACAAATGGGTTAAGTATTTCCTTAGTTTAGTAGGATTTGGTTATTTATTTCATTAGCATAGTAGGAGTAGGATAGGAGTATTATAAATACCCTATCATGCTAGAGATTTTTAATTAAGTCCTTCCTTAGTGGAGAGGCAAGTCCTCCCTTAGTGGAGAGACACATTCTACTTCTCAATTACAACTCTTCTAATCTTTCCATTAATTCTATTCTTAAATTCCACAACAAGAGAATCGTTACTTGCTAAGGAATCACGCCACACGCCTATCACCTAATCCACACGCCATTACTCAACAATAACAATGCAAATCGTGATCTCCTTCGCACTCATGGGTAACTAAACTTCTCTGTTGGGGTTATGGAAGCCGAATGAGATACTATCTATTGCTGTGAGTTTGTGAGTTCGAGACACGTATATTGCTTATATCATTATTCTCTTCATCATAATGCAAATTCTTGTGGCTGCAGACGCATAGAATAATGCCAGTCTAACATTTAACTTGTTCGAGAGAAAGGTTATTTGTCTGGAAAAGAGATAATGTCAAGGTAGTAGGACACCCTTTCCTATTAAAAAGCTAGTGCCGTAACTGGACTAACCTCTTGGAGAATTCGTACCGTTAGACACGCTTTAAGCTCGAGAGAGTTAAAGTGAAATAGTCCTTGTTCAGGTCGAGAGACGCTTGGATTTACCATCGACTACAATTCTCTATAAGCAATTGCATGTCAAGACTCTACACACTCATAGCCGATAGAGACGTATACCTCAGAAGGTGGACATAACCCCAACGCTTCAATTCTCATTGTTTACAACTTACGTAACAATCTTTCTCTCTTTACTTTATTATTTTCAGCTTTTGTTTACATTACTTGCACGACAAGACTCCCCCCTTCTTACGAGACTTGCACCAAAAGTTTAGTAATTTTGCTTACTTGTTGGACAAGCTATTCCCTGTGGGATCGACACCCAATCCAGGTTGGGTTCTATATTTGCTAACGACCGCTTTACACTCCCACGAGAGCTTTAGATTGAGCGTTATCAAAAATTGGTGCCGTTGCCGCGGAATACGAGTGTCAATCAAGTTCGTGATAATTACTAGACCCTTTGGTCAAAGATTCTCGTACTTTTACTTTTAGTTGTTGTTTTTGTTTTATTTAGGTTTATTCAGTGCATCAATGGAGGCACAACGCGAAATTGAAAGGATGGCTGCTCAAGTGCATCAACAGAATATTGATAATCGTAGGCGAGCAACAAATCCTGATGATGAGAATTTGGGCGATGAAGAGCTACTAAACCCACAGCATACTGCTGAGATGGCAGCACCCATGCAGAGGAGAGATCGTCAAGCGCGATTGAGGCCTGATCGCCGAGTTATGTAAATTCCTTTTGATGACGAAGAGGACGATCTAGACGGACCTGGTACCACCGGAGCTATTATTATTCCGCCATTAGAACCTGGAGCAAAGTTCAATATCACTAGCGCCATGATTCAGCTTTTGCAACTCAAGGGATTATTTGGTGGACTAGAAGGCGATGATCCAAATATGCATCTGATCAACTTTATTTCTACATGCAAGTCATTCGACAATCCTGGCGTTGGACAGAATGCAATTCGACTACGCTTATTTCCATTGTCTCTGTCTGGGGAGGCAACTCTATGGTTGAATGGGCTGACTCCTGATTCGATTACAAATTGGAGGCAATTGAAAGACACTTTCCTAGAAAGATTCTTTCCGCCATCCAAAAGAGCACAATTAAGAGATGAAATCAGCAATTTTCGACAGCTTCCAACTGAAGCCCTCCACGAAACATGGGAGAGGTTCAAGACGAAGCTTATGCGGTGCCCAAATCACCATATGACCAATGACCACTTGATGGAGATATTATACAGAGCTTTGAATTCGGTGACTAAGCCAGTGGTTGATAATGCGGCTGGAGGATCTTTTATGGACCTCACCTTTGGTCAAGCAAGCAATATGCTAGATCGTATGACAAAACAAATTAGAGCTTGCCATACCAGGGATTCTGAGGTAGCAAGCCCCACTTTATCTATTGGCATGACTGCAGACCAACGAAGAAGAGAAGAAGAACGTGAGCAAGACATGGCGCACATGAAAACACAATTGGATCTTCTGACAAAGCACTTATTATCAGGGAAGACCGAAAAAGTGAAAGCTGTAGCACAAAAAGGAAGAGACGAATATGATTCGGAAGAAGAGGCCAACTACTTGAACAATCAGGGGGGTTTTCGTGGGAATGCCCAAGGAAACCAAGGTCGGAACTATTATGATAAATCTGGAAGCAAAGACCAAGGTAGTTGGAAGAAAAATAATGAAAAGAGTGGTTTGTACGTTCCCCCTGGTAGACGTGATACCACCACATCTAATTCAGGGATTATGGAAGACATAATGTCTAAGTTATTGAAAGGAGTGGAAGCAACGAGCGCAGGAGTTAAGGAGGTGATTGATGATTTGTCCTCCATGAAGCAACTAGTTGATTCTCATTCCACTTCTATCAGGCAAATAGAGCAGCAATTGAGACAACTTTCAACAGCATTCAATAAAAGAAAGGCTGGCACCTTACCAAGCGATACTGTGAAAAACCCAAAGAATGATGGGTCATGCATGGCCATCACTACCAGAAGTGGTAAGGTGCTGGAAACTTCAGCAAAAGGCAAGCAAGTGGTTGACGAAGTTGCGGACATGGACATTACACCTAGTGACGTGCAGCCTGAAAAAGTGGAAAAACAGAAGCAAGAGGAGAAAAAAACCGTGGAGAGAACACTTCCATACCCACCACCACCTTTTCCCCAAAGATTGAAGAAGGTGGCGGATGACCCAAAGTTCAGCAAATTCATGAATATGTTAAAGCAGCTCACCATTAATGTTCCATTGGTGGAGGCACTTGAACAAATGCCTGGGTATGCGAAATTTATGAAGGATCTCTTGACAAAGAAGCGGGCAGCAAGTTATGACTTGGCGGATAATGTTCATCATTGTAGTGCAATCGCTACAAGATCGCAAGTTCAAAAGAAGGCAGATCCTGGAGCTTTCACTATTCCTTGCACAATTGGATCGTTGGATTTTGCTAAGGCATTGTGCGATTTGGGAGCTAGCATCAATTTGATGCCACTATCTATCTACAGAAAGTTGGGGTTGGGAGACCCTACACCAACCAATATGAGTCTCGTGATGGCTGATAGGTCGGTAAAACGACCTGTGGGTATCTTGAATGATGTGTTGGTGAAGGTCTCTTCATTCATCTTTCCTGCAGACTTCATTATTCTGGATTGTAAGGAGGATTCTGAAGTTCCCATCATCTTGGGACGTCCCTTCCTTGCAACTGGAAGTGTGCTTATTGACATGAAAGATAATGAGCTTTTGTTTCGAATTAATGATGAAGTGGTACGGTTTGATATATGCAAAACAATGAAGCAGCCCAGCGATATGAATGAGTTATATGTTCATCATGAGTATACGAAAGAATTATCTATAGAGAAACAGCCTACTGTTGAGCCATTGTCTGCTGTGCCACTGAAAGTTGAGCATGAAGATAATGAAGGTTATGAAGAACTTATGAGTTCTCTAACAGAAATAGAGCCTTATACTCCTAAGCGACCAGATTGTGATCTCAAGAATCAACCAACAACGAAGACTCCCATTGACGAGCCACCAATGCTAGAATCGCAAGAGCTTCCCGATTATCTAAGGTATGTGTTCTTGGAAAGTGGAAGTATACTTCCGATAAGTGTGGTAGATGATTTAAGTGAACAGCACGTGGAGGCTCTCATCTCTGCTCTGATGAGGTACAAGAGAGCTATGGGTTGGACTATTGATGATATAATTGGTGACTCTCCGGAGAAACGTAGGAGCAATCTCGAAGAATATCGCATGCCCACAGGTAAGCCTCATTGCCGTCTAAATCCTTCTAGAAAACGATCCACCATTTACCTCGACGAAGTCTGAGTACTCGAGGTAACCATGTCGTGCCACGACAATAAATAAGGCGCTAGATGGGAGGCAACCCATTGTTTATCGTTTTTCATTTATCGTTTATCGTTTTCTTTCATTCTAGTACTTGTCTTATTTCTAATTAATGAAAATCCAAAAATAAGAGTCGTGCCACGACCAGAACTAAGGCGCTTGGTGGGAGGCAACCCATCGTACTAATCGTTTTTATTATTTTGAGCAAATATAGGTGCAAGAGGTATTCAACGAGGAGATTGGTTTCAAATGACGATTTGGATGTATTGAATGGTAAAGGTGGTAAGTTAGGTATAAGGATGCATAAGGGTATGGATTGAGCATTACTCATGATTAAATAGGCATCGAGGAAGGCTAGGACTAGGTAAAACTAGGCCAAGAACAATGCAAAACCTATCCTATAGCCTAAGGTCTCGGAATCTAGTGTGCTATACACTATGCGCCGCCCATTCCTAAGTGTGCTTTTGACTATGCGCCGCCTATGCTATAGCATTAGGTCTCAGGATCTCATATGCCACAGACTATGCGGCGCATATGTCTCTAAATGCCATAGACAATGCGCCGCATAGTGTATGGCATTCTTAAATAAATGCATGGCATAGTGTATGGCATTCTTAAATAAATGCATGGCATATGCTATGGCATTCTGCTCAACTAGGCAAAGCATTAGGCACCGCCTATGGTCACTTTTGGTCTCCAAATCCGATTTTAATGGGTCAAAACTCAACCCAACCTTTTCTTACAAATATGAGACTTAATCTTGAACCAAAAACACATTGGAAACCTAGCTCATGCACCACCTATAGTCTCCAAATCCTATCAAAAAGTTTCCTTTTGCTCTTTTTCTTCACAAGAACATCATCCAAAGGCTTCAACCAAGTAAGTACTACTTTGTTCTTCATTTAAATTTTGTAAGTACTACTTTACTACACCTATTATGAATTGCTAAATCTTGAAAAAGTATTGGTGATGTGAACATGTTTTAATTGTTGATACAAAACCAAGTGAGTGAACATGTACGTTAGGATGCTCTTAACTTATTTCCGACTTGAATTTGATTTTGATGCATTGTTATACTACTTGCGGAATTGCTATAGTAATGAACATTGCATAATATTGTCACTTGAATACTTACATGTTAGAATATCCTGTTCATCGGAATAAGACTTATAACTACCTACCGACATAGGAGGTTGAATTTATTGATAGAAACTATACCATGTGGTTACCCCTATGTAGTAGTGTTGTTATATCTACCATGAAAGTAGTCCAATGGCTGCAAGTAAGTGATGCATTGTAGAGTTTCTTGTCAGAATATAATCCTAAAACGTATGTCGATGAAGTCTAAGTAATCGACCACTTTCACTTCACTGATTTGTATCAACAAAACTAAGTGTGGGGTGGTACCCCTACTGCTTGTGTATAGATTGTAACCATTGAGATTGTGCTACCATTAACACTATTTCTAGTCTCAGGTACAATGGCACCCAAAGCAAGACAAGGCAAAGAAAAGGCTACCACTTCACAAAAAGGCAAGAAAAGAGGCCAAAGAGAGCAAGGAGAACCCTCCTTGATGCAAACAC
Organism: Capsicum baccatum var. pendulum; assembly: GCA_030864225.1. NCBI lineage: Eukaryota > Viridiplantae > Streptophyta > Magnoliopsida > Solanales > Solanaceae > Capsicum > Capsicum baccatum. Next base: position 148,390,521 of record CM061561.1, read on the forward strand.
CTCAACTCACTCTTGGAATTAAGTGGGATACTTATGAGGAACTTCTAAGGATGATGACTCTGATGATGATTCCGATGCAAGGGGTATGACCCCAGACATAGAGAATGAGTCCGACTAACTAGGTTCTTCTTATTTATTTTCCACTGAGGACAGTGTGCCCCGTCTAAGTGTGGGGTGATGGTATTTGCCTGCTATACTTCTCGATCCGCATTTGCATTTATTCATGTTTGTTTGCTTAGTTTTTTTAGTAGTAAATTTTTTTAGCTTCGCATGAAATAATTCTAATAGGCAGCATGAGATTATAACAAGAGTATGTGCTATAATTATGACTATTGAGACGTTTAGGCTCTAGTTGTGACTCATTATGTGATATTAAGTGGTTCAATTCTTTCACTTGTTGGGTCTAGAGTCTATATTACTTCCAATCAAGTCAACCATGTGCCTTGTGTGTGTGAGGTAACAGTATATTCTATGTTTGTGGCTGATGCTAGAACTTGCCTGGTACGTATGCAAAGCGAAAATAAGGAGTGTAAGTTTAGGAGATGATTTAGGCATTTCTTTGGCAACCTATACATGTTTACCTTTGTTTTACCTACCCATGGATATCATCCTAGTTAAACCCTTTTGAGCCTTTAGCCTATTTCTTTGACAACCTTGTATGTAAGCCTAATCCATTTTTTTCAAGACCGTAATTTGATCCAAATTCCTAAGTTCTTTAAAGTGAAAAAGTCATGTGACAACATAAGAGGAAATTGGGTGAGTATGATGCTTTAAATTGTAATGGTGCTTGAATGTGTTATGAAAGAGAAAGTGCTATCATAAGAGGTATGTTGTGAAAAGAAAAAGGAAAAGAAAGCTGAAAAGTGAGTTGTGCTTAAAATTGAAAAACAAAAGATGAGAACAAGGGTGGAAGAATAAAATAAAGAAAGGTTGAAAGAAAAAAGTATCAATGATACAATGTGATGTATTAAAGTGCTTAGGAACTTAGTCACTATTCTGGCCAAAATAGCTGATCCTACCCGTCCCTTAGCCTACATTACAACCATCAAAAGACCTACTTGATCCTAATCTTAGCATTCTGACATTTAGTAGAGTACTACATTAAGGGCAAGCCTATGGTCATCAGTTGCTACGTATGAATTCTTTGTGAGAGTGAGAGCAAGGACATTTTGATACCCATGTTTGAAAAATATGCTATATTTGTGAGTAATTATGGGTACTATATTGTGAGACACACATGATTAATGAGCTTTGGATAGTTTTATATGATTCTATGTACCTTAACGTTTGCATGCTAGTTGATCACCATCACTAGTCTACGCTAGAGGTTAAACTGTTTCTACTTATAATCGGGAAGCTACTCTTTGTTGATAATTTTTGTGCTTCTCTTGAAGAATGTTTTGTATTGTTGCTGTAAAAACCCTAAGTTGATGCTTAGAAGGACATGATATTTTTTTCGAGGACGAACAAAGCTGCAAGTGTGGGGTGTTGATGATAGGCGAATTTACACGCCTATATCAATATATTTTGCCCATATTTTAGCCTAGTTTTGAGAACAAATTATATATTTCATGCACTTTTAGTCCTTTTTCCTGTAAATGAGCTAACGAACATGATTAGGAAAGTTTCAGGTATAAATGATGCAAAATACAGCATTTTATGGCTTGCTTGACGCAAAAGAAAGCTCACAAAGGAAGGGAAGTAAGTCTACACGCCTAAGGACCAAAACTGCTGCATGGAAAATCTGTCCCGGGCTAAAACAACATTTCTGAAGACTTTGGGGACTTACAGATACAAAGCTGAATTTTGACAATGATACATTAACCTAGTACAATTGGGTTATGTATTTCATTAGTTTATTTGCATTAGGAGAATGTTACATTAACCTATTACAAATGGGTTAAGTATTTCCTTAGTTTAGTAGGATTTGGTTATTTATTTCATTAGCATAGTAGGAGTAGGATAGGAGTATTATAAATACCTTATCATGCTAGAGATTTTTAATTAAGTCCTTCCTTAGTGGAGAGGCAAGTCCTCCCTTAGTGGAGAGCCAAGTCCTCCCTTAGTGGAGAGACACATTCTACTTCTCAATTACAACTCTTCTAATCTTTCCATTAATTCTATTCTTAAATTCCACAACAAGAGAATCGTTACTTGCTAAGGAATCACGCCACACGCCTATCACGTAATCCACATGCCATTACTCAACAATAACAATGCAAATCGTGATCTCCTTCGCACTCATGGGTAACTAAACTTCTCTGTTGGGGTTATGGAAGCCGAATGAGATGCTATCTATTGCTGTGAGTTTGTGAGTTCGAGACATGTATATTGCTTATATCATTATTCTCTTCATCTTAATGCAAATTCTTGTGGCTGCAGACGCATAGAATAATGCCAGTCTAACATTTAACTTGTTCGAGAGAAAGGTTATTTGTCTGGAAAAGAGATAATGTCAAGGTAGTAGGACACCCTTTCCTATTAAAAAGCTAGTGCCGTAACTGGACTAACCTCTTGGAGAATTCGTACCGTTAGACACGCTTTAAGCTCGAGAGAGTTAAAGTGAAATAGTCCTTGTTCAGGTCAAGAGACGCTTGGATTTACCATCGACTACAATTCTCTATAAGCAATTGCATGTCAAGACTCTACACACTCATAGCCGATAGAGACGTATACCTCAGAAGGTGGACATAACCCCAACGCTTCAATTCTCATTGTTTACAACTTACGTAACAATCTTTCTCTCTTTACATTATTATTTTCAGCTTTTGTTTACATTACTTGCACGACAAGACTCCCCCCTTCTTACGAGACTTGCACCAAAAGTTTAGTAATTTTGCTTAGTTGTTGGCCAAGCTATTCCCTGTGGGATCGACACCCAATCCAGGTTGGGTTCTATATTTGCTAACGACCGCTTTACACTCCCACGAGAGCTGTAGATTGAGCGTTATCATGTATTGATTGATTTAAGAGAGAATGAGCTCTTATTCAAGATGAACAATAAATTAGCATAGTTTGATATTGGCAAATCAAAGAAATGGCATGAGGAAATGAGTGTGTTCTCAGTAGTTGATGTGTATTTTGAGGATGAATAGGATGTGCCCATAACTGAATAACTTGTTATCAAACCTTTGGCTGCGGTCATGATGAATTATGTTATTGAAGGAAATGGGGAGTACGAAGAGATAGTTTGTGCCTTGACAGGCATTGGTTCTTATCCTTATGCTCCTAAAAATTTGGACCTTGATCGGCTAATCAACCAACGCCACCAGCCAAGCCATCTATTGAAGAGCCTCCAGTATTAGAGTTGAAGGAGCTTCCTGGGCATTTATAATATGTGTTTCTGGGTTTTAGGGAAAATGCTACCTGTTATTATTTAAAGTAATTTAGGAGAACAATAGGAGAATGCACTTATTTCAGTACTTTAGAAGCATAAGAGAGCAATATGGTAGACCATCCTAGATATTATTTGTGTTCCCTTAGGTATCTTCACGCATAAAATTTAACTTGAGAAAGATTGTATTCTAACCTTAGAACATCAGTGCCTTCATAACCCACAAATACAAGAGGTGGTTAAGAAGGAGATGATTAAATGGTTGGATGCAAGAGTGATTTAACCTATTTTTGAGAGTAAGTAAGTGAGCCCAGTTCAATGCGTGCCCAAAAAAGGGGGTTTGACGGTGGTTAATAATGAAAAGAATGAGTTGATTCCACTCAGTCCAGTCACTTCGTGGAGTGTTTGCATGGACTACAAAAAGTTAAACTCTTGGACTCTGAAGGACCACTTCCCAATGCCTTTTGTGGACCAAATGTGTGACCGATTGGCCGGTAGGGGATGGTATTGCTTCTTGGATGGTTATTCTTGATATAAAAAAATCTGTATTGCTCCTGAAGATTAGGAGAAGACGACATTCACATACATATATGGCACCTTTTTATTTAAGAGGATGTTATTTGGGCTATGCAATGCATCCGTCACTTCTCAATGGCGCATGATGTCTATCTTCTCTGACATGGTGGAAGACACCATAGGGGTATTCATGGATGATTTTTTTGTGGTGGTTGATTTATTTGAAATATTTTTGGAAAGTCTTAATGTGGCCCTGCAAAGATGTGTTGAATTTTACCTAGTCCATTATTGGGAAATATGTTATTTCATGGTAAATGAGGGCATTGTTCTTGGCCACAAAATTTCTGAAAAAGCAATAGAAGTTGATCAAGCTAAATTGGAAGTTATCAACAAACTACTGCCTCCCATTTCAGTGAAGGGAGTGCGTATCTTTCTAGGTCATGCAGGCTTTTATCGGAGATCCATAGAATATTTCTCTAAGGTTGCAAATCCACATTTCAAGCTTTTGGGGAAGAAAGTGAAATTTTTCTGCGATGACGAATGCTTGAAGGCATTTGAGTGCCTTAGAAAGAAGCTGGTTGAAGCACCTCCTGTTATTGCAACTGACTGGGCATAACTATTTGAGATAATGTATGATGCAAGTGGTGTTTCCCTATGAGGTATATTGGGACAAATAAGGGACAAAGTATTTCATTTGATATATTATACCAGCAAAGTAGGGAATGGAGTGCAAAAGAATTACACAGTCATAAAATAGGAACTTCTGGCTAAGGTATATTCTTTTGAGAAATTCAGAGCTTATCTGCTGGGGACAAAAGTGGTGGTCCATATCGACCATGCTGCCTTAAGGTATTTGATGGTTAAGAATGATGCAAAACCAAGGTTTATTAGATGTGTATTTCTGCTACAAGAACTTGATTTCGAGGTCAAAGGTAGGAAAGGTTATGAAAACCAAGTTGTGGATCATCTATATAGAATAGAAGGTGAACAGGAAGCCAGTGATAAAACAAAGATAAATGATGCATTTCCTGATGAGGAGATCCTGGTGGCTGCTGGGGAAAAATTGCCTTGGTACACGGATTATGCAAACTATGTTGTGAGTGAGGTCATCCCAGAAAATATTTCTTTCCACCTAAGGAAGAAATTTTTGCATAATGTAACGCATTACTTGTGGGATGAGCCTTTACTTTTTTGGTGATGCGCAGACAATATTATACGGAGATATGTACCAAAAGTATATGTATTGTGCATATTTGAAACATGTTATGCTTCCCCAGTTAGCGGATAGAATGCTGGTGACTGAACGGCTAGGAAGGTAGTACAGAGTGGCTATTATTGGCCAACATTGTTTAAGGATGCCTACGAGTTTGTGCTGAAATATGACCAATGTCAGAGGCAGGGGTCAATCTCTAAAAGACATGAGATTCCCTTGACTAAGATGCCTGAAGTGGAGTTTTTTTATGTCTAGAGCATTGATTTCATGGGTATGCTTATAAGCTCATATGGGATGAAGTATATTTTGGTTACTGCTCACTATGTCTCTAAGTGGGTCGATGTTGTGGCCTTGCCTGATAACGAAGGAAAGAGGGTTGTTTTTTTCTCAAAAAAAAACATCTTCTCTGGCTTTGGATTACCACGTACTATCATGAGCGATGAAGGATCTATTTTTTGCAACAAATTATTTAGTACAGCTTTGGCAAAATATGGAGTGAAACAACACAAAGTGGATACCCGATACCACACACAAACCAGTGGCTAAGTAGAGGTGTCAAATCATGAAGTTAAAGCCATCCTAGCAAAAATGATGAATGCTAGCCGGAAAAACTGGTCTAAAAAGCTTGATGATGCATTTTGGGCTTACCAGACTACTTTTAAGACACCTATTGGCATGTCACCATTTAGATGGTCTATGGAAAAGCTTGCCACTAGCCAATAGAGCTAGAACACAAGGCTTTATGGGAGCTCAAAAGGTTGAATTTGAATTGGAAATAAGCAACAGAGATGAGACTGGGACAACTGAATGAGATGGATGAATTCTGTCTCAGGGAATATGAACGAGCATATCTGTATAAAGAAAATATGAAAAAGTACCATAATTAGAGAATATAGAAATGAGAATTCAAAAAAGGGGACTTGATACTTCTGTTTAATTAAGACTCAAATTTTTCCCAGGAAAGATGAAATCGAAGTGATCAGGCCCTTTCAAGGTTAGTCAAGTCCACTCATCGGGAGTAGTAGAACTCAAAAACGAAGATGGTAATACCATTAATGTAAATGGGCAATGGTTCAAGCTTTATATTTGTTTGAAGGAATCACTGAAAAGAATCACCATTATCTGTCTGGATAAAGTCTAAAGTAATTGAGATACCTGAGTCATGCCGCAACATTAAATCAGGTGTTTCATGGGAGGCAACCCACGATCTCTAAGATCGATCCAGTCCATGTATACTCTAACCCTTTATTTAAATTTACTTTAATTTAGTTGAGGGTATAGGGTAGTCTGTTGTTGTAATGTAGTTGTGGTAACTAGGAGAAATACAAGCACAAAAAATAGCTGGCATGTTTTTGATTGACTTTCAAACACCCCTCTAATGTCTTGTTTGATAAACTATGTGGACTATACTTACTTGTGACCATTGCGAATCTTGTTATGGCATTATTTATAGTTGCTTGAAGTTCATATCTGAACAATTGCATGGACTAGATAAGCAGAGGTCTGTGATATACTTGTGAGCCAAGTGTGTGTGAGTTGCTAATTGTTTCCCTCTGTATGCTAAAGAAAGAACTTGCCTGGTTGGTCTTGCCATAGTCATAATATAGGAGTTAGGATCGGATCATATGCCATTGTTGATTAACCCAATTTTAGCCTAAATAGCCGTCCCTATGTGCATAACATCCCTTGATCCTTGTGTAGAGCCTAAATTGACCATTTTATTCATATGACACCTTTCAACTTCCTATTTATACCACGATGAACCTTTTTGTCATTGGCATTCCTTGGATACTGAGCACATTAACCTAAGCAAACAACCTAAGTTGAGGGTGGCAATCATAGGGGTGCGTGGTGTAGGATGAGTATGACGAATGGTAGAATAAAGGGGACAGAGTAAAAGTTGGTTACTTAAAAAATATTGATATATATACATAATAGGAAAAGAGGGGTAGAAGAGTAGCACCCTACTTGAATATGGACGATCAAGAAAATAGGAGAAGAAAAAGAGGATAATAAGTGATCCCCAAGAAAGTAGTGTAGTGTCAAGGAGGCATAGTCACTCTAAATGACCTTGAATATCATACCATCCCCAAACCATATTATAAGACTAAAAAAAGTCCTATAGTGATTCTAGCTGGCCTATCTGGAGATCATGTTAACGAAAATATGGGCAAGCCTATGGTACTTGGCATCCACTGATTGGAACTTCCTTTTGAGAGTGAGAGTCTTTTGATGACCCACACATTTGCATTTTTGGATTCCTTATATGAGAAGAGGGGG